>JAOXYF010000010.1:1259476-1271074 GCA_028565775.1 Sternarchorhynchus goeldii
ACACGTACACATATTCACACATATACACACATACTCATGTGCACACACACACACACACACACACACACACACACACAATATGAACAGTATTCCTACTGTTAGTAACTCATATTTAGAGCACAATCACTACTGCAGTCCTATACTGGAGTAAATTTCAGATCAGAATATATTAGAAAAGTGTCATATTATATCCATCTGTCCTGGATGTTCTCTCTCCACGTGGCCCCTGTAGCCTCTGACACAGCACTAGCACTCGGTGCTATAATGCTGTTTGTGCTCTACTCATTTGGTTGCCTTTGCAGAAAAAAAGTGTTTCTTTCGTTGAGTGCGATGTGCTCGTTTTGTTCTGTGGGCTAGAAAGGCTTGGCGATGCTGAGTTCTATTCATACGAAGGCAACATAACCCGAGGTGTTATATCACATCTGCTACGGTCGCAAACTGCCGTTGTTGTGATGTAGCGTTTGTGAAGCACATTTTTGTGAGTCTGTGATGCTATTTGGCTCATATTTTTTCATCTCCGTTAAATAACTCACTGATTTACGATCAGTCGCTAGGGTTCATTGTCTGAGACTGTTCATATTATTAACTTTTATCTCTTATATCTCTGGTAATCTGAGAATGACCTGAGAATGACCTTTGGCTGCTCCTAAGCTGCAGTTTGCTTGCATTGCTTTAAGATGAATAAATAACAACACTGAACCAGTTGGTTTTAAAGGCCTCATGTCTTCAGTTTTGCATGAGGCACATGGTTTCCTTCGAGCTGGCCAAGAGGCGGGGTTGCTGGTCGAGAGGCGGGGTTGCTGGTCGAGAGGCGGGGTTGCTGGTCAAGAGGCGGGGTTACTGGTAGAGAGGCGGGGTTGCTGGCCTGGCTGGGTGCTGGAGACCTGACTTTCTTCTGCTCTTCTTGCTCACTTGCAGCTGTCATCTCTTGCCCATCACCTCACAGTTCGTACCGCTGACACTAACGTCAGGAGAAACGTTGGCAGGCGTGCAGGTGTCAGCTCTGTGACAAAAGTGTTTCAAACTTTTTCGTCTTCTTGGTGGGGGATTTTTTTTTTTTTTTTTTTACAAGAAAAAAGCTTTTTTAGGGTCTGTCCGATGATTTGTGTACTAATTGTAGTGTATGTAGCATATTGCTGCTTCAAAGGCTGTTTAAAGTAAAAAAATGTTATTTGTTAGACTCTTAGCAGTTATGGGTAACGAGAAAGCAGGGAAGATGGTATGTAATCACCCCTAACAACACATCACAGAAGGTTCGTTACAGAAGGCACTAGGATGGTCTATAATAGCTTCACACTGGCTATTTTTTAAAGTCTTTTATCCTTGCCCTTTTTCCACATGCCACACAGGGAAGATATGCACAGCTCTCAATAGTTTCCTAGGCTATATGTAAATGAGAGTCCCATTTAATGTTGCACTGTGGTTGCCATAGTTCCCAGATCCATGTGCTAATTGGTTTAAGGAATGTGCAGCATAACTGGGTCGCACGTGTGGGTCTTCAGAAGCCATGGTGATGTTTTAGACCTGCTCGTTGCCAGCTGACTTTGTTTACAGTTTGCAGGACAACATTAGTTATCGGTAAATGGTTTGTGTCCTGGTATTTGAAGCATCACGCAAACACAAGACATAAAACACACACAAACACACACATTCCCCCCGAGGACATCTATTACATTCTTCTGTAATAATTGAGACTCAAATTATTAGAAAAAAACTTTCAGCTCTAATGAACATTAAAAGACTGAACGGGGTTTTGACTGGATTAATCTAACCGTGCAAAGTTCACTCTTCTTCCATGTCTGTAAGAACGAGTTCAGTAATGGGGTTGTGGTGGTTTTTGCAATGTGCTGTTGGTGTTTTTAATGACTGTGGATTTGGTGTGAGTGCTGGAGTCTGCTACAGTGACTGCACCTTCTCGCTCTTGTGGAGTTGGGCTGTCAAGATGAAGAGTGTTTAATTGGTCCAAATCATTTATTTGCCTGAGTTTGGAGTAGAAATCACTGATAAATGGAGGTATTCTCTGCAGGGACTGATGATTCGGGTGTTGAAATCAAAAGTCCTCCCCAGCATTTTGCTCCAACCACTTGGATTTAGTTCTAACAACCTTTGCTAATTAGATCAATCCAGCAGGAAGAATGAATTACTGACGTGAGCTGGGCAGTATAAAATATCATAGCTGCACCTTTACAGCTCACACTTGAAGTTATGAACTTATGCAACTCTGTTTATGAAGAAAGATTAATCAGAAAAGCACAACATGGATGGTGTGTGGGCGTCTCACTGGGCCCTGCTCAGTTACGGCACACACAACACAGAGGGGGAGAGAGAGGGAGCGAGAGAATAAAAGAGGTAGAGAGGGAGGGAGGGAGAGAGAGAGAGAGAGAGAGAGAAAGAGGAAAGGGTAACGAGTGACAATAACAGAAAGAAAAATGCGTGAGTGAAAACGAAAAGAAAAGGTGGAGTGAGAGTCTGAGAGAGAAACTCGGAGTGTCCACCGGGAGGCCCTCTACTCCATGTCTTGGAGTTATTTTAGACGTGTGTCTTGTTTTATTTTGGGTTTGGTCATGTGGTCCCTGCTCTCACAGTCTGAGCTCTTTAGAGAAACTGTTTAGAACGGCTACAGTTGTTACAGCTTCACTCCACACGCGGTGAGGAGACACCAGTGAGGAACAGCACCGTTATAATGGCTTCCATCGTACCACTGCACATTTAAACAAAATACAACAAACTAAACCGCAACAGATTACAGTGTCACCTTTCCTCAAAGAATACAAATGAACTCAAAGAGTGAAATGAACATGACGTGTCTGTAAGTTCTCAGGAACCTGCCTTATCTGTAGAGGGTTTCGGAGGTCTTGAGCTGCCAATGGCATTTCTCTCACAGTGCTTCTTGTCCTCTGCATGTATGTGAGTTTGTAAAGTGTGTGTAGTGTGTTGTGTTGCTGCGTGGAGCCACGTGATACGATATCTTTCAATACTAGCTACTCCTTGGGGCCTTCCCCTGGTTTGTAACTCCTTTCCCCTGATTTGTAACTCCTTCCTCCTGGTTTGTAACTCCTTTCCCCTGGTTTGTAACTCCTTCCTCCTGGTTTGTAATTCTCGTGGAAGCTTTAGCTGATGTGTACTACCCACCCAACAGAAATAAGACGGTCTTGTGACATCACAGCCTGACATAGATTTCAACACGGAAGAAGTTCTTTCTCCTCAAGCATTTTTCCCTCCTCTCATGCAAAGAGAGATAGTGTGAGATAGAGAGAGAGAGAGAGGGAGGGAGAGAGGGAAAGGGAAATGGTGAAAGAGAGGGAAAGGGAGGGAAAGAGAGAGATGGAGAGAAAGGGAGAGAGAGGGAGGGGGAGACTGTGAATTGCTCCTGTGAAAGAACAGCCCACATACATGGAGAATTCACAACCAGGCAACTTGCACTGACTAATTTAGACATCCATCCATGGGTTGCCTAGCAACACTTGGGGGGTTTGTTTCCTGTACAGCTGTTTGAGTGAGGAGAGAGGGTTCAAATCTCTCCAAGACCTTTTCGTTCCTGCATAGCATCATTTGTGTGTGGTTTGCATTGTTCCTTCGGTGACTACAGCCGAACACAGTGACACTTAATGTTTTTGTGCAAATCCGTGACACACTTTGATGTCAGGGTGTATTTTAGGTACATATTGAATTCAGTAGCTGTTGTTTTGTTATTTAAGAGAAGATCTGCGTAGTGGATGGTTGTTTTAGCTGATCCAAGGATATTAGTGCTCAATAGCGTGTCTGCAGGAGTTAACATAGGGGCCAAGCACAAGGCTTAACCAACTCCAGAGTGCAGACAGAGATGGAGAGAGAGTGTGAGCGAGTGTGAAAGTGAGAGATGGAATGAGAAGCAGAGTGAGAGAAGGAGAGAAAGGAAAGAAAGAGAAGGGATGAAGGAGAGGGAAAAGAAACAGAAACTAATGGAGACAGAGAGAAAGAGAGGAGGGAGAGGAGAGGGGGAGGGGGAGAGAGGGGGGGGGAGGGTGCTGGGAGTAACTGTGTGATGCCTGTGTGCCGAGCTCCTTCCTCTCAGAGAGTTCCGGGGAAGGAATGATGCGGGGAGGGCTGTGTGTGCACGCCTGCTCCCTACCTCCTCTGCCCTCGGTCCCTCGCTCTCTCCTTGGGAACCTCCTGCCTGGAGCTCCTGCCTCCTCTCGTCCCGACTCCCTCTCACAGGAGGCTGCCGCCTGGCGTTGAACAGCGGGGAGGAGAGATGAAGTCCATACTCAACGCCCTTAAGAAGGAAGGTGAGAGGAACCCAGCGTCCGTGGCCGGCGGGGGGAGCTGGGTGACGCGTCCGTGCAAACGCTGACCTTTCGCTCGTAGCGTCTGGGGGTCGTGCTGGCTGGGGCAGGCGTCGCTGTGTGGGACTTCGGTTCTGGCTGCTGATACTTCAGACTTGTGTAGATGTTGAAGCTGCTCCATTTGAGAGATGCTGTTTTTCTAGGCCACTGTTTGCGCTGATGAGTTTTGAACTTTTTCGCCCTTGATTTTTATGGTTATTGCATCTGTCATAATGGAATTTGAACTGATCCTCGAGAGGCTGAAAATGACCTGGTAGGCAGTTGAGATCAGATGAGAAGTGTCACTTATACAGTGCCCTTGTTGTGTGGCTTTGAGATGGATGTACAGGACGAACTCAGTCATGTGACATATTTATTTCACAATATGGTTTTATGATTTCCTCTGTTATTTAAAGGATCATTGCATTTAATGTTTTGATGGATCATTTGAGCTTTAAACATTTAAGCATAATGTAATGTATGTCTGTATCATGTGTGTGTGTGTGTGTGTGTGTGTGTGTGTGTTTGTAAGTGCTACCTGTTTTCACCCTTGCTACAGTATGCGTACAGTGGTGTGTATGTGATGTGAGTGGTTTTGAGGCAGTGTGGAAGAGAAGCTTCTTGTTTCCACGGCGAGAGCGCTGGTGGGTCTGGTGCAGGTCTCACCCATCCGTTTGAGTGATACCAGTCGCTTCTCTTGGTGTTGATGAGCTCTTCAGCATTGACTTTTGCTCTTGGTCTGCTGACGTTAAAAACCTCGTTACACCAAGCATCAGCTCGGGGGAAAAGCTGAATCAACCTGATGGGTTTGGGTCACAACCTCTCCCCACATATCTGATGTCACTGCTCACTGAATATTCTGAAAATTAGGTTACACCCCCCGTGGTTGTAGTCCGTCATTACGAACGTCGTAATGATGGCGGCCACTGAAAGGCTGTTACATCATCTCCAGCGTTACTGAGTTGCTGTTACATCAGCCCTGTCACCCGTATCGCCCAAGCCACGCACACAACGTGCGCCTGTGATGTCACTGTTCATCTCCAGCGTTACTGAGTTGCTCCATGCTACTATTTCTAGCCTTGTGCCTCTGTGGGAGAGGGCAGGATGTGTGCTGGAGCTTAAAATGGTCCAGTGTTCTGCTGGAATTGTGTAGCCGTGGTGTGTAGTAGCACAGGCAGAAACGTATGTGCTGATCATGCCAGCGGAGCGTGTGGGCTGAGCCCGGCGTGGGCCTGTGTGCTGACCCCAGCGTGGGCCTGTGTGCTGACCCCAGCGTGGGCCTGTGTGCTGACCCCAGCGTGGGTGTGTGGGCCTGTGTGCTGACCCCAGCGTGGGTGTGTGGGCCTGTGTGCTGACCCCAGCGTGGGTGTGTGGGCCTCTGTGCTGAACCCAGCGTGGGCGGGCCTGTGTGCTGACCCCGGCGTGGGCCTATGAGCTTGTGGGCTGACCCCAGCGTGGGCCTGTGGGCTGACCCCAGCGTGGGCGGGCCTGTGTGCTGACCCCAGCGTGGGCCTGTGAGCTTGTGTGCTGATCCCAGCGTGGGCCTGTGAGCTTGTGTGCTGATCCCGGACTGAACCAGAAGTTCAGAAATTTCACTCATGATCTAGAAGAGTTTGGTCGCATTTTGTGCTGTAAGCGAGAGTAGTTAAGAGTGCTGGAATTCTGTTAAGGTAACATGCATTGTACTGCACTTCCATACGAGAGTGGGAATTGTGCTGAAATCCCATAAAAGAGTGTGCAGGGTACTGAAATTCCATAAGATAGTGTGTGTGTACTATATCTTTAACTGAGCATGCAGTGTATTTGGACTTCTGTAAGAGTGAGCAGTGCTCTGGACGTCCGTAAGACAGTGTCCGTTATACTAGCATTCCATAAGAGAGCATGCAGGGTACTGGAATTCCATGAGAGAGCGTTTAACTTCTGAAAGAGAACTTGAGTTGTACTGGATTTGACAGAGTGTGTCCTGTGAAGGGTGATGATTACAGGAAGAAGGGTTGCTGCCGATGTTCTCATTTAATTCACTTTGAGTGTACAGCAACTCTGTAGTTTTGTGTTACAGAAATATATTTGATTGATTTATTTCAAGCCAGTTTATCAAGTCAGTCGCTGCACCAGGCTATTCACAACAACAACAAAGCAAGTCGTGGCACTGTTGAGTTTTTCGGATGCTGGGAAGTTATGATGTCATAAGGTGGGCGACACCAGGACCGTCAGCAGTTGTTGACACTTATGTCTCAATGACTCGATAAGACCCACCACTTCAGCACTGGCCATCTGCTCTCTCACTCTACCAGCAATCTGCCCCCCCACTGGCATAACCTCTAGCACCAATCTGCCCCACACTCTGTTATAACCCCTAGCACCAATCTGAGGATTTTTTTGTTCTGAAGTGTTCTCTATTGTATTTTCTTGTGTGTTGTATGTTTGTGGTGATTCTTTGCTTGTTGCGTTGGTGGTGAATAAAACATGTACCCTAGGAGCTTTGCCTGGAGTCAGAAAGATCACAGTTTGTACCTAATGAACAGAAACAAGACTGGATTATGGAGTCACAGACTGGATTATGGAGTCACAGACTGGATTATGGAATCGTATAGTAAAGCAATCACAGGTGGCATCACGTAGCCTACGGCATCTGTAAGTGACAGGTCTCCTGACCAATCAGAAGCCTAGCCATGAAAGCTGACAGAACCCTGCCTTTGTCTGGTCCCAGGCAAGAACTGAAAATACACCTTCACAGCCTGTTCTCACTGCGTGTGCTCTAAGACAAGCTGTTTTATGTGCTGCTCTAACACGCTTTTTTGGGATTCATGACAGTTTTAATGGCTTATACCACTTCTTTCTCTGTGTTTGTCCCTCTCTCTCTCTCTTTCTCTCTCTCTTTCTCCTTCTGCCTTCCTTTCTTTCATTCTCTCATGTCCATTCATTGTTCCCTTTGATGTACTGTTTACAATAGGAATATAGGAATTATTCAAAATAACAGATCTTCCTTCCTGTCTTCCCCCAACTCTCTGCGCTCTTTCATTCTTCCCATCTTCTTCTCTCTTCCTCCCTATTCCTTCCCATCCCTCTCTTTTTCATTCCCTCTCTTCAATCTCTTCTTCCCTCTCTCCCTCTTTCTCTCCCTCTCCATCTCTCTCCTCAGTTCCGTTCCGGGAGGCTCTGCCAGTGGCTTCGGGCAGGGGCAGGGCCCAGCAGTCACAGGCGCAGCGTGGCAGGAGCACTCTGTCAGCTCCACGCGTCCTCCTGCGCTCCAACAGTGACAACAACCTGAACGTGAACAAGCTGTGTGCCGAGCGCTCTCCCTCGCGCTCGCCCTCGCCCCGCAGGCCCCAGCAGATGCAGAACAGCCCCAATGGTACCGTGAAGACCATGGGCCGGGGGGCCCGCCCCCCGCGCAGCCGCTCGCCCTCATTGGGCCGGCTGGGGGAAGGCGACACCCGGAGACACGCCCCCCCACGCCATAGCAGGTCGGTGTTTGTCCACTTCTTCACATGGGAACTTGGGGTACAGGGACTGGATGGCTGAAGGTGTTGAGTAAAGTCAAGCCAAGTCAGATTTGTTTATAAGGTCCCTTTTTACAACAGCTGTTGTCATAAAACAACTCCAAGTCTGATTTGACCTAATTTGACTTGAATTACAGATGTTTTTTTTTTTGCTGTAGGGGAACTTAGTGCTACTGTTTGAACAGGAGTGGGCATCCGTTTGAAAATGGATTATTAGGAGATTGTTTAAGAAACATGAAGCTGAGACTGAAGTGTGGAGCACATTCCTGCGTCTCTGGTTGCTTTCTCGAAATAGTAGCAACAAAAATCTATGAAGTTTCAGCTGTGCTGTCCTGTTTGTTTCATGCCAACATCGTCACAGTGGCCACAAAAAGATATCGCATCTCCTGAAGAGGACGGCTCGATTAATATGCAGAAATTCTCCTGTTTGTGTTTGATAGTGAAGGCTGTATGTTCTTTGTGTATCAAGATGTGTGTACTGTAGGGGGATTATCTCAGGAGGTCCCAGTGGGGATTAGTGCAATGATTTTCTTGCTTTCAGTTCTTGGGGAAGATTGTGGTGGTTTTCCACTTTGTGGTGATTAGTACACTAGTTTTACAGTTCCTGGGGATTAGAATGTTATTTTCACTGCTCAGCATCTGAGTTGTGCAGTGGAGTGCAGACTAAGCCTAGTATGGGTCCACACAAAGGCATGAGAAGGATTGGTTTAGTGTAATCAGTATGATCATCCGGGACTCTAGGGATCTTCAGCGATTGTATCGTATTACACCATAACAGCCATAAGATCTAATCGTGTTACACCTTTCATGTCTTAAATATAACAACCATTTCCAATTATGCTGCAGAACAGCAGTGCATCTGCTGATTGAAAACAATGCATATGTAAAGAAATCAAACCTGTTAGTAGATACTTGGTCAGTGTCTGCTGTTGTTGTACCATCTCCATTGGCACTAGGCAAGAGTCTGTTCTTGGCTCTGTCATATTTCAGATTATGGGATGCTGCCCCCGCCCCCTAGTGGGATTTCTACACATGGTTGGTCCAGGTGTGGTTGGTTCAGGTGTGGTTGGTCAAGGTGTGGTTGGTTCAGGTGTGGTTGGTCCAACCACAGCAGGCATCCTGAGCCATGACTGTAACTTTTGTTGGATCTCTCTACTGTGCAGAAAAGCTGTTTTGGGAAGGTTGTGGGTTTCAAACATGAATTCTGACGTGCCACTTAGAGGCAGAGTACTGGTAGAGACTGGCCTGGGTTTAGTGGTTAAAGGCAGAGACTGGCCTGGGTTTAGTGGTTGAAGGCAGTACTGGCAGAGACTGGCCTGGGTTTAGTGGTTGAAGGCAGTACTGGCAGAGACTGGCCTGGGTTTAGTGGTTGAAGGCAGAGACTGGCCTGGGTTTAGTGGTTAAAGGCAGAGACTGGCCTGGGTTTAGTGGTTGAAGGCAGAGACTGGCCTGGGTCTGGATTGCAGAGGCTCCTGATCCACTTGTCGAGGTTACAGAGACGCCCAAAGCAGGAAGTTATTATGTGCAGAAAGGAGCAGTATTTAGAACATTCTGGGAGTCTGACCATAGTCTGATAGCATGTGTGTTTCAGTGGGAGCTTTTTTTGTGTTTGCGTGTCTGTGTGTGTGTGCGTATGTGTCTGCATACGGATGAATATGTGTGATAGGAAATGTGTGTGTGTGTGTGTGTATATGTGTGTTCATGTAAGTATGACAGGGAGAGAAGAGGGAGAGAGAAAGACTGTGTGTGTGTGTGTGTGTGTATGTGTGTGTGTGTGTGTGTTTGAGCTTGTGTGACAGCAAATGCCTGGTTGTCAGCATGCCTGTGCATGTGTGTGTGTGTGTGTGTGTGTGTGTGTGTGTGTGTGTGTGTGTGTGTGTGTATGAATATGTGTATGGGGGTGTGTGAATCTTGTCACTTCACACTGATTCTTATGTGCGAGTGGCCTGTACTGTATGTGGGCCTGTACTGTATGTGGGACACGCCAATTACTCTCTTCCACTACAAAAAAATCCATCTAATTAGATGTCATTTTAAAAGGGAAGAACTAACTCCTTTGGTATTTGACCCTGTTCTGGTCTGCTACATCTGGAGCCTCCAGACTGCTGTGCTGTGCTTTGGGCTGATCTAAGTCATGTTTCACTAGCCCAGCCTTCATCATTTCCTATTAGCAGAAATTCTCTATAACTGTTCCCAGATCAGAAACAAGTGTGACTTTCAACACATTGTGCTAAGTCTAGCAAGCAGCAAAACTGTGAATATGTTTTAGCCCCCAAAGCTGCACGTGCTTCGAGAATGGGATACATCCCTAGTAACAATGGTTGCTATGGCTGTGGCCATAATGTGTGTTTGTGCGTGCATGTGTGTGTGTGTGTGTGTCTGTATATATGTGTGTGCATGTATGGTAGCATGCACAGATGTGAGCGTTCATGCATGTGTCTGTGTGCGCATATGTCAGTGTGTGCGTGTGTGTGTGCATATGTTTGTGCATGTCTGTGTATATGTGTGTGTGCATGCTTGCATATATGTGTGTGTGCAAGCATTTGTGTGCGTGTGTGTGTGTGTGTGTGTGTGTGTGTGTGTGTGTTGTTGCATTTCCTCTGGGGTGTATTAGATCATTCACTCACATTTAAGGGGCTCAGAGGTGAACTGCCCCAGCTGTGCTCAGTTCCTGGAGTCCCGGGTTAATTGCAGGTTGGTGGCTCAGTTCAGTGCCTCAGCCCAAGCCAGAGTCACTCTCTCCCATCACGCTGGTGCAGGGCGGGACCAGGGCGAGACATCAGCCCACCCTCTTCCACACCAGCACATGGGAAGGGTTTAGTCCGGATGCGTACTCACTCCAGCAGGCTGGGAACATCTGAGTGGTCGTGTCTTTATCAGAGCCGAAACTGTCATTTATTCACATCATGTAAGATGATGTTGGAAGGACAGATGAATCAGATGAATCAGATGAATCAGATGTCATTTCTCCCATTCTGACACAGAGTAAATATCCATTCAAAAAGAGCTCCAGAATGTTTTGCTGATCCAGTTGATCAAATTCTATTTGCATTCGCTAAAGGTTTTTGGAATGACAGAAGCATGTTGCAGCATGTAGCATATTTGTGACAACTGAGCAGAAAACTTCAGGTTAATGAACTGCTTCGCTGTGGTGGGTTAAAAATAACCCTGTGGTAGAGGATGATTTCAAGGGCTGCATTAACCACTATCTAATGCTTAGTGGACCTGCTTTTGTATCCTGTTTTGCATAAAACCCTCAGCCTACGATGACTGTTCTCTCCTTCGGAAAACAAACCCTAGATGAGTGTTTACGTAATTATCAACGGTTAGAACTGCATGAGAAGATGTGTCTGGGCCGCCTCGGTAATACTGGTGAATTCTGCTTGCTACAGATAGTAGTAATAACCATCTGACCTGCTCAAAATGCAGATGTGAGAAAAAGTTTGTTAACTAGTGTTTCTGGATTTCCACATAAATGAACTGTAATATATCATCTGATCTCACAAATGGCGATATCTATTACCATATAATATCTATTACCATATAATATCTATTACCATATAATATCTATTACCACATCCATAATACATGAATGGCTTAAATGACTATAACCAGAGATTGAATAAGTAGGTGACCACAGAATTGAACAATCTCTTGAATAAAAGGTAACAGAAATAAGGTGCTGCTGTCAGATTTTGGGGAATAAATTTGAACATACACTAAAATGTCTTCCTATCTGTAAAGGTTGGTGATTGATGATTGGTGATGAGTGGTGATTGGTGGGTATTTAC
>JAOXYF010000010.1:1272737-1282870 GCA_028565775.1 Sternarchorhynchus goeldii
ATGAGAGTAATGAGTGATAGAGGGATGAGAGTAATGAGTGATAGAGGGATGAGAGTAATGAGTGATAGAGTGAGGAGACTAATGAGTGATAGAGGGATGAGAGTAATGAGTGATAGAGGGATGAGAGTAATGAGTGATAGAGGGATGAGAGTAATGAGTGATAGAGTGAGGAGTGATGAGAGTAATGAGTGATAGAGTGAGGAGAGTAATGAGTGATAGAGTGGCAAATGAACTGGAGGGCAGCAGAGAGAAAGGGAGATGGACAGAGAGGGAGAGAAACATCCGTCAGTGCCGGTATGTCTTGGATGCTTAAAACTGTGATAACTGTTCACCAGCACATCTCTCTGCTGCACCAGAGTCCTGTGATCCACAGAGGCATGTTTTCAATGTGGCTGTCAAAACCTGCACTTTATCACATATGAACTGCATGTGTCCAGCACACGGTTCACATTTTATAACACAGAATACAGTAAAACCTTCCTTTTGTTTTGTGTAAGAGATGGGTTCATTTCTGAGGACTGTGATAATGTAGCACTGCATATATTATACGTATGGCAATATGACAAAAAAAAAGAGAAAAGTTGTTTTCTTGTTTTTTATTTTATTTTTTGTAATTTGCCCTTAAAAATAAAGTGTTAGTCCTTATGCTGTTCTAACATTCACAGCCTTCATGAAAATGTGAAGCAGTTTTCTGTTTGCAGTGCATGTGATTAAATAGACAGTGGACATGCTGATCTCCTGTTTCTATGGTGGATGATGGAGGTGCTAATTACACTGGGCAACAAATTGTAAACTTTTGCTGTGCTTTCCAAAATAAAATATACATGTTATTGTAACTGTGAATCTATTTTTAGAATTTTATGTGCATAAATGTATTATGCATTATTGATAAATAAGGTTGTTGTTGCTTTTCAGATGTATACATGTGCACTTCTAAAATGTACAGTGTTTGGCCTCAGGAACCTCCCTGTTCAGTGTCCTGCAGTAGCCTGCGAAGATAGAGGGGCTCAGGTCCCCTTGGTACCGATTTTCTGTACTATATATAATGAGATATGCATATACTGGAACAAAAATCTATGGGTGGTACAGAATCTGAGAAAACATATTAGAATTCAGTATGCAAAAATACATATCAGGCAGGTATTTTTTACACTGTTGACCAGTGTTGTATAACGGGGCTAACCTGGGCATGCTACGCTAGCTCCAGCGCTAGCAGAAACAGTGCCTGTTTTGTATAACGGGGCTAACCTGGGCATGCTACGCTAGCTCCAACGCTAGCAGAAACAGTGCCTTTGGCTTTGACATTGGCTTGTGTCCCAACACGACACTTATTAAAGCTGAAGTCATGTAGAGGGCAAGTGTAGGCACTTTGTTCCAATTTTCCCTGCTCCTATAGGCTGGAGGGGCCCCTTAGCAGGGGGGGGGGTCTTTTTTGTAAGTGGGTGGGTGAAATCGTATATGCAAAAGAGGTCAATTGCATAATCGACCTGATTAGCCTTTATTGGTTTCATGGTTGATATAAAATGACATGAGTTTTAAATGTTACAGTAAACCACTAAATGAGATCTAACCTGTAACAGACACTCACCCATCCACACACACAAAGAGAGAGAGAGAGAGAGAGAGAGAGAGAGAGAGAGAGAGAGAGAGAGAGAGAGAGAGAGAGAGAGAGAGAGAGAGAGCGAGAGCGAGCTCACCAAAGAAGAGAGCAGGCTATATTGCATTCTTACTATAGCCAGAAGTAATGCCATTTAAAGAAAAGGGAGATGGGACATTGTGTTGAGAATCTGTGCTCAACCTAGTGGACATTGAGACAGCAGTTTAACCCAGTTTAACCCAGTTTAACCCAGTAACCCTTGTTTCATATTCAAGTCATGCCCCTTCCATTCTCATTGCCAGGCTCAATGGGACTTTTTGTAAATACCTTATAAAGTGTGCGTTTATCTTCATAAAGAGTTTATTTTAGAGAGGAGAAGTGCTCTCTGGTGGTGGTAATAGCATGCCGTGTCTTCAGCTTCCTCAGCATGAGGCAGCATTGCTCTCAGGAGGTGATGTTTATTTTGTTGGTACACAAGATAATTATGTGGTGCGATCAAAAATTTATTTACCCACGGCCCTCTGGTGTTGGAATCACTCTGGGGATAAGAAGCTGGGGACTAAATAAATTGGAAACAATGTCAAACAACAGTTTTGTTCCAGCAGGGGGCGCTGATGTAGCTTAAGTACTTTCCGTTCTCTTCAGCCATTGATCTGTTTTAGATGTTAGACAGCATCCGTAACAGAACTTCAGATATCTTTAATTATGCAATAACTTCTGTGTTCTTAAATGAGTCGTTTCTATTGAACAGTCACAGTGCTGATTGTAGTAGCACAGTGTGCCTGTATTATTGTTTTTTTTAATAATTTGGGTATAGATACTCAGGTATCGTTGGTTAGTTGCCATGCAGATGTGATAACGGCACTTTTTCCCTCTGCTTTCTCCGTAGCCCCCGTCCGAGTCGGGATGGCTTCTCTTCCGCAGATACTCCGGGCTCGAAGCGCAAATTGTACAGCGGTGTGGCAGGGAGGCAATACGTGGTGGTGAAGTCCCATCATCCACAGGCAGAGGGCGAGATCGCGCTGTACAAGAACGACAGAGTTAAAGGTGTGCTGGGGACCTGCGAGGGGCAGGTCTACACACATACATGTCACACATTCAGCTGGGAGAATAAGCCCTGCTGGATTGGCCAGACATTCCATTTAGATATACAAGACTTTCAATAGTGCTCTGGGGTTTCCATGGAAGAAAGGGTTATGCCAGATATTCAAAGCCATAATTATCCATTGTGTGCATATATAGGAAAGACTTTGAATTGTAAAAAATCTTAAACAACATTCAGACTCTTAAACAGCATTCAGACTCTTAAATGTGATGCCTGATGCAGCATGATGTGGCTCTGCTATGCTGGTCTGAACCGCAGGAGCCTCCAGACTCACCAGCACCTCGGGCTCGTGCCCGTTCCATGTTTTGGGTGGTGATCAAGAGCAGGGAGGACTAACAGAACAACCCAAACAACACTGGGTGAACATGACTGGAGGGGTTAAAGCTGATATGTGTGTGGTGTGTTTTGGTTCTAACTGATGGCTGGATCTTCTGCAGTTCTCAGTATGGGTGAAGGTGGATTCTGGGAAGGCAGTGCTCGAGGGAACGTGGGGTGGTTTCCTTCAGAGTGTGTGGAGGAGATCCCCAACAAACCCAACGAGGACAGACCCTGTAAGTCATACACACGCATACACACGCAAACACACGTAAACACACACATAGACATGCAGACATGCATACACACACAAACACACGTAAACACACACATACACATGCAGACATGCATACACACACAAACACATGTAAACACACACATACACATGCAGACATGCATACACACACAAACACACACACAGGTGCCACAGGTAACCTAAGTTTGACAAAGAAGCAACATTTAAAACCCAGGCTAAAATGTTTTACTTAACTGAGCTCTTTAAAATAAAAAAAAAACCATTCAAAACCATAATAATCTTCACACATGCACACCTTGTCACACACCTTAATACACACATGCATAATTGTTTTGTACATGGTATTTCTCAATATACTCTCAAGCTGTTGTTAGTAAAGCTGAGAGAAGCCGTCTGCACGTTCAGATGCTACCTGAGTGTGGAGAAGAGAAAGTGGCCTCAGTTGTTTGCGATCCCTCTCCTCCTCACTGTCTCCCTGCTCTTACATATCTCCTCTCCCCAGTCTGGGAGGTGCCTTTTGGCTGCGCAGGCTGGCAGTTCAGTTAGCAATCAGGACAATCTGGAACACAGTGTGAACTCCAGAACCTCTCATAGAGCAGCTGGCTTTCACTGACATCCTGCTTAGGAATCTGCATGTTATGTGTGTATCTCTTAGAACAACAGGGTTAAGAGGGGCCATTGATGACATCATCATCATCATCAATAACATCAACATTATCATTACCAGTAGCAGGAGGGATTAACCAAACTTTGTTTAAATATGTGTGTGTAGGTGTTTAGATCTGTTTGTGTATGTGTATGTCTGTGTGTAGATGTTTAGATCTGTTTGTGTATGTGTGTGTCTGTGTGTAGATGTTTAGATTTTTCCTTAGTTGTAGACAGTAGTGTGTATTTTTGTATGATTTGTGGTGTGTGTGTTTGTTTGTTAGTGTGGTGTGGGGTGTGTGCTTATGTGTGACTATGGTTGTGTGTGTATTGGTGAGTAGGGTTGTGTGTGTGTGTGTGTGTGTGTGTGTGTGTTCGATTGGTGTGTGCAGGGTGTGTGTTTTGGTATGTCATGTGCAATGTGGGTGTGTATGTGCTGACCACATATAGCATGTTTGCGTTTTCTATGATTAGTGGTTAGTCTGGGCCAAATGATTGCCTTGCACAACTCTGTAGCACTCTGCTCTTCCAAGCTGTCTTTGGAGGGAGTGTGTGTGTGTGTTCCGTGTTGAAACTGGGCACCAGTCTGTTAATTTGGTCCCTTCTCATTGCTGCTGTCAAGAAATTGTTGTAAAGCACTCCTGATTCCTGTAAATCATTCCTGATTACTGTAAATCACTCCTCATTCCTGTAAAATACTCCTCATTCCAGCATGGAGCTCCAGAAGTCCATCTGCGTCTCTGGAGGGTCTGACCTAGCGCCCTCTGTGCTAGCTCTTCTCCAAATTAGCGACTCCTGTGCAGAACCTTCAGAGCAAGTGCTCAGTGGTCAGTGTGTTTCTGATGACACCCAGAGAGGAAGAACATAGTGGGACTAAATGCACATTCAGGTGCTGTATTTGAGTTCCTTTCATTTATAGGACACAGATCAGCAAGAGCACTAGATTTTTCTCCATTGCATTTTTTCATACTGATTATAATGTGTTTGCAAAGTGAATTTGTTTGTTCATTTTGTTTAACATACAGCAGTTTGCTTTCTTGGCGGTTTTCTTTTCCCTTAGCATGTACCACGATGAAGATTAAGGGTTGTCACATGATCTGTTATACCATTGCTCCTTTCCAAGACTCTTTTTTAAATGTCTGGCTCTATTCTGCACCACTTTGCAGGCCTTTGCGTACAGTACATCATCATACAGTGTGTTTGCACTTGTAACAAACTGTAGTGTTGCAGAATTCTTCCCCTGGCAGCTTGCTGTAGACAGATCGGGAGTTGTGGCAAACAGCAGCTGTGATTGGCTGAGAGACTTTGGCCTCAGTGACTCACTGGCTAATCAGAGAAAGGGCTGGGCTGATTCAGCTTGTAAAAGCTCTGTGGTTGTGCTCGACAGGATGGGCCTTTTGCTTGCTAGTACAACATGTGGTTCTGCCTGATGCTGAGTGTTTATTATGAATAGCTAATTGGTATAATTTCCACAAAATTGTATATTGCATTATCATACCATATGCACAATAAATTAGGAGAGTCTGTATTTTGAAAGTTGCAAGATTTGCTTACATAAAGGTTTCAGTGGTGCATCATTTGCAATAAGTCAATCACAACACTGGAAGAAATGTGTCTTTTCGAGGTGGAAATGTACTATATTTAGCTGCAGAGTGAGCAGAACCTGTGGGTTCTAAATGTGGGTTCTGCTGGCCCACAGGTTCTGTTAGTACTGTGAGAGAACCATGGCTATGGGAGAGTAGGAGGGAGTAAAGGTGAGAAGAGCCAGTGTGACCTCCTCACGTGTGAAAGTGTTTGGAAAGCTGGTGTGATGTATGCTGCTTAACTGTGGGAAGATCAGCATCTAAAGCTGGTGCTGCTTCTCCAGGATGTGAAGGGTGGTTGCATTTGTGTGACGTTAAGAGGATCCTTTGAGAGAATCATGATTTTGTAAGTTGTATTAGTGATAATTATCCGTTTATTTGTCTGCGTAATGATGAATAATAATATGAGAACATTCTCTTATAATGAATTTGCATGTGTTTTGTAACCTAATGCAGCCACCCTGTTTGTAAGTAAACTCTACTGCCAAAAACTGCAGGATGCTACTGATGAATGATCCTGAAACCTTCAGCCACTTCACCCATCAAGCTGTTTTAGTGGAGAATGGGAGAGGTGCTCTGAAAAGGCTCTGTGCTGCCGTGGCGTTCCGAGCGCTCCCATGGCGTTCCGAGCGCTCCAGTGGCGTTCCGAGCGCTCCCGTGGCGTTCCGAGCTATGCCACCACTGCTGCTGATGCCGCGCTCTGCTGCTTGCTTTAGAATAGCACACGCTTCGCACTGCCGTCTCTTCAACCCTTCAGAACCACTCTCATGCACATTCCTGATTGATACATTTCCATGGAAACATGCTCTACACTGTACAACCCTGTTGCTAAGGAGTGGGCCTTAGCAAGATTTTTTTTTTCTCTTTTCGTACCTTCCCTTTCTGTCTTTTTTTCTCCCTCTCTCTCACACACACTCTGTCTTTCTCCCTCACACAGCAGAGAGAACAGCACGAACGATAGGGTCTCTCCGGCGCCCTGCCTCGTACGTCTCCTTACAACGATGCCGGGCAGGTTTTAAGGAGTGAAAAAGTTTGGGGCAATGTGGAGCTAGGGTAGGGAGATAGGGCTGGAGGGGGAGAGAGAGAGAGAGAGAGAGAGAGAGAGAGAGAGAGAGAGAGAGAGAGAAGCAGACAGAGAGAGAGAGAGATAGAGAAGCAGACAGAAAGAGGAATATAATATATATGTATATATATACACACAGAGAGAGAGGCATACAGAGAGAGAGGCAGTGAGAGAGAGAAAGTGCTTACACCCTCTTTTCTTTGGGGGGATTTGTTTCCTGGAATTAGCTCTGGGCTCAAAGACAGCAGGAGACCAGATGGATGAAACCCCCAGATCCAGGAAGAAGGTTCATTTTGGAGGTACTGTAGATGTTTGTGACAACTTTGGTTTCGAACTGTGTACTTTGATTGCAAATAGAGACCTACAGAGATTTTAGGGATCGTATGAGTGTGAGCCGGTTGCCACACTGTTAAATGTGTTTTGGATGTTGATGCGAGTGCGTGCATGTAAGAAATTCACTCATCATAAATGACGTACTCGCTCTGGGAGTGCAAGATGATCGGAAACTTGAAAACCATAAAAATGCAGCAACGCGGCTTGCAGATGTATCAGCTTTGCATTTTTACTAAACTGCAAAAATTGGGTAACATTATTATTGCATAAACACTGCTCATGCTAATGTAGTTTTAAAAGCTGTTTGAATCGGGAGCACTGTGCACACGAGCAGCGCCCGTGCTGGTGGCCCGAGCCCTGACGGCTGTGCGGAGCGGCCTGACGAGCTGCTGGAGGCGTCTCTGCCACCTCTCCTGACCTTTGTGGCTTTGCCACGGTGCTTTGTGTAGTCTGGCAAAGTGCATGTTCTCACGTGTGTCAAACCTTACTGGCTTCCATCTTGCTCAGTGAGATCTAAGGGAGAGAGACCCAGGTAGGATTGTTTAGTGATGGAGACATTTAGGTAATTTGCATATGGATCTAAGATTTGAGCTGCTGAATATTGATTTATACATTAGACTCGAATGTATTAACAGAGTGCTAGATGTATATTATGCTCTTTCTATCATTTTCACACATGAAGCAGCTGACTAGAGTCTGGCTAATAATCTGTGCTAACACACAGGGAGCAGTACATCTCTGTGGTGCTGCATCTCTTTAACTGTTGCCATCACAGTTGGCACTAAAGCCCTTTTTTTGGAGTATGAACAAGGACATACTTTGTGTTGAGTGTGAATGTGTACATGTCTGGCATGTATTTATCTGGCATGCCTGCATATCAGAAGTGTGCATGTACATTTGTGTGTGTGTGTGTGTGTGTGTGTGTGTGTACATATATGCACAACAGAACAGCAGCCTCAACATAGCAGCAGAAAAATGTCAGGGTGTTTCATTAGAGAGAGAGAGAGAGAGAGGGAGAGAGAGAGGGAGAGAGAGGGGGGGGGAGGGAGAGAGAAATTTGCTGACTGCTGAATCAAAACAGCCTGTTTCAAAGTAAAGGTTTGCCACTAATCTTTATTTAGTGGTGAACAGGCAGCCTTAGAGAGAGCCCTCTTCTAACTATTCAGCATTTGATTTGGGTTTAGATGCATTTGATTTGCATTTTTAAATAGTAAAAATGAATGACTACAGCTAAACTGATTAATAATAACAGGCCATGTCAACCTGTGTGCCTTCCTGAAGCTCATGCTTACCACTGACCATCCACTGTGATTTTATGTTAAATGTATTCTTTTTTTATTTATGTGTAGTGAAAACACCACGAATAAACTGATACATAACATCAATAATAGGCCAACTGTGGCTGTGCCTTGGTTTAATTGATTGTGCCTTGGTGGAGGGTGGAGCAGCAGCAGAACCGGTTGACAGCTGGCCTTCTACATCACACACATGTCATAATGACAGCTGGCCTTCTACATCACACACATGTCATAATGATAGCTGGGCTTCTACATCACACACATGTCATAATGACAGCTGGCCTTCTACATCACACACATGACATAATGATAGCTGGGCCTTCTACATCACACACGTCATAATGTTTGTGTGCATAACAAAGCAGAGATGAGGCTGTGACTTTAACAGCTAAGCATTGAGTGGGATGGAGGGGGAAGTGTTGAATCCCACGCAGCCTCCTGACAGCCGAGAACGTCAGATACGAGTGCAGAGAACGAGGTAGACTGTGCAGTCTGGGGCCGTAAACCCACCAGGCACAACACGACCCAGGACGTAAACCCACCAGTCACAACATGACCCAGGATGTAGACCCACCAGGTACAAACCTACCCAGGACGTAAACCCACCAGTCACAACATGACCCAGGATGTAGACCTGCCAACACAACACGACCCAGGACATAAACCCACCAGGCACAAACCTACCCAGGACATAAACCCACCAGGCACAACACAACCCAGGCTAAAATGAAGTAATCATGCACTTGTAAATGGTGTTTACTACAGCAAAAGAGGATGATTATACGTAAAGAATGAGATTATTAGAGTTTTTTCTGTGTAAATATGTGACTCTAGTAAGCATTCAACTAGATCAATGGTGATACTTGTTGCTGTATTTTTGTAGTATGTATTTTTCCCCGTACAACATTCAGACTTCATGTAGGTTCAAGATTTGTTTAGTGAGTGCAGTGCACCTCTGTGATTAATTGATTGTATGTTTGAGGAATGAATGAAAACTGTTGAACTCTGTGAACTTGGGCTGCATCTCTGACCAAAACATAGTAACAAGACTGAGATGAGAGATGGCGCAGTGTAAAAACTCTGCACAGTCAGCGGTAGTGGTGGACAGGGACGTTATTAGCTAGAAGAAAGTAGTTTGATGTGTGTCCTATCTTTCAAAAGTCTGTTGTCACAAAACGACAAAGTGTGCCTCCTAGCCTGGTAGTACGTGCCCAGCAGGAAGACTCTGTGGTCCTGATTTGCCTCCCCGAAGCCTTGAGCTCATGTGCACTAGCCTCTGTAAGCGAGGCTGTTATCACGCTGTGTAAGGGCTCCCTTGAGATCCTCCTGTTCTACGTGCCGACCGCCTCAGACGGACACTTCTGTTCTGGGTGGTTCGCCGGCCTTTTCATTTACGCTGCACGTCTGATTGCATTATCTCTGCTTCTGCAGCCTCTGGTCAATATGTGGTGAATCAGTCAATCCGTGATATATGTGGCTGTTCCCAGACCAGCTCTCTGGTGACACTCCCTAGGAGCGTCTTCATCCCTGTGGACAGTCACTGATGGTGAATCAGTCAATATGCTGTAGTGTTTTTTGTTTGTTTTTAGCCATTGTTGCTGTTTAGCTCAATGCTCCAGCTACATCTACTGAAGCTGGTTGTGGTTCCTGGTCAAAAAACATCTATTTCTTTATTATTTAATTATTTATTTTCTTCAAACACAGTCAGTATCGGTTCATCACTGTGTGAATCAGTTATCTGCAGGGATGGCTGCTGGGATACTGTGACATATGGTGCACAGTTTGACCAATTTGTGAGCAGAAGGCTTTTTTAATTCCCCTGGGTTCTCCTCCTTTGCACATGCTGCTGTAACTAGAAGGCCATTCTCTGCTGTAACTGGAAGGCCATTCTCTGCTGTAACTGGAGGGCCATTCTCTGCTGTAACTGGAAGGCCATTC
>JAOXYF010000010.1:1315758-1326417 GCA_028565775.1 Sternarchorhynchus goeldii
AGCCGGGCTCCTCATGGTCCACACGGACGGGACCAAATCGGAGCAGAACAGCATGTCGGAGGGGGGCAGGGATGAGGACGCCTGCTCCGACAGCACTCCTGGAGAGCTTCGCGATCCCAACCAACCAGCGCCGGCCATCCCACCCGCGCCAAAAACTCTGTCCGCTGGTCTGCAAGGAAAAACTATCATCACCGTCAACTCCGTAGACGAGCCTGTCAAACTTCCCTTTGGCATCCCTCCACCACCTCTGGCCTCGGTCGACATCGATGAGGAAGTTGTGTTTGGTGAACCCTTGCCCCCCCCACTGGAGTTTGCCAACAGTTTCGACATCCCCGACGACCAGACGGGACTCGCTGAGCTGCTGAAACAGAGGGCAAATGGCATGAGGGGGCCGACCCTCACCCCGTACTACCCCCATTTAGCCACGAGCAACTCTGATATTAAGAGACCGACAGTCCTCACCAACTGCACGCCTCCTAGCTTTCCCACGGGTCCCCTGGAACCCTACGAGCCCATCATCGACTCAGGCATTGAGATAGACAGCCGGAGCAGCGGAGACCCCCAGCTGGAGACCACCAGCACGGTCTCCACCGTATCCAGCATATCCACTTTGTCGTCGGAAGGAGGGGAAACCCTGGACACTTGCACCGTCTATGCAGATGGTCAGGCCTTTCTGGTGGACAGGGCTCCAATCCTGCCCAAACCGAAGGTAAAGCTTGCCATTAACAAGAGCAATGCACTTTACAAGGATGCACTGAGCGAGGAGAGCTCCTTCAGGCTCCCCTCCTCGGTCCCACCCCCACCCCCAGGAACTGCCCCTCCAGAGCCTCCGAAAACTCCAACGCAAAGAACCTCAAAGCTCTGGGGCGAGCCTCTGGATCTGAAAAACCCACATGGGCCAGAGGTCAAGTCCCAAACGAAGGCCGACATGAGCTCGCCTTTGCAGCACATCAACAAGGACAAAGCACCAAAGCCAGGGGAAGTGTTAGACTCTCCTACAGGATCTAGAACTCACTTTGGAACAAGGTATGTCAACGCCACCACCAATAGTACCATCCACCCCTGTTACTCAGGCATTCATTTAGCCACCCAGATTAGTGTGTGTGCTCTGCCCATGAAAGAAAGAGTTGCCTAGCAACCTAATAATGAGAACAGCCTTGGGGATGAGATGAGCAACGTCACTATGATGAACACAGACCAAACCAAAGAGTGTGTGTGTGTGTGTGTCTATATATGTGTGTGTCTTGAGTTGATTTAAAATATGACCCATTTATTACTTAGTCATCATATCACACACTGTCCCCAGGAAGCTTCTCAAGAACCTTCTTACCCAGCAACGTCCCTTTTCCAGCCGTGCGATCGGTAGGTCTGCTCTGAGTCGCTTGCAGAGCTCCACCGCACCTTTGCTTTTTGTGGCCAGGGCTTTAAAAAGCAGCCCTGCTGCAGGTGTGTGCCACTGCAGTTCAGGTTGTATTCCTATTTTGGGCATAGCTCCTCAGAGCCGACACACTGACACCTCCTTCTGCGGACCTCCCAGTGCAGGCCTCTCTGAGGCCAGAACCTGGTTTATTATGGAAAGCTGTGGTTATTTACAGATTGAAGGGTGGACTGATGGCTGAGGCTCATGTCTGGAGTACGACGAGCGAAAGAACGGCTCTGTGGAAAAGAGATGGCAGCCTGAAGTCAGTAATGATGTTTGGATAATAGCCTGGTGTGAAGTGAAGTTCAGGGTTCACCTTGTGTTTAGAACAGACTATTGTGTTCATATAATAACGTAAATGTTTGGGTGTTTGTTTTATATGAAAGTCTTCTAACACTGGTATGTTCTTTTTGTATTCATTTATCATCATGTTTACTGTCCTGTAGGATGGAAATGGAAAAAAAAACTGTTATGTGACATTTTGCTTTGCTCTTTTAAATTGAGGAACACAGTGAATGTAGTTTGAGGAACACAGTAGTTTGAGGAGGTTGAGTGTTAACAAGTTCTTACAGATGTGGAAAGCTTTATGTTTCACACTGTTTAACTTTCAGCTGTATGACCTGCCAAGGCTGAGAAATGTTTGTTTTATTATATGTCATTTTTGGTGTGTAAAATCTTCCTTTCTGTCAGAAGCTCTCTCTCCCTGCCTCTTTCTCGTTGAGATTTTTTTCTTGCTCTCTTTTCTTCTCAGTCTCTCCCTCTTTCATGCTGTTTTTCTTCTACCGTTTTCTCTTCCTCCCTTCCACCCTCTCTCGCTCTGTCTCTCTCCAGAAATCCAGATGGTGTGTCCCTCGTCTCAGGTACCCAGCAGAACACCACCGTCACTTTCACTGCCCAGCCCGGCCCAAACGTGCCTGCCCCGTTGCCGTGCCGACAGGGCGAGAGCCTGCCCCCCCACTCTCCTCACACGCCGAGCCCCGTCATGTCTCCTCCGGACTCGGGCCGGAGCTGCGCCTCCTCCCTGCCCGCGTCCATCACCTCGCCCACCATGACGGACGTGTTCGGCCTGCCCACCCCCCCGCTCAGCCTGGGCACGGGCCGCAGCCGCTCCCCGTCCCCTCTCACCCTCATCCAGGCGGCCTCCAGCAAGCCCTTCGCCACCAAGCCCGTGCTAGTGTGGAGCAAGCAGGACGTGGCCGACTGGCTGGAGAGCCTGAACCTGGGCGAGCACAGGGACGCCTTCATGGACAACGACATCGAGGGCAGCCACCTGCCCAACCTGCAGAAGCAGGACCTGATCGACCTGGGCGTGACCCGCGTGGGACACCGCATGAATATCGAGAGGGCGCTTAAAGCCCTCCTGGACAGATGAGAGTGGGGGAGAGAGGGCTTAGCCAGGGACCTCACCACCGCCTTCTGTCCATAAGCTTTCCTCTTTCTTCCCTCTTCTTTTTTGGTTCGGTTTGTTGGCTTATTTTTAATATTTTGGTTTTATTCCTTCTGATTGCCTGCAGTGGATTTTTTTAGGAGAGACTTGTGCATCCTGAAGAAAAACTCGAGTTTGGACACGGTGGCAAGGTGTTCCGGCAAAGCACAAAGATCCTTGTGCATAAACGCACCAGCCAGTGATCAGACGAGAGAAGCAGAAACTCCAGTCAGAGAGCTCCCTGATGACCGCTTTCTCTCTCCCTGCTGACTGCTCTCTTTCCCTGCTGACTGCGCTCTCTCTCTCCCTGCTGACCACTCTCTCTCCCTGCTGAACACTCTCTCTCCCTGCTGAACACTCTCTCTCCCTGCTGAACACTCTCTCCCTTCTGACTGCACTCTCCCTCCTGACTGCTCTCTCTCCCTGCTGACCACTCTCTCTCCCTCCTGATTGCTCTCTCTCCCTGCTGACTGCTCTCTCTCCCTGGCTGCTGCCGACTCAGGCCTTGCGTGAGTGCTTTGAATCCAGCAGAGCTGGCCGTCCATTTTCTATCTTTGCTAAGACGATCAACCAGAGAATATTTCTTCAGGAATAAAGGGAAGGATCGTCTGTGCATCAGCTGCCTATAAAACATCTTGCTTTTTTCTGTCTTTAGTGTGAGTTTGGCTGGATGTAGATGTAGGGTGAGTCTCTATGATGTGGGTAATGTCACCGTGCTTGTCCTCAGCTGACCTGTGCTCCTGGGGCAGGCATACGCTGCGGAAACATGAAGGCTCACGTATGTGTGTATGTGTGTGTGCGTGCGTGTGTATGCATGTTTGTGTGTGTGCGTGCGTGCGCGTGCGTGCGTGTGTGTATGTGTGTGTGTGTGTGTGTGTGTGTGCACCATCATGATGAGAACAATTTCTCCTGTCCTTGTCTCATTATGATAATGTTTAGATTTTTGTATGTC
Source organism: Sternarchorhynchus goeldii (assembly GCA_028565775.1). Taxonomy (NCBI): domain Eukaryota; kingdom Metazoa; phylum Chordata; class Actinopteri; order Gymnotiformes; family Apteronotidae; genus Sternarchorhynchus; species Sternarchorhynchus goeldii. The sequence goes on from JAOXYF010000010.1 coordinate 1,319,557, forward strand.
TCTCATTATGATAATGTTTAGATATTTGTTTGAATGGGTCAAAGTTACTCTAGTCTTTTTTTAAATGTAATTTATACTGATATTTAGTGTCTTCCATATTGTGAGGAGGTCCAATGACGTTCCTGCCATTTTGTTTAGTTCCCAAACTCCCACTAGACTAGACTATGTTTTCCTTCTGTAGTTTTTTTAGACCATATTATCTCCCAGATCTTTTGTGTCATGCTAGCGTGACAAAAAGCTAAACTCTGTTCTGAAGTCAGGTGTGGAGGGCAAGGTTTGAGTATTATGGTACAGAAGTGCTTGGCTTTAGTGAAATTTTCCTAGATCTTACAGGATCGATTATTACAACACATGACAGGAGTTGTGTTATATCAACCCCATGACCAGAGCACGACTCTTATCTACGGTAGACGACACACTATTATTACTTTTTCTTTATTGCTGATCACTGATGTTTATTTTTTTGGATGTGTGCAGCAAAGGGAAACATTTGGGTGTGACTCAAAACCTCCGTAAACTATACATATCACTGTCTCAAATTGTAAACAGTTAATTGTTTACCGAACTCTTTAGAAATGATTTAGTGAAAGTGCACAGGAGGCTGAGAGAGATGTAGAGAGGTATTATTTCTGCCTGGTGCTTTATGTTACTGTAGACCACCCACGTTGGAGCATGTTTTCATTTCACAGTCCCAGCATGCTCCTTTCTCTCTGCTGTGCAGCTTGGTATTCATACATGCAAGTGGTTGTGGGAAACGCCCTTCTGACCTTTCACCCCCTCCACTCCTGTGCACCCTCTGAGATGTTGTGGGGGTTATCATGACTTTTATTTTGCCACAGAGAGCAAACCTGGCTTGAACATTTGCTAATCATTGTTGCAATTTTTATAGCCTAAAAAAGCTTATCACTTAACAGCGCAATGAATTATTATCTTCATCGTACGCCGGTGTAATGGCCCTGGCCAGACGTTGCGTACGTGGTCTGTTGTTATTTCGGTATCCAGCAGTCAAAACCTGTGCGCCTTTATGTTCTGCATTTCTGGCATTCAGATGAATCAGCAGTGATGGTTCACCATAGATCACATGGGTTTGTATCAGAGCTCTGACCACACCCCCACGCCAGCAGAGCCCCGTGGTTCATGTCCTGTTGCATTACATTGTTTGAACAGAGGGCAGGATGATATATGAATGTGAGTGGATGGAGTCAAGATGCCCAAATAATATGGAACGGTGTAAGTATGCAGAAGTTTAGCAGTGTGTTTGCTTATCTCTTAGAGGAGTTATAGTTATAAATCATCTCTATATACCTTATTTTAGGAAACAGCACAGTATTTTAAAGATTTATAGAAATATTTGAGATTTTTATGACATTTAATTGATCTGTGGTGTGCCAAAAATTTACGTGGTATCGGTTAAGAAGCAATACACAATCTTAAAGGAAACTGTTCGGTCGTTTATTGCCAGTATTATGCATACAGTATATCAATGATATATCGATCAAATCAAATTTAAATATAGGACTCAGTGAATTAGAAAATATTTAAATATTGAGCTAATGGTTGTCAACTGCTTCTATTAGATCATGTAATTAAAAAAAATTGAATTAAAATTTAGATTTGTGTGGTGTGCATAATTTACGAGAAAGACAAGTTATAAAAATAACACACATGATGCAAAAAAGAGTCACATGAAATATACCTTAATGTGTATCTTACACTTAATGCACTTGTTTCCCAAATGGACTTACGGAACTATAACCATGTTTCACCAAAACCCAACCTGAATAAAACAGGGACCCTGAAGTCCTGATGAAGTCTTAGTGAATCAGATTTGGGGGTGATTTTTTTACTGTATCATACATAGATGTGTCTCATACTTTGTGTGAAGAATGAGTTCACTAAATCTGTTGCTGTAATCTTGTGCTACAAAAGGTTTTATTTTAGGGTAAGTGATTAAGATCAAAGAGATGTTTGTGTGACTGCACTTTTCTTGCAAATCCTCAATACTCATGTACGTTAAAACCAAAACTCACAGGAAATAAATATATTACACAAACCAGAATCCAATGAACGTAGCATTTCTTGTGCTGAAAGTTTCAGCAGTTTCATTAAACCACTGAATCTGCACTAAAGAGGGATTTATGCTTTCTGGTGTTTTAATCACCTTCATTCAAAATGCAGTTATCTGCGGTTTAAACTAGTTAATTGCATATTTACCAAAACATTCTGGGTTAAAATCACAGCACATTTTAACAGGTTTGATGGGAATTTGATACAATACATTAGACATGTGCCATGATCCGCTAAAGTTAGTATTCTAAAACTCAAAAAAATACATTTAGAAAGCATCAGGTCTGTAGAAACAACCTGAATTTCTGTTTACATCAACTGTAGTTCCAGTTGGTGTAAACATATTTGGCTCACATTTGATAGCATTAAAATGAAGTGGATTCATGATTATAGATTGTTGAACTGTTCTTGGCTGCCATCTGGTGCTCAGGATATACTTCTCAGTCTGGTACATGGTAAACACAGACACACTTGGACGCCACAGTTTTGTTTATTAGAAAGAATATCTGCCACAATTCAAAACAATGAACACATACAAAAAGATACAGTTTGCTCCTATACAGACTGTCCACAGAGCAGCACTGGGGCTGAGTCAGAGCACGACTCCAGTGGGGCTGAAGACCGAGCTCCTCTCCTGGCACTCAGTTGATGGTGAGGACATCACTCTGGATCTCATGGCTCAGTTGCGTCTGCAGGTCACTGAGCTTCTTTTTCAACACGGCGAGAGCCGACATCACTATCGTCTCCGGCCGCAGCGAGCCGCACGATTCCACGTTATAGTAGAACCTGCGGGGCGACACCTGCTGCGTCACACGCTGGCTCCACCGCGCCTCCCTGTGGTGACGGGAGGACACTGCAAAAGGAAGAGCACTCGGGGTATTGAAGGGTGATGTTTTACCGTTCCGGTTTGCCGTTGGGGTCGTATGGAGCTTGAACTTCGTCTTCCTCGATCTCTGAGTACTCACTTTTGGGCCTGACACATGGAAGACACATCCATCACAAGGAAACAGTCAATGAATAACTTTTGCTTTGGGTATAATTATAAAATGACAACATTTTCAGGCGTTTCTATTTGTACTTTTCCAGTGCCAGTCAATATTCATATTCATATTTATACATAATATTGGCCAAGTTCTTCCAGCTGACACCATGAAACAAACCATTTTAATCATCTCATTAGGTTGCTACTGACTACTGAAAACAGGTTGACTGGGTTTGTGCAGAACACAGCAGAAAGCAAAAGCAGTTCTAAATGCCCCAATTTCATCTTCTAGCCTGAGAACACATTTAATCATTGTACAAACATAATAACTTGTATCCACAGTAAGATAATTACTAACGAGGCAGAGGAACAGTCCATACCATTCTTCAGGACGGGGGTACACAGTATGTCTCAGTGCATTATCTGGGTCGTATTCAAAGGCCACCCCTGCTGTAGGGTTCCACTTGGCATGCTCCTTGCCGAAGCCCTTCTTGGCATAAGCTCTGAGACGCAGCTCCTGGCCCTTCCGAAGCTTCACCAACAGGATGTCTGTAATAAAGAACATCTAAATATAGGCCCAGGTGATGCGAGGTGGACCCTTCCTCCATTGTACTGATCCTACTGGACTGCACTTTTTTAAGATGCTAAATTAAAATTAAACCTAAAGTTTCACAAAGAGAAAATCTCATTTTTAACCCATTTTAATGTCTCCGTTTTTTATCATGAGCAGATACATAAAGGGTTTTCAATTACAGACAATCTGTTGCTTTTTTTTTTAAATTAAGTTCATGAAAAAAAAGCTCTTTCTCCAGCATAAAGTGATAATGGTTTCAATTTGTCTTATTGTGACAGTGTTTATTTAATAAAGTGAGAAATAAAAGATAATGGGAGAGGGCTGGTCCTCACCATCCTGTTCCACATAGTCGTTGGGGTCATTATCGCGACTCCTGGAGGTCACCTGAAGAAAATGACACATCATACCTCAGCTTGTGTGTGAGCATGTGTTCATGTGTCCGTGTGCAAGTGGAACTGATTTTAGATTGAAAGATCTGTTTAAGGAAAGCACCTTTAAGAGTAGAAAGCAAGGGTTAAAGTGAAAGCAACTTTTTGATGAGGATACTGCACTCACAGGGATGACCCGAGGATTATTAGACAACAAATCCCGTGAAGTCACATGACGTGTCTGGTCCTCTGTGCACCTCACATCCAACGTCAGCTCCACAGAGCACTCTGGGCAAAAATCATCACATGTGCAGTCCTAAAAGATGTTCAAGTGATAAATGTACATTTTAGTACAGACATTTGCATGTACGCTGCAAACCTACTACAATTTTGGTAGAAATTAGAAATATGGGAAAGGATCTTCTGTCGATGTGTTACTTAGTAAACAAGTAAACATACATAAACGAGGTAATCTTAAGTAACTTACTCTTGAATACTGCATCTTGTCAACTATGTCATCACTGGTGAGGGGTATGAGCCCTAAAACAGAAGTATAATTTCAAAGATTATACGTGAACTATTCAGGTAGCTAGTGAGAAAGTTAAAGTAGCTAGATGTAGATGTATGAAATATTGGATATTAATAGGTACACACCCACTCTGTGCGCGATGAACTCGTCGTGGAGAACTGAAGAATTGGCATCGATCTGAACCCAATCGATTGCTAAAATGTAATGCAAAGCGAGTCAGACGGGGAATCTATGAACATACGGCTACATTTTAGTTATGTAGCTAGCCAACTAAAACACAGCAACTTAATAAACTTACTAATGTTACTTAGATGAAACTACATATCTATCCAAGATAAATAACTAACGAACAGAGCAATATATTTACCAATGGTTGGAACTTCTGACATGAACACACGTCGGATAGAGTTTGCAACCCTGTAATAAGCAGTGCATTAATTAATGGCGGCTTATATTTTTGTTACTGAGCTAGCTAGCAAATCAGTATTTTGTAATTACTGTCAGTAATAACGCAGGTACATACGACTAAAGTATGTTCACAATAGTTAGCTAGCCAGTAAAGCTTTTGCTAGCGAATGCTAGCTAGCTAACTTGAGAGCACTTACGCTAAATCGGTGTTCTCGATTACAAATTTTACATTTTCGTCCGTCAACTCGGTTATCTTTACTGTCGGCTGGTTCGCATACGGCATGGTGAAATCTGCACTTCAGCAATGTTCACAGTTGTGAATAAATTACCCGTATACCATCAAAACAGCTACACATTTCACTGTTCGGCGCTGGTTTAATGCAATAACATTTACTAGTCTTTCATTGGTTGACGAGCACTCCCGTTTTAATATCCGGGTTAATAATGGAGTATTTCCGGCTCCAATACACATAAGCGGTAGCAATGGCTACCACAATATATAATTGTTTTAATAACGAAGCATTTTAAATGATTAAACTATAAACTATAACCCCAAAACGGTCGAATAAGGTGTACTTCAATAGTGTGCTTAGACTGGCAGACTGATGGAACCAATAGTTAGAAACCCTGAAAAAAATCTTCACCGAATGGACTAACCTCGGTTCCCGAGATACAGAATAAATGGCTAATTACATAATGGTTGCTATCGTAAGACACCATCCATTTGGTTTAAGAGATCAGATCAAGGTCAAATATATTTACTGACAAAATCCGATTATTGTGACTACCTGAATTAAAAAGAATTATTCACAAAATGGCTAAATATTTTATTAACTCTCAAGTCAGACACAAAATAGTTTACATTTTCAAGTACAATGCATATTTATTCTGCTTCAGTGTTTATACAGAGAGCAAAACTGGTAGTGAATGTGGGAAATACTGAGTCACCCTTTCATTTTTGTAAATGAGGGTGCTTCTCCCTGTTTGTAGACACGGACCTAACGCAACACCTACTCAAGGTGATCAAGGTCTCCTGAATATCTGAATATAAAAGCTCAGGATGTCAAATTAGCAGGGCAACAAATTCCATGAGCAGGAGTGAGGACCATGACTGTAAAGAGCCACACATCTCTGATAGCTCCAGTGTGGTTAAGTCAAGGGTGCACAAAAAAAAAAAAAAAAAAAAAAATAATAATAATAATAATAAAAAACACCCCAACAAACCCAGCTCCACCCCCCCTCCTACAAAACAAGCTGATCATCATACAGTCAGGTATTCAGGATGTGCTGTGGCTACAAATCATGGATGAAGGGCAGATGATAAAGAGGCCTACAGCTGGTTCATCTCCTCTGGTTCAGGCCTGTGAGGTTCTTCAGCTGGGGAACAGAAAATAAGAGTGGTATCGCATCAGGACCTGATCCATGCACAGATACACTCACAACATCACACAGCACTCCAGATACACAACAGACAAAACCAGTGCAAACAAAAGCTTCCAGCCTTTAAGGAATTCCCTAGGGAGAGAGTAAAGATATCAGAGCAACTTCCAGCACACTGCAACAATCAGAACACAGAAATAGTTCACACTGCCCTCAAGGACTCAATTATAGATTTAAAAGAACCATAGTAATATACATAGAGATCATAAATTTAGAACGGCACCATTTTAGACACTGCCTTTACACATTAAAATTTACTACTGTCCATGACTAACAATTCTTAAAAAAAAAAAAATTATTTTTAAAAAGAAGCACTAACCGTAACTGCAGCTCCCATCAGTCCTTGGACTACAGCCTCTCCAGTGGCCTGCACCTGCAGAACCCCCCCCACATGCCAGCATCGCACAGTATGAGTGAAGTACAGTGCATCCGGAAAGTATTCACAGCGCTTCACTTTTTCCACATTTTGTTACGTTACAGCCTTATTCCAAAT
>JAOXYF010000010.1:1326517-1359778 GCA_028565775.1 Sternarchorhynchus goeldii
ATTTGGAATAAGGCTGTAACGTAACAAAATGTGGAAAAAGTGAAGCGCTGTGAATACTTTCCGGATGCACTGTAAATCACAAGAATGAATACCACACCACAGACCCTCCAAAGCTTCACCAGGCCACCCTACCTGTTTAGCAGTGTTAGCCATGTTAACCACATCCAGGATACGGTTGTCGAGGAACGTCCAGGTGTCCTTAAAGTCAGGGGAGGTGTCTTGTAGCATCACAAGCTCTGTGGTGTTGTAGATTCCCGTTAGAGCCGCCCTCCGGGTATACCAGTTCATCTACGTCACACCCACATAACAGAGGCGGAAAAAGGAGTCAAACATACTTTAATAAAAGGCAAAAAAGATGGAGCTAGAGAGTGACATTACAGAAACAGGAGGGGTTTCATAGAGCTACGTTTCTCAAAAAGTGACATACTTGAGCCCAAAGTGAAGACTTCAAAATGTGGCTAAGTGAGATAGCCTGCTTTGTAAAATATTAGGGGAGGAAAACAACGACATTCGCTGATACATTTTTCATGCTGAAATAGGAAGAATCACAATAATAGTTTGCGTTTACATGGAATGCTCTGGGACAGGAAGTGAGGGTGAGGAAACAGGAAGGACCAGACAAGTGACGTCCTTCGGAACGGCACAGGGGTGAGGCGGGGGAGGAAGGCAATGGAATAAAGCAAAACAATGAGGAAGACGGGCCTTTACAGGAGACGCTTACATCGGTGGACCGATCTCCAGCATAGTACCAGATGTCATCCACCAGTGTGGACAGGTGCTTCAGACTCTCTGGGATGTTGTGAGGGAGTAACAGCAAGCTCATTGCCTGGAGAGTGACGTATTGGCATCAGAGAGACATGTGAGACTTTTGAACCAGAAATTACTTTTCTGTTGCATTTTTCCCCCTCGAATTATAGAACATGCCAATCTGTATTTTCCATAGGTGTACATCATGTGCCTGGTCACATCACACGTGATGAAGCATTCTGGGTAGTGTGAGCTCACACTGCACACATACCACGTACCTGAGGCCACGTGTCTACATAAGGAATCAACATCCTTAGGCGGGTCTCGATCGCGTACCTCAGGAACTCAGATGTCTCTTTCTTTCTGGAATGGGTAGAGGGTTTGCTTCATTCAAAACACCTTTTTTGTATGCGTGTCATTTGTATTGCACTTGTATATTTTCAGCCAGTATGTACAAGAGCACATTCAGTAACACCCATTCCCTCTGGCCTTTAGAGCATGTTCAGAGATACATACTCTGGCCTTTAGAGCATGTCCAGGGATAGTCTCTCTCTAGCCTTTTGGGCATGTTCAGGGATACATACTCTCTGTCCTTTAGGGCATGTTCAGTGATACTCACTCTTCTTGGCCAAGCTGCACCTGACTATGGTGCTCTGCCAGAACCTTTGCCAGCTGGGCATTGCACTCCCCGACGAAATGCAGCACCAGGTCTCCAGCGCCATTCTCGAACATGCCTGCCGAAGCAGCCGAGAGGCCTACTGTCTGAATCAGAGAAAAAAGCGAAAGGCCAAGGTTACACTGCTTTACGGACGACACCCACTCTTATTACACCAGTCCCACAGTTCACATTCCAGCGCCCAGACCTCTGCTCCTGCCGCAATGGCTTCCACAGTCCAGCCGTGTTGAGGGACAAACTCCATGGCTGCGGTGAGGACCCGCGCCTGGAGCTGCTCTTCAGTCTCGTAGTCCTCGGCCTGCTCACCACTCTGGTCCTGAAAGCTGAAAGCCATAACAGGAAGCATTACAAACATTTTCATTTTCAGTATTGTGCTGTCACCAGCGTGACTTGGATACATTCGTCATTATGTGTGTGTTTGTGTGTGCGTGTGTTCCCTGGGAAGTGTGCTACCCTACCTGCCCTGCCTAGGGAGTTACATGAGCACAAATATGATTAATATGTAAATGAAACAAAGTCACAAACTGTACCAGATGATGTACTTGTGCTCAAGGTGGTAACTATGCAGTTCAAGCATTTCAGAGAAGAAAAAAAAAAAAAAACACCAGACAATCTAGAATTTGACCCGACATCCACAAAAACATCTTAAAGATGCGTCTGCAAGTCTGTGTGCTGACAGTCTTACCTGGTTTTAGACTGGCCATCCTCCTGCGGACTGCCTGCGTCTGAAGCACCAGTCTGCTCTGAGGAGGAGGCAGAGGAAGCCGATGGACCTCCTCCTGTTTCCTGGGCCTGGTAGTGCACATGGTGAGACCGAGGTGGTGTGGACTGGCCTCCCATCGAGTCATCAGCACGCTGCAGCAGGGCAGCACCATGGAAACCACATCTCAATCCGTTACCATGAGGACAAGGGCTTGTTTGAACTGCTACTGCTATAATCAGATACAGCAGGGGAAAAAATAAACTCTTTGTAGATGTGAGGCAAATAATAATAAAATTAGTATAATTAATGCTAATTAGTACTTCTGTAAATTTTATTTCTTCACTTTCTACACTGCTCAAAAAATTAATGAAACACTTTTAATCATCACAGTATAACACCATGTCAATTAAACCTCAGGGACGTCAGTCTGTCCAATTAGGAAGCATAAGTGAATGTGAATCAATTTTAGAGGTGCACTGGAGTAGAAACAGCAGTACAACCCACCAAAAAGGAATGGATTTGCAGGTGGTGGCCACAGACAATAACTCTCTCCTTGTTCTTCCTGTTGTTCTCTACAATTCTGTACTTTTGCATCTTGATGGTGTCCTTGTCACTACTGGTAGCATGAAGTGGTGCCTGCAGCCCACTCAGGTTCAGGTAGTCCAGCTCATGCAGGACGGCACATCCATCCATACGTGCCTTCAAAAGAAGGTCTGCTTTGTTCCCCACCATGGTCTCAAGAGTACGGAGAAGATACCAGGACACAGAGCTGGACAAGGCCATAGAAGGACATCAGCCCAGCAGCATTGGGACCTATTCCTCTGTGCAAGGAGAAAAGGAGGAGCATTGCCAGAGCCCTACAAAATGACCTCCAGGAGGAACTTCTGGTGTCCATGAAGGTGGCATAAGTCCGCAAAGTCTTCTAGGAGGTCCTGGGCTCACAGCCCAGCACCGTGCAGCTCTATTTGAATTTGCCAGAGAACTCCAGAATTGGTAGGTATGCAACTGAAAGCCTGTTCTCTTCACAGATGAGAGTATGTTGTGAAAACTGACCAATGTGAAAGAGTCTGGTGAACGTTATGCTGCCTACAAACTACGTAATAGCCAGCTGTACACTGACTGCTGTTAGATAATGGGATTTAATCCTCAGTACCTGAATGACAAAGGCATTGGTGCCATAGACTGGCCCTCATAATCCCCAGACTTTAATCCAACCGAGAACCTCTGGGATGTTGGGTATCAGTGAATCTCAAGCCGCCAAGTAGCACCACAGATTATCCAGGAGCTCACTGATGCCATACACCCTCTCATCACGAGTAATTCCAGACATTGTTGAACATAGAGGCACATGGGGGCCAGACACAGGATTACTATTTGCCGTGATGAAGTACTCGCAAATTGGATCATCTTGGAAATGTTTTTGGGTTTTTTTTTCGTTTGATTTTGAATACAGCCATTAATGGGTTGATCACAGTTTCAAATGAACGTTGTTACATCAACAAACTATACAATTCATATGAATCTTTCGTTTAATGAGATCTGATGTGTGATTTAAGTGTTCACAATTTTTTAGCAGTGTATTTTTGCAGGATACATTTAAGACTAATACTTTAGCCTAGGTTTTGCATGCACTACAACAAATCTGCTTTGAAACGTTAACTACCAATGATCCTGGCTAGCTAATAAGAAAAACAACAAACAAACTTTAAGTTTAATATATTCCCCCTTCAGTTTTGTTTCTTGACGTTAATCAAACCAGGTACAGTTTATTTAACTGCGGAATACACCAACTTTAAGAAGAAAGCATTGCATACAAACTTTATTTGACCTATGCCCGCTAGATAATAATAATAATAACGTCCTTCATTATCACCTTGCCCATTCGGGCCATTTTCAGATTAATGTTACCGTTTGTATGTGACTGAAACTAAACTCTCGCCAAGATCCATGAATACCTTACTAACTCGACAAATAATAAACCGAACCAAATCACCAGGCCCATCTTACCGCTACCGAGACTCCGCAGAATCCTCCCAGCTCGTAGGCCTCTGATTAACGCCGCCATATCAACAGCGGGCAGATGTTTTTAGCATGCTAATGTTAGCAACCGATACGTCATCTCCGAGCGACTTCAGTAATGCCGTCATCTCCGAGCGACTTCAGTAACGCAGGACAACTACACCGGACAGCGATAGAAACAGCGTACCAGGTGACGAGGTTGAATAGCCATTATCTAGTGTGCGTTTCAAAAGACTAGAAAGTATAAAAATATTTAGAATAAATACACTGACTGCATTTAGCCCATATCTACTTCATTAGATAAAAGGTATTTTTTTTGCTTTATTTCACGTTCATCATAAGATGGAACGAGATTGCTAGCAGCTAGCTAGTTATGTAGCAAAAGTTAGCTAATTCATGGCGCTTACTGTTACCACATTGCTCAAATTTGTTTAAATAAAACAGCGGGTTTCTTACAGTGGTACGTTCGAACACTGGAATATTGGGGGAAACGCAGCTAGAGACGAAAGAAAAACATGTTGGCGTCAGTGGTATCCTGAAAAATGACGACTCTTCCCCGCGTCTCTGTCTATCTTATCCGCGCTGTGTCGGTATCGGTTATATTATTTAATGTAGTTAGTGTTGTCTATTCCTTAACAACAGTTGCGTTGAGGTTTACTGTCGTTTTCAGCTGAAATTCCACAGATAACGAAGCTAGAAAGCTTCATTGCTGAAGTAAAGCAGAGGCTAATAATTAGGGTGGTGCGGTAACCACCGTTTTTGTGTGCAGGTGATAATGGAAGACCTTGGGCTGAAGGAGGGAGATAAAGTGCTACTAGTATGGAGTGCGCCATCCTCCGCTGCAACTCTGAAGGAGTTTGCGGAGAGCATCGGGGGCGTTGTTGGAGCCCAGAGCCTGGTAACACTCGAAAACATCGACAGGCTGCAGATGTGTAAGTTACTATACACATTCTCCATGAATTTCCACACGTCAAGCACGTTACCTTTGACCTGTTGTCGCTGGGACTGCTCTAGATGTGGGATTGTTTCATGCCTGCAACCATTCGGCTGATTAACGACCAGTCAGAACCAAGCTTCACTGAAATACTGGCGCCTTTATCTGTTCCAGCATCTCACCCTCCTTCAACTTACGACTGGGTCCTCTCAGGCCTTCCCGAAAGTAACACAGTTCACAGCTCTGACACTCTGGCAGAGATAGCAAAAGTTATGAAGCCTGGGGGCAAACTTGTTCTGGAAGAGCCAGTAACAGGTGAGACATTATTATTGCTTGAATCACATTTATATACTGTTCTGTTTATATTCTGTTGACCCAGCCTCAGGGCAACAGAATATACATAGAACAGTAAATAAGTTGCAAGGCATATAATAGTTTCAGCATAAACACTGAGATATATAAAGTGTATGTATATTATATATATATATAATGTATGTATATATGTGTGTGTATGTGTATGTATATGAATTATAATTGCAATGTGATCCTTTTGTTCATTGTGAGGAGCTCAAGGTGATACTCACCTTGTGTTATAACTTTAAGGGACTGCAGTGCAGGTCCTCATTCGGAAAGTGAGATCTAGTTTACCTTGATAGACTTGGTGTAATAAAGAACATGGATTAATAAAGTGGTGTGCAGGTTCGGAGGTGAATGGAGTCAGGACATCTGGGAAGCTGCTGTCAGCCCTTAAACTATCAGGACTGGTGTCTGTCACAGAGGTAAGAGCTTTTTAGTGGCTATGACTAAGCAGAGGCCAGCTGTTGCTTGGCAACTGACGCCGTTAATTCCACAGGTGAAGAGCGAATCCCTGAGTCCGGAGGCTGCCTTGGCTCTCACTGAACGCACTGGTTTCCAGGGTAACGATGTGTTCAGAGTGCGTGTGTCTGCCTCCAAACCCAACTTTGAGGTTGGCTCCTCCACTCAGCTGAAACTGTCCTTTGCAAAGAAAACAGGTCAGTCTTGACTGGTGTAACATCTCTGTCTAAGAGGAAGAGTTTCATATTTTAATAACCTGTTCTGATTATCGACTTTCTAGTGCATCCAGAGGACAGTAACATGGTTCAAACTGTGGTGTTTGCTTGGGTTCCTCTCCTCCATCCCTACTGAGTGTGATGTAGCTTTACTGTCTTAAGATGACAATCACTGTGGAAAAAACGAACACTGGTTCCAATGACAGAAAAGCTGCATTCACAGACAGATCTGGAACAAAAGGCCACAGAAGAAAAGGATCAAATTATGTTTAATTCCCTTTTTGTGTCTTTCAGAGGCTCTCGCTGTAGTTCAGTTGTCATTTGAGTTGCTTCACTCTTTTCAGAAAAGCCGTTGGTCGACCCCGGTACTGCCAAGCTATGGACCCTTTCAGCAAACGACATGGACGATGATGACATCGTAAGTACCGTGCCTGGTGTTCCTGTGTTCTCTGGCTTTGGTTACCCTGGACCGTCATGTAGCGTTTGACACCAAGTCTGGGAGGTTTTAGTTCTGTTTTTAAAACGGCTGTTTCTCATCATTCCTAAACTAAAACATCTTATTCCGTCAGCTTTGCCAGGATGTATGCCATGTATGATGAAATGTTTTGGCTATTTGCAATATTATTGAATTGTTTTGGCTTTGGCTTTTCTGATGTATTCACCGTGTGTTTTTGTTCGTTTCCACTCCTGCAGTTTGTTGGGCTTTTATTTGCCAAAACAACAGTATCTTTGCACCCTAGTAATGTCTCGGATTTGGAACAGCTTTCACAGATCTCAGACTATTAACGGTCTCTTCAACTTTGTGTGACCTGCAGGACTTGGTGGATTCAGACAGCCTGCTGGATGCTGAAGACCTGAAGAAACCGGATCCAGCTTCACTCAGAGCGCCATCTTGTGGAGAATCTGGAACCAAAAAAAAGAAAGCCTGTAAAAACTGGTGAGAAATTATAATTAACATTTTGTGTACATCTTACAAAAATATGAACATTCATTATTTCTGGCGTAAATGATAATTTTAAAGATATAATTAAGTGAAAAAACCCACCCATCATCAGGTACTTCCAGTTAACTAAAACACTAAATACTGTTATGTATGCACGTTAAAATTACACGTGTCCTCTGCCAGCTGCCTACCTTGCCACTTTTCTGTTCTTGTAAGAGTGTAATTAGTGACTGTGTGTTGTTGCCTTTTGTGCTGAAGCACCTGTGGTCTAGCAGAGGAGCTGGAGGAGGAGAACAGAGCAGCTGAGAGAGCCAGCGTGCCCAAATCTGCCTGCGGAAGCGTGAGTGGAAACCGTCTGCTGATTTATAGTCACTGTGACACTGCAGTTTAGCAAGACACTGCACTGAGCAGACGAGCTTTTAACCAAACCCTCTGCGAGCTGTAAAAGTCCATATTGGCTAGAGTGATTACATATTAGCTAGAGTGATTTCCTTCCTAGAAGTTTTTTCACATCCCCAAATGGTAATCAGCTGTGATTTTGTAAATAGGTGGTCTAAGTCACCTCCCTTCTCCAAGTTGTAAATGAGCTGAATTGCTGTGAACAGAATCAATACTCAGTCTTTGGTCTTTATTTCCCCCAGTGTTACCTGGGAGATGCGTTCCGCTGTGCCAGCTGTCCTTATCTAGGCATGCCTGCCTTCAAACCCGGAGAAAAGGTTGTTCTGGCCAACGCCCAGGTTGCTGATACATAAGCCCCTGCTCTGAGCCAGCGGGGTTACCTGGTCCGTTCACCCGCACGGATCTGCTCTGCTTCTAGGATTCTTGCATTAGACACAAGGACAAGAGCAAGAGAAGCGACACGCTGCTTCTCTCATTGAAGATACTGCAAAAACCTGTTCAGTACACATTACACTTCTGATAGTTCAGTATACTGGTCCCATTCATTGGAGGTTGATTGAAATGCACTGTTCACACCTGAAGAGCATATTTAGTTTTCATTTACTGTCTTACAAAAGTCTAGTCACTTTTTTTTAAACCATAAACTGAATTCTGTAGACTGTTATGTGCTCTGTTAGAAGAAAAACATAAATGATTTACTCTCACTACATGGACTTGTTTTTCTTTACTTCATGATTGTACAGTGGCAGGCTTCACACAGTGGCACACACTCTGAACTGATGCTATTCCACCCTTTAAAATGTCAAAAACACTTTTAATTGATCAAACATACAAAACGTATGTAGTTGAAGCACATTCAGCAAAGTGTTGTCACACTCCAGATAAAACAACCCAAGTGAAAACAGGTAAGTAGGTGTAATATCAGGTATTCAGATCATCATAAAACTGGCCAATTGCTTTACTATAAAGGATTTTGGTTTAAAGCCCCTATGAGTAGCAGCTGACATTTTGTATGTAAACGTTATTTTTTCATAAAGTAAACTGCTGCAGCCCGATTGAGTGCACCGTGGCCAGTCAGGATGGAGAGACTGAAAAGTCCATTTTAATATCCCCAGCGGTGGGGTCAAAGGTTAAGCTGTATGCCACAGCTGTCCGGCCATCTCCTGAACTTTCTAACAGATTCCGGAAAAAGTACACGCCCTGCTTCCGGTGTGGACACCACACACACTCCCCCTGTTGAAAAAGGAGAATAAAAGAGGAATTCATGAACCCATCACTGCAAGCAGCATCGGCGTTCCCTGCCATTTCTACACCACGGACCAACATGTATCCTATTTGTACGTCTTATTTCGTTTTACAAAAAATAAATGACAGAAACCATGGATATGATGTAATCAAACACCTCCTCACTGATGGGTTGAGTGAGACCCATACTGACTCTGATGTCATCAGTTAGGTTGTACTCCATCCACAAAACTATGCCATGACAGCGCCCTCTCCTGGAAATACAGCAGGTAACAGTCACTGAATTGTCCTTACAGTTCGATCCTGTTCTGATTTGAGTTACTTTTTTGATGGTTATCTATTTATATTCTCCAGTAGGTTTTTGCAACCATAACACGTCTAAACACATTTCAGGAATATTGTACAAATCTGATGTTTAGTTTGCTTTTAATGCACATTAAAACATTAGATGTGCATTTAAAAACCTAATTTATATGTGATTAATTTTAGAGGCTTTTTACCTAATAAGAGGCATGGTTCCTTCACTGCTGATTGGTTGTTCAGGAACACACTGTTGGAAGTCAAAGGTCATAACTGGATGTGACTTGGTTAGGGCACGACATGGGTACTCCCACAGCGGGTGTGGCTCCGCCTCTCGGGACTCCCGGAAATCCAGAGAATTCTGTGGAACGTCAGAATGAATTACTGACTAAGCATGTACATTCAGAACCAGCAGAAGTGCAGTATAGGACCTGTACTGTAAATGTACCTGCATAATGTGCAGTTCTGTGTGTGTGGTGAATTTAAAAAATATCATCCTCAGGCTGAAGTACAGCTATTCTGGCCTCTGTTCACATATCAATACTGTTCTACACTTCTGCTTCAACCTCAGTCCGAGTCTCGGATCAGCAGTGATCTCTCTACAGACCATCGGAGTCTCAGTCCGAGTCTTGGATCAGCAGTGATCTCTCTATAGACGATCCACCACAAAACCTCATACCTGCACCATCTCATCCATCACACTGACATCAAAGCCTTCACAGGTCCCACATGGTGCCCGAATTCTCCACAAATCCTGGAAGAGAATCCGCAGTTACAGGGAGTTGATCACAGACCACTGGGAAAATGATTACTTCACCTGAAAGTGGAACAAGTTTATAAAAAAAAAAAAAAAAAAAACACTAACCCAGCTGGATGAACCTGTAGAGTGATATGACCTGCTGCCACACATCACTAGGTGCCATAACATCTAGTCAGCAGTAGAAGACCTCAGTACATGTGTTTCTTATGAAATGGGCAGTATGTGTGTTGAACTTCTCTACAGCGATTCATTCTTACAGTGTCAACTGCCATACCACTCAGCAACTGTTAGCCGTATTTTTGCTAAGCTAACCCCTTCAGTGCCCAAGAGGCAGCCAGAGCAAGGGGAGCAGCACCTGGAACTCCACGGCGAGCAGGTGGAGTGTGGCGGAGGCCGGCAGGACTCTGACATCTGGACGCAGCAGACGGCTCAGTGCCGTGCGACAGTACCAGAAGAACAGACAGTGCCATGGCAACAGGCTAGTGCTGAAGTAGGGTTCACCCATCACCACGGAGATCTGAGAGCAGGGCGGAACAAAGGGGAACACGCAGGCTTAGCTGCTCACTTCTGCATCTCACAATGCCCATCCACATGGTTGTTATATCAGGGAAAGTGCTTGAAGTGCATGTTTGCAGCATAAAATTAGTTGATGAGACAACACAAAAGTCACACCTGATGTCCTTCCAAGTCTGCCGTTGACAGCTGCTCTGGGTGGACTTCCAGCACACGGACCTCGTTCTGCAGCGAGTTGGCCTCTAGGAACTGAACCAAACAACCCAATTTGAAAACCACTGAAAAAACCACCGCCGGATTCTTTTAACTGCCAAGACGGATCTAGCCATCGTTTGTGCTCACCTGCTCGATCACACTCTTCGACATTCTAGAACTTTCCAAACTGAAAACCTGCAGTAGCCACAGGGAAGGCAAATTTGATCATTACATTTTATAGATATAAATCATTACAGTGGGATTACATAAGAAAATAAGTAATCTAATCTGGTAATCTCTAATCTGAGTAATCTAATCTGGTAAGAAACACTCATTACAAATAAAGAAAATGGATCAAGAATAAAGGGAAAAAAAAATAGGAAAGACAAAAAAAATACCTTCTTAGCTCCAAGTAGGTGTGCAAAGATGGGCAGTAGACTACCATCACTGACCGCTACACACACGCTGTCAGGGCGCAGAATCTGCAGAGCACACACACGCACGCGCGTCAGCTGGTGCGCTGATGAATGTCAACATGTCATGGTAAGACGGACACTCACGCTGCGCAGGGCGTCCAGGTACCTCGTTCTCCTCTGACACTCATTCAGCTCCCCGAAACGAGCCCGTGGCCACACCAGGTGCGCGGTGCAGGTACAGGGCTGACAGGACGCGTCCTGTTCACCCTCCCGCTGTCTAAGAAAGATCAAATCCATGTCATGACGACTGCCACTGTTACTCTCTCTCCAGAATCTCTGAATTGGGTTCTGATGATGTTTTTGTGTGTTATGTTTTTGTTTTTTTTTAACCCCCATTCCATCACGGTGTTATAGACATGTACAGCAACGAGCATGCAGTGTGTACACTTACCCCTCAGAGAGGCGGTACCACAAGCTGTAGTCATCATGGGAGACGGTTAAGTTTAGCTCCTCCCCCTCACACACATTCCGTTCAGCGGGGAGAAAATACACACTCTGCATCCAGTGATCACGCCACTGAACAAAACACAACAGTTGGCATGAACACCCACCCGCACACAAGCACGCGCACGTACGTACGCGCACGCACCATTTATCATGAGGATTTATCTTTATTTTGCAAAAAGCTGATGTAATTTTTTACTTTATGGAATTTCATGCTTCACGTTGAAATCATGACTAGGAAGAACAGCATATTTTGATACACTTGCGAGTGTTTGTGTGCTGTGCTGCAGTCGATGGCTCACTGGATAGGTGCAGCGGTCAGGATACGTCCAGCTGGGAGCCATGGAACACACGATGGTACCACTGGGGTCCATATCCAGGTCCCACCAGGACAGAACCACCTGGGCTTTACCACTGGCCTGTGCTACAAAGCTGCAGGAGTGAGACTGGGGGGTACTGCTGACCAGCCTGCTGAAGTCCACACTGTGTGTGTGTGTGTGTGTGTGTGTGTGTGTGTGTGAGTAAGAGAGAGAGAGAGAGAATAAGAGGTGCAAAAGGAATCCCAATATAGGATACTGTACATAACATACATTCTTTATTAATCTGTTTGCTTGGCAAAATAAGAAAAAAAAACAATTAGAAAAGGGGAGAAAGTTGATGAATTTCAATAAAAGACTGCAAAGAGAGCTGGAATGAGACATACAGAGAGAGACAGACAAATGGCTCGACAGATTGAACAGATCCACCGCAAAGCTCCTACCTGAACATGGTACAGAGGGGTCCAAGGCGGGTGAAAGCACTGGGGGGCACCTGGCTGAGCTGGATGTCGCAGACAGAGGGCGCTCCTGCACACCGGCCCACCACGGCAGGGGGCGTCAGCGTGCGCCCATCCACCTGGATGGGCCTGATCTGCGTCCAGCTCCACAGGCGCTCCGACTCCACCAACTGGGCGTAGACAGTGGCGCGGTGGGGCACGGCCTCACAGCCTTCCTGCAGGAAGGATACATGAGGTCCATTTCATTCAGGAAACATGAAGCCATTATTCCCTTCCCTTGGCTACTTCCACCTGGCTGGAATCCATACAGCAGGAGTGTAGAATAGGTAAGAGATACTGGAACAGACTAGAGCAGCAGTAAAGGTAAGAGATACTGGAACAGGTCATACCTGCACCAGGTGCATGTGAGCATGCTCGTAGCTAGGTAATGCCCCCTCTCCAATCAGCTCAGTATCGAAGAGTTCAGTCACTAATACATTTGCTCTCTCCTGCATGTCTCCATCTGTGAAAACAAAACTGTTGTTGTTTATCATTCAGTTCAGAGCAGGCGTACGTCACTACAGTACAATATGCTGCATTCTAACCTGGTCCAACTGTAACCTTGGTTGAGTGCATATTGATGACTTTTATTTTGTTGGAGAAGCCATTTTTCTTTACGATGCTAGCAGCTGCTTCAGCCATGGGTTTAAACACCTGTAACACAAGAAACGCAGGGCGGATTAACCATTACAGCTTCTCATTTCACACCAAGCGGAATGATGAGAGTCAGATGTCTGGAAGTGCAAATCAACATTAAATGTCTTGCTGTTTTGTACCACACACTTGACTGATCAGCTCCACCTGCTGGTTTGAGTTTAAACAGCAAATCATAGAGAAAACATGGGCTTTTAAGAGTTAAGAATTGCTTTATTTTTGAGCCTGTCCACATCAGGCTGTCGTGTAGTGATCACCTCGATGGCATAGCAGTAGTCTGCCCCAGCTGTAACGGCCATCATAGACAGCAGGCCTGTTCCCGTGCCGATGTCCAGAACGACGACCCGCTCCCCTCGAGCCTTCACCCTGCCAACAGCTGCCCGGATGCCCTGGTAGTACTTCTCATTCTGACAGACGTAAAAGGGCACTTTATCAAGTGCGACAGGACACACGGGCGACTGATCTGTTCAAAGTCGGACTGGATTCTTGGTTTGGACTGAAACCTTAGGAGCGGCAACAGAGGCTTCCTGTTCAAAAGCCACAATGCCATAAATAATTTAGATGGTCTCGGTAACGCAACTGTGATAACATCACCTACAGTTTTGCGTACAATATGGCCGAGGTGTTTTGCACAAATGAAACTCACCCTGTCTTTGTCATGCAACATATCAGCATAGCAGGACCTGACAAATGAACAAAAACACAGGAAAGAGGGGCCACGTGATTCCAAGCGTATGCCACTGAAATGTCTTCAGTAGAAGTGGTACATTAACCACAAAAAAAGTCACCTTAACTTATTACTTAAAAAAGGTACTTTGAAATTGCTATTAAAACCGACGCACTTGGTAAACAAAATATTAATATCTTAATTATCTTGGATATAATGCGTTAATGAGTTCGTTTATGGGTGAACACTGATGGGAATTACACTGCAGTGCTGTCGTTCGTGGTTTGTGGTGTTTATGCCATGAGGTTAGTGAATCTAACTCGGAACCGCTAGTTTAACGAGCTACTACACATCAACCCGGGCTCACCTCGCTATCTCTTGATGATAATCATACTCCTGTCGTTCCTCCACCCAGTCCAACGCTCCCGTCGTGGGGTTTGCACGACCACAAAACGTCTTCATGATGTCTCTCGGTCTGGACGTTACAATGGTCCGCTCCGATATTTTACGAGAGTTTTTACGGATTAAAAACTAATCCAGTATGGCTTCACTGGATGCGGCCATGTTTTCCTCTAAACCATGCCCCTCGATACAACCACGTGACACACCCTTCCCCGCCTTTTTAAGTAACTAATAAAACATTTTAAAACAACAACTTTTAGCTCAGCGTACAGACCGTCAAATTAGAAGACGTCCATTTTCCTTTTCTTTCAGTAATGTTTTGCAAATTATGCAAATCCAAATTAAGATGCTAGATAAATCCTCGAGTGGTCACTGCACGGCGCATGCGCCCCAACCCACCAGCTCTTTATTGGGCGTTCAAGAGTTTAAAAGGAACAAATAAATGTTTTTTAACAGCAAAAAGAAGCAAACATATGAATGAAAGTGGTTATTTATTATTTTAACATTTCGCTTCTATAAAGTGTAATTCATATGAAACGACGAATCGAATTGCTTTGTAGTCTTCAGATGAACCAGTTTATGCCCACATGGTGGAGGCTCTATTTAAAATACATTTAGGACAAAATAGTGAAACATCCAGGCCACTAGGTGTCAGTATAACTGCTGTTTCAGAATGTGAAAATAAATAATTACTTATTGCTCCTTTAAAACACAGGAGCTTTAGCACAAACAGCAAACTACAACGTCACCAGGAAAACGAACTCCGAGACACTGGTCCATGGTTCTAATAGGCTAATTCTTCTTCTTTTTTTGCTTTCAAATAATGTTTTTATTTGTGATTTCTTGCTTCTAGTCTTTAAGGAGTAGCAGAGAAGAATCATAAATTTGTGTTTTAGAAAATCCACAGTAGGGGTTTCATTTATAGAAAGACTTTATTGTACATTCTGAGCCATGATATATACACATCTGTAAACCATAATACAGCAAGGTTTTATCAGGAAATAGTGTATCACAATTTCAGCACATTTGCTCACTAAAATGGCCCATAGCAGTCAATGCAAACTCCATTTTTGGTTCACAAAAGTTACCACAGTTGTTTCCTTCACTAAGCCTCCTGGCCTGGCATTATGTGCGATTGTGGAATAAACGGCTAGCAGTTTTTCACCACTCTGAAAATCAGCCAGGAAGCTGATGTTTTTCACCAATCAGCCACTCTGAAAATCAGCCAGAAAGCAGTTTTTCACCAATCAGGCACTCTGAAAATCAGCCAGGAAGCAAAGGAAGCTGCTAAATTTAGCCGGCGCACTGAGCAGCGTGGATGGGCGAGACAGCGAGGACGGGTGTAGCGCGTCACGCACACTTGGCCGTGGGCAGGCAGAACGGCATGCTGGGAGGAGGGACGAGGATGTCTGGGAAGATGGGGCGGTACCCAGGGGGCAGGGCTGTGGAACTCTGCTCCACTAGGCACAGTACTGAAGCCTTCACGTCACGAGGAACGTCTCCTCTGACCTCTAGCAGTGTTGACACATGTTCCTCGCTTCAGACAAAACAAACACAGTGGGACATACCGTAAACTACCCACTACTGAAATCAAATGTTTAGTATTTTATCTATGTTTACTAGGTTACTGATGGCAAACAAAGCCTGGACATTTGAGATGTGCTCACTGTCAGATTATTAGCACGGGGGTAAAAAATCTCCTAATTCAGCCCAAAGATCGTAGCAGTGCCAGAGGTAGACACTATCGGTCACACCTGAGTGAGGTGCTCGTGGTCTGAAGATACTCCACACACACTCAGAGGAACAAAAAAAGGTTTGATACGTGTAACTGTGGTACTCTGAGAGCCCCTCTCATCTACTACAGGAGAATGAAACACTGAAGTCATGATGTGAGAGAGCACTGGTGTGACTGTGTGGGCTCTTGCCCAGCCTACCTGATATCAGGGTACTTGGATATCAGTCCAGACACCTCCAGCATCAGCATTCCTGGATCTTTGAGTTTTATTAAATCTGCTAGTAAAGGTATCAGAGACGTGGGGTCCACCTCACCAGTGGTCCCATCAACCTCCTAAAAACACAACAAAAAAACACATGCCCCCCAGTTGAACATGGCACATAGCAGCATTCTGATCATTCTTGTGCTTCCGGAACAGTCTAACTCCAACGTTGTTTTGGCAAAGGAGTGGATTTCATCGATTTACTTTCGCACATGATGAGAAATACTGGGGCCGACTCACTTTCAGTCAAATTATTCAAAACTGAGAATGTGGAATGCACAATGCTTGGTGAGAGGTTACGTTAATGATAATAATAATATGAATTATTAATAATAAAAGTGTATATAGACATTTGAAGTTCAAACAAACCAATAATAAATCATAGGAATAAAAATTATTAGTTTATATTGATCAGTGAAGCTGTTGAGCTGCAGTTCTCACAGTGCTGCGGAAGCACTCGGCCAGTTGCTGTGCATCATGGGACATCTGCAGTGCAGTGTGCTGACGCTCATCCTCACTGCGACAGATCAGCCGCTTCTGCATCAGCGCCCGCACGTACTCCACCACGGTCAACCACAGGGCCTCCTCCTGGAGCCGCTACACACACGGAAACACACACACACACACACACACACACACGGAAACAAACACTCACGGAAACACACACACACACACACACACGGAAACAAACACTCACGGAAACACACACATGCATACACAAACACACACAGACACAAGCATGCATATACACATCCGCACACACACACACACACACACACACACACACACACACACACACACACACATACACACACACATACACACACACATACACAGATATAGCACTTAGCAGATGCTTGTGCCCAGAGCAACTTACAAAAGTATTTTGCTGTTCCCATGGAAGTAAGTCTGCTAGTACACTTTCCAAAGTCTAAGGATAATTTATTTCATTTACTTATTTTTCCTATTCTCTAAAGCATTATGTAATCCTAGTTTTAAAAGGTAACACATTTTAAAGATTATGCAGAATCCTATCAGAGAAAATATACGTAAGAAACACACAGCGTAACATTAAACATGACATTACTCTCCTGTGCTTTTCTAAGGGAGGGAACTCAATCTCTTGAAAAACATTTTTCTTCGTTTCAGTTTTTTAGTTGTTTGAACAACTTGATCCCATTGGGTATTGAGACTATGAGTGAAACTATTAAATCAGATGTTATATCAGTCAATACCCTGAATACTTTCAGATCATATTTACAGTCAATGTGAAGCTCACACAATAAGAACCCTATGCAAGAGTTGCACAATGTTCTCAATGCTGTTATTGTTCTGGCATGTGTCAGGTTTGTGTGACCTCAAACCCGCACTGCAATCCCTGAAGCCCTTGAAACACCAAACACCAACAAACCCAGCCACAGTACTAGTGTAAACAGCCTGTCAGAGCTTCCCAAGTGGATCACATCTCCTTGTGCTTCATCTGTTTGGAGTCTTAGCTGTTGTTGCTGTTTAATTTGACCGGTGTGGGCAGGGCCTACCTGGCGGCAGGGTGAGCGAGCCCGACGGTAGAGGTCGCAATGGCGCCGCAGGACGGCGCACACCTTGGAGACCACGTCCCCCTGGAGCAGCCAGGTGCGCGTCAGGAGCTCCTGCAGGTGTGGCTGCAGCTCCAGCAGCAGCTGGTCCATGGCGAGGCGGCAGGCCTTGCGCACGGCCCGGTCCAGAGCGGCCAGCGGGCCGGGCGGGATCCGCGAGAGGCGTACCGATGCCCGGGATGAGCGTGAACTCACCTGCTGGTACAGGCTCTCTGTGGAGCTCCTGCAGGTGTGGGAACAGATCAAATATGCTGAAAAAGGCTGAGTGCAAGAACATGCAAAAAGCAATCAGTCAAATGTGGGTTAAAACTAAGAGTGGAACAAGAGTTTAGGGCAGATTTGTACTCTAAAAACAAAGAACTGATTCATAACTGTAGGGATTTACTACTAATAATCTTTATTTGTTTAGAATGAGATCTATGACTGGAAAACCAATAAATCTCCATCTCCAGCTTAACATTTGTCTCAGAAGGATTTTTTATGTAGACCAACAGCTGGCCATTAGAGCAAGAGAAAAGTTGTCCTGTGTCCATGAAATGGGCTTGAATCTCAGCTTTGCTATTAAATGGGCTTGAATCTCAGCTTTGCTATTAAATGGGCTTGAATCTCAGCTTTGCTATTAAAGTGAGAACAAGAAGAGATGCTTGTACAACACACACATGAGATTTCTTTGTAAACACAGACATACTGTAACGAGATACTTGTACACCATCTCACTTGAGGATGATACAGTTGCTGATGCAGGCCAGAAGATAATGGAGGTAGAAGTCGTTGGTGCTTCCTGTAGGGTTCTTACGATGCTCCTTACCGAATTCGACAATAGCATCTCGAAATCTGAGTGGAGTTTACAAATCCTGGTCTTAGTTTGATACAACACACTTATTATAACTTGCAAAGTATCTATGCTAAAGCATCTCTGCTATGCTTACATGCAAAAGGAGTGCTAAAGTGTCAGGTTTCTGCATATCTGACCAACAACGGGTTGAGTTTAATCCCTGGTTGAGTTTAATCACTGGCTTTAGAGCAGGGAAATCACTGAATGATGTTAATCACTAGGTTTGGACACCCTTGACATGATTGGGCACTAAAGCACACACCTAGCTAGGAGGTTTTCCATTTCATATAGACCCATCAGGATCGTCTGATCTCGAAGAGGTTCACCGATCATCACAGCTACACGTGCGTTCTCCTCTAACATCTAGCAAGCAAGAGACAAACACAAACACAGGGTTCTTTTGACTCAGTGGGGCACCGTCCCTCAGGCTGATTCTGCATCCGTATGAAAGTCACTGGAAAGATTGCAATAGGCTTTGCACATCTTTATCTTAAAAATGTATTCAAGTGTACTCGGATGCCTGATCTGAATTCAGTGTTCCTTTCGCATACAGCTGTGCTACCTGAGTGATTATAGTGGGCAGGGTGGTGTGGTAGCAGCCTTCATGGTCTATATCAGGTTCCTGGTCCCTTTGCCAGTCTGTCAGCTCAACCTCCAGGGTCTTCTGCATCCATTCTGTCACACTCTTCTGCATTACCGTATATAATTTCAGTGATACATCTCACCCAGTGGTTTCTTACTTTTTCCCAGATAGAACGATTCAAGATGACAATGGATTTGAAATGCCATTATGGACTCACCCGAACACTCTGAACATATTTGTTCTGCAGCTGGTCTACACCTTCCTGAGATATGAGAGGCCCCAGTTCATCCAGGTCCAAATACTCACTCAGTGCCGGGCTGCCCATCATCTCTGAGCTAGAGGTGAAAATATTCATATTTTCAGATGTGCCTCCGATGCACCAAATACATCTACACACACATAGAGCCTCCATCACACCAAATACATCTATACACACACAGAACCTTCTACACACCAAAGCTGCTGTGTTCTCCTAATAGAGAGATATGATGCCTCTTGGGATGTGAAGCCAAACTCAAAATATCAGTTCCATTTTTCAACAACTGAGGCAGCCAAGCAGTATGCAAATATTTTGAAGCTCAGCAAAAACAGTACTTGCAAACTTGCTAAATATATTACAATGTGAGAGTCATTGTGAATATAGGAAAAGTGCTCAGCTGCAACATGTGAAAAAAATCTAGATGAACTGAGTGAAGTCATAAACTCAGACTCCCTGGTACACAAACAGCCAAAGCCAGAGAGGGAAAGATTCCAAAAACCCCAGCTGTGTGAGAGCATTAATTACTAGAGCAATATGAAAAGTGCAAAACATTGGAGCCTGATGAATCATTCATCACAGTTTCTGAACACAGCACTCGAGTCTGACTAGACACTCTGTACTTTTAACCTAACAACTAAATCATATCATTACATTAAATCTCATACAAGAAGGCAGCTGCATGCATCAACAGAGGATCCAGGTGTGCACACGCTCGCGTGAGGAGCTATAGGTGCTCGCGTTCTCACCTGCTGTACACGTGCAGGACCCAGTTAAGGATGGCGAAGATCTCACCGCTCTGCAGTTCCCAGCTGATGGTTTGTTTGAGGTGAGCCTGCAGGCAGCGGTGGCAGGCATGCAGGTACGCCCTGGTCAGGTGGTAGTGCGGAGGAACACACTGCTCCAGTAGGTTCCGCACCGTGGTCAGGTCTCCCAAGATGCTGTGCTGCAGGGCGGAGAGGTGAGCGGCCAGCCCGGGGCCTCGGCTGTGCTGGTATGACACGCTCCGGAAACGGGCTGCTACAGCCTCCTCCAGCACCTGAGGAGCAACATTAGGTTGGAGCAAAAACATGGAACCGGCTCGAGTGCTCCGAGGACTGGGTTGGGAAACACTGCACTATGACATGGGTGCACATGACTAAATCACTAACACTAAAGGAATGCAAACTACTACATCACTAACACCTGGAGAGTGCACAATACGGCATCACCAACACCTAGTGCACACGTTCACATCACTAACACCTGAACATACACCACTGGCTCCCTTCCACCTCTACATTACTAACTCCTAGAGGGCACAATACACCACCAAGTCTTAATAATAAATCATAATAAACAATAAATAATAATAATTAATAAAAAATAAAACAACATTTCATTCACCCACATTTCCCCCAAAGGTAGGTGACATTAAATATTTTCATAACTCTGCATGTTGGAAATTGAAACACTTTAATCACACAACATTTGAAAAATGTTTTCCTTGATCTTCCACACCTGATTAATTAAAATTAATAACCAGCTAGTAATTAAAACTAATTAATCATCAGCTAATGACCAAATCCTTCATTAAGTGAATCAGATGAAGCACAGAACCCTTGCTGCTGTGAGGATTATGATGTTAGATCATGTCCAGCTAAAAAATCCTTGATTTATTTGTGCCAAAATGGTTCAACACCACTTTAAAACCTTTAGAACCTTAAACCTTAAAGAACTTTAAAGAAGTTCTTAAAGAACCTTCAAGAAGTACTTAAAGAACCTTAAACCTTAAAGAACCATAAACCTTAAAGAACCTTAAAGAAATACTTAAAGAACCATAAACCTTAAAGAAGCTTAAAGAAATACTTAAAGAACCATAAACCTTAAAGAACCTTAAAGAAGTGCTCCCTCCAGCAGCGGGGTCTCCCCGGGGGCAGGGGCAGGGGCCTGCCCTGCGACCCTCCCTTCCTCTCCTCCAGAAAGAACCGATCCAGTGCCTCCTCCCTCTCCACGATACGAACCGCTGACACAAACGTAGTGGGGTTCTGGAGGGACAGAGTGAGTCCATTCCCTACTACTGTCCACAGCTCCCTGGCCAGGGCCTCTACCAAGCGTCCCACTCCAGAGAAATAGTTCTGCACCAGCTCCTCATCCTCGGGACTCAGAGGCTTCCCGGCCAAGCCGAAGCTGTGGAGCTGCAGCAGTACTCCATCCTGCCAGCTTTCCAGCTCCATCAGCCGGGCGTGGGCCTCCAGCAGCCGACGCGACTCCACCAGACGCTCCGTCTCCAGGACGATGCTCTGCACTGACACAGACACACATGCCAGGAGGTGCAGTTAGGTTCCTGATCCAACAAACACAGGAGCCCCTGGAACTGGGCTCCATGCAATAAGAAAACTTAGAGTGAAAAAACCCTCAGCTAACTTTACATTTCATGCTGTGCTCAGAGGATTATAGACATTTTTTCGTTTAATTTATTTTGGTATCAACTGTAACATTTTTTTTAACAGAACATGTTTGAGGTGAACAACCATCC
Organism: Sternarchorhynchus goeldii; assembly: GCA_028565775.1. Classification (NCBI taxonomy): domain Eukaryota; kingdom Metazoa; phylum Chordata; class Actinopteri; order Gymnotiformes; family Apteronotidae; genus Sternarchorhynchus; species Sternarchorhynchus goeldii. The sequence continues at coordinate 1,348,224 of JAOXYF010000010.1, forward strand.
TCTGTTTTACAATCCACTTTGCCAATTACTCTTCTGATTATATTTGCTTGGTCCCTGTACAGCTAATAACAGTAGAAGAGAGTCCTAACCTGAGCAGAGGCGTGGCAGGTTGCTAACGGCAGCCAGCAGCTGACAGTGGTTGATGGACGCCTCTCTCAGAGTATCCAGTGTGGAGATGCCTTCAGCATTCTTTCTGGACTCTAATCTCACCTCATCCATGGCCTGAGACACCTCTACCAGCTCTGAACGGGCTTCCCTCAGCTGCCTCAAACCCCAGCCCACTCCTTCCAGATAGGACTGCACCACTGCCTACAACAAAACCAGTGAAACCTTAATCATCAGTGCCTAAATCTGACCTTTACACTTTCACATGTAGAAGGTTCCAGAAACCATTAAAGTGGAAGTCATATGGATTACGGACACAAGCGACTCACCTTCAACCTGGAATTGATAGACGCTGTTCTTTGGCTCTCGCGTTTTCTGTAATGCGCCAGTCTCTCCAGGTGCTCTGGGTGGCAGAACACGCCCGAGGCCCATTTGAGAGCGGCCCCCCGCGCCAGCTCCTCCGCCCTGTCCAGTTCAGGCCACACCTCATCAGGGACGGGGGCATCTGGAAGCCCAAAGGAAAACCAGCACTCAGCATTGTAACATACACCCAGCCTAACCCTTCTGACTGTAAATGTCCTCTCATTAACAAAGTTAAATATTAGTTGGCGTACAGTAGTATAAGCAATAAAATGTTAAAAACTCTCAGGTACTCCAGGACTGATACTGGGAAACACTGTGACAACCTTTTAAGTACAAAGTCCCTGTGGAGACTTACAAATGCTGTGACAAAAAAAAGACTGTTTTTATAATTACATAATGCAAAATGTTAAGATTTAAGAAGCCTCTTTTCACAGTAACACATCTTTCTACATTCCTTAAAACTATAGCAAAACCTTGCCAACCTGTTGGGATTCCTGACATACTACAGCACATCATGAAATTACACACAGCATCGTGTTAGGGACTAAGAGACAGTCATATGAGAAAGTAGTTAACTTGCATGAGTTCTTTCAATGAATAAGCCTGTTCATCCTCTACTGTGGTCATGAGAACGGGATCATTTCCACCAGCGGTCGGTCACATGGTCTGACAACAGTCGTGCAGTCTGAGGGATCGTTCTAGAATGACTCAGCCCGGCCGCTCCGGTACCACAGCCGGTCCTTCCTGTGATGCTGCGCTTGTGCTGGGGTTCCCACTACCACCTCTCCCTTCACCTCCTCTCCCTTCACCTCCTCTCCCTTCACCACCTCTCCCTTTACCTCCTCTCCCTTCACCTCCTCTCCCTTCACCTCCTCTCCCTTCACCTCCTCTCCCTTCTCCTTTCCTCTTCCTCCCATTAGTAGCTAAACCATCGTTTTACATGTTTATTCACATGTTGTGTTGTTTCCAGCTGATTGACACTTCTGCTTGGAAACGCACGAGATTTTAAAAACCCACGTTGTTAGCGAGCGGTTACTGAAAGAGTTAAAGTGCTGTACCTTCACTGTCCCAGCCATTCTCGTCTCCGTGTGACATTAAGGCTGGTTGGGGTCCGGCCGTCGTCGTCTCTGCTGTGAAGGGGAAGCCCTGCCCCAGGGGCCAGCACAGAGCTGCTGCACACAGCCCACAAGGCGCACGCAGCCCACAAGGCGCACGCAGAGAGAAAACAGAGAGCAGAGGAGAGACGGGGCATAGCCTCTCCACCACCGCCGCCAGCCTTCCTCTCCCTCTCTTCCAAACACATCCTCCTCTCACAGGCCAACAGGAAGGGAGGGAGGGAGGGAGGGAGGGAGAGTGTATGTGTTTGTGTGTGTGAAAGAGAGAGAGAGAGAGAGAGAAAGAGAGAGAGACAGAGGGAGAGAGAGAGAGAGAGCGAGAGAGAGAGAGAGAGACAGAGGGAGGGGGTAAAGAGAGATCGAGAGGGGGAGAGAGAGAGAATGTGAGAGAATGAGGGGGAGGGTGGAGGCATAGAAGTGGTCCAGATGGAGAACCGTGAGGGTGGGGGTGCACTTCATGTCCAGAGGAGGCTGTGTACCCATACACCAGCCATAAGCAACCACACCCGTTCAGAACACAGCCTGCACCAAGCACCACTTCCAGATTTGCTCCCACAGCATGACCAGCTGGAGCAGTGTGGAGGGTCAACACAGGACTGTTTCACTCCAATGAAAAACACCAGAGCAGAGTGAGTGCTGAGAGCGCTCCACGAGGCCCATGACCCAGGGGTCAAGTCCTCTGACCCCTGTGACCCTCGAGTATATATTTATGTTTAATTTCCCAGACCAGACTCACTTAATACACACTTACATAAACATCACTGCCTGGGTGACTCACACTATGGTGTCAAAGCAGATGTGAGGGTCTTTTGTAAAAGTCTTTACTACAACAAGGTGCAAATGACAAAACAGTTTTGATAGGTATTATATCAGACACTTTTGATAGGTATTATATCAGACACTTTTGATAGGTATTATATCAAACACTTTTGATAGGTATTGTATAAAGCCTAGTGTTGTGTTGTTGCAAGCTGCTTCAGTAAATATTCTTGTTAAGTAAATATTTCAGGAACACTTCGGGTCCAGTTCTGGTGTGAAGGAGACACAGCTTGTTTGTTTTGTGCAGATGGCCATGTTACCCCTGCAGGTAAACACCATAATGCCTGGAGCAGTACGACAACCTGAGGGCAGTTTTGGTCACCAGTGAGGAAAGGGATGATGGTTTCTTACAGGGTGGAGATACGTCTCTGAGGGACGCCAAGCCATTATTCTGTTCTACCATCCAGACCTCTGGGAGCACTTCCACCAGTCTGGTAGAGATGGTGATCACAAACGCCTCATAAACACCTCACTGCTAATGACAGCTTAATAACATATAGTCACGCATGACCAGTATCCATAGCAACCTTAGCTCTGAGCCCTGCTAAAGGAGAAGATTGGCTCTGCAGCTGTGAATGGCGCCGCCTTTTCTGTCATCACCTCAGAAGAAGCCCCACCCCCGCCCAAAGGGGGGCAACCGGGAACAGGAAGTCTATTTCTGAAGCAGTCGGAGGACTTCCTGCCTGACATTCCTGACCTGGGCTGAGTTCCTGCTTCACACACAGACAAGAGTGCCCATTCACACACACACAGAAACAAACATACACACACACACACACACACACACACACACACAAACATCACATAAATATATAATGTAAGAAAGAAATTGATACTGAACCAGGCAGTTTTGAACACTTTACCCACTATACTCACTATACTCCTACTGAATTAGTTGAGCACGTGTAAATAAGATTGTACAGGCTTAATTTACATGTTTTTCTTGGCTGGTGTCCAGAAGGCATGTGTGTGCTACATTTATGCACTGATGTTTAACACATTGTATGATGGCCCTGAGATTCAAATCAACAACAGTATTTACGAAGCAAACATGAGTCAATAGCACAAACACATCAAGGCAGAATACAAATACATTACAAAATTAAGCTTTTTACAGTGGAAACTCACAGCAGAAGTGCTCCTGACCACCAGGGGGCAATGTGCAAGCTGAACTGGGGAGTAGTCAGCAAATCATTTGGTCTTCATTTGTTTACCTTCTTGCAATTACCAGACAGAAAGCTGACCTTTCTGGAGAATCAGTTGAACCCTGGGTGTGCCATACGATGACAAAATTGGATTTTTATAAATTATTTTTGAATGAGTATTTAATTTTGCAAAAGATCTGAGCTCTTCTGCTAATTTTGTATGTAGCTTTGTGAATTGTGTGTAGTGTTTAGCCAAAATGAGCTAAAGCAATTGTAATAATAATAATAATAATAATAACAATAACAACAACAACAACAACAATAATAATAAAATGTATGTGTGCATCTTGTTGTACGTTAGTGACTCACGTGCGTCATCTCGTGGCAGATTTCTGAAACTACATTGGATAACTTTTTTTTCTCAATTTAAGAAATTCTTACTAGCTAACTCTAAAGGACACACGTAGACACAGTTTCACAACTTGTTACTAAGGGATAATAGGTATTCATCTCAATAATTAAAAACATTCGATTAAATATTTAACATTATTTTATGTTTATAACACTTTGTTGATTTTTTAAGTTTATTTTCAGTCCCTCTCCCCCCTAATAGTAAACACTAAGTTTGCTTCAAACATTTAATCTTGACCATACAAACAAACAAAAATAATCAATATTTATTTTAACTCATTCTATGCTATATTTCATTTAAAGAGGCATTATTTCATGTAAATTGTTTTTATTATTATTTTTATTTAATGTAAAAACAAACATTTTTAACAAAAATGTTTCTATGTGATCTTAAATCTGATCAGACATAACTATTTATCTGAAAATTACCATTCATTTTAAATGCTGCTTATTAATACGCTACATTATTACAGCATACAACATTATTAATGTAACACATTTATGTAATGTTTATTAAATGAAATAAATGTATGCTATCCTTCGTGTAAAGCATACATTTTTTGTTCAGAGATGATTTTAAGTATCTATTCGACCCGCATCTTTACTGTCCCAAGTTATAAATTATTATACAAGGTTATATTGTTTATTTATTTTAAATGTTTATAAATTGGTCTTTAATTGGTTGCTTTAAGTTGAGGATCCTGCCGCCTGCCAACAGCAAACGTTACCTTATTTTAATGTTATTCAGGAGTAGGAGAATGAGTTGGGGATTAGCTAGGGCCCCTAATTATTTTGGCTTTAGTTCTGGATTAGCCCTCTGTACTGTCGACTTCAATTCACACTCGCCGTTTGATGAAATGTGAACTGACATAAATACTGTGGCTCACTTTCAATCCGATTACGCAGTTAAATTACCGCAGTCCAATCCCAAGCATGAGACGCTAGCGGGTCCCTATTCTCCGAACCCTACGAACCACTGACAACCCCTCCCCTGAACACAGGGCACCACTGACAACCCCTCCCCTGAACACAGGGAACCACGCTACCACCTCAGAGACCCACGCTACACTCTTAACCCCGCGTGAATGGGACCTATTCAGCGCGGTAACGCTCACATCGCGCACGTTCACCCTAAATATTGTTTTATTAGCACCAAATAGCTGCCACGTCCTAAGATAAAGCTCGTGACCTTGGCCTGCTGGAATTCTCATAGTTCTCGCTTTTTCTGCGTGGAACAGCGCCACCAAATTACAAAGAATACTCTTGTATTCTTTTCTTTTCTAAATACCGAAAATGGAGTCCAACGCAAGAAGATCATAAGGAAGGACTGAAAAAACTAGACGTTCAAACGAATTTAGCTGATTCGTTTCAGCGTGGAGGACACAATAGATTTTAAGGCCGTGCTTTGTGGTTTACATGGTTCGTAACTTTTTTCCCAGGGGAATTAGTGACAGTAGAATAAAACGTTTACATACATATATCTCCAATACAGAGAGCGCGCGCTCACAATTTTAGACGTTCCTTAGTCTTTATATTGTTGTAAACTGCCTATCAGCACTTCGTTTAGAATAACACACTCATTAAGAAGATGGCATCTCAGGATTCTCGAGCTTATTAGAGTGATTAAAACGACATATCTTACAGATATGTCGTTTTAAATAACATCTATAAGAGATTTTAAAATGTATGCGATTGGAATTTGGAAAACAACTCAGAAAGGCAGATTTTATTTTCATTTTACAAACCTGGACTGAGGTGAAAAGCTTCACATCTCAGTGGTGTAACAGCATCATCATCATCATCATCATCATCACCACCACCATCATCATCAGCATCGTTATCATCATCAACCACCACAACAACAGCCGAACACAAATCCGAAAGTTATGAAATTTACCATTAAATTTCTTTAGCTGCCAGCAGAGGGCAATATAACATGGCTACTACTACGCAACTACATCAGAATGGAACGTCCATGAATTTGACGTTCCACGTCAGGTTGTGCTAGAGACATTATAATAAGGTTATGTTATAATTATACCGAGTACTGTTACTCTGCTGTTTCTTCAGTTTAACCCCCAGCACATCATATGTGGGGATCACATCTTGTTTCTTGTGACTTGCCTTCTATTATGAGAAGATGAAAAGTCAGGGAGCTTTAAAGACCCTCCCACGCAGCCATCACATCGCTGTCTGGGAACAGGTGTTAGTGACAGCATGCACTATGAAAATGGGCAGAGGGAAGTGCCTTGGATGAAGAACTACTCATACACCCAGGTTACACTACCATTTCGTACTGTAGCCTAGGTTAAGGTTACTGCCATTCTATGAACTTTAGATGCAATCCTTTTGAATTTCATATTTGTTAGAAATGCATAAATCGTTTTTTCTCATTCTTGTTACAGATTGACATTAGCCGTTTAGAAATGGCAGACTTTTCGTTGCCTTTGTGAGCTGGATGCTGCCCAGTTATGGTGGTGCACATGAATCAACATGTTACTGATGTGGTACCAGTAAAATGAGCACGACCAGGGCCACTGAAGCTTATGTGGAGTGGTTGAGAAAATCCCAGTCATAGCTAATGCTTTTGTCCACATGAAAAGAAGCTCTCTGATTTTCCCAGGGCAGACAGAGAGAGAGAGAAAGAGAGAGAGAGAGATTTCAAATTGAAATCTCCAAATTGGTATGGACCTCACCAACACACCAAAGCCTCTTCAACAAAGCTGTGTTTGATTTGCCTCCCCTGTTTGCCAGTTCAAACCTCTCCTTTGTCATCGCCTAGATAATCTTAATGACTTGTTAGACTCACCAGGACCAGTCACAATGGGTTATATTAGATACTATGAATCACCCATTCTCGCTCGTGGTACACTTACAGAGTACACATTTTTGCCATTCATGGAGTTTACTAACTATTTACTAACAAATCTCAAACAAACTCGTCCTTGCACTTTGAAAGTATCAATACTGCATAAGACAAATTCATACAAGTGAACTAAATTAGACAATTGTAACTGTCAGGTTTGCATTGACAAGTAATTTGAAATTGGGCAGAATTAGCTGGGCTTTGATCTCATGAAAAGGAGCATTAACTCTAAGCAGACAGGGTTTGTTGAACGTTTCTCGACATCTTTAGCAGCTGGACTGTAACAGAAAAAGCTGCAGCATGTACCTGATGAAATGGAACAAATACAATATTTTTGCATGTGGTTGTGTATGTTATTCTGTGAGTACATGTGAATATGTGCGTGTGCTCGTGTGTAGGGGGAGGGGGGTTGGCGTAAGCCTGACCCAACACAGACCTAACTGGTCTCCAAATTGCCTGCACAGATACAAATTGTCTTCAGAACACGGATACACAGTCTTCAGAACACAGATACCCAGTCTTCAGAACAGAGATACACTGTCTTCAGAACATAACTACACTGTCTGCAGAACACAGCTCTACAGTCTTCAGAACACAACTACGAGGTCTTCAATACACAGTTCCACAATCTTCAGTACACAGCTCCATAATCTTCAGTACACAGCTCCACAATCTTCAGAAAACAGCTCCACAATCTTCAGTACACAGCTCCACAATCTTCAGTACACAGCTCCACAATCTTCAGTACACAGCTCCACAGTGCATGTGAATAGGCCTCCATTAGCTCAACACCTCTTGCCCGTTTACCAACATCTGTAATAACTGTTGGACAAGTGGTAATCCCATAATCTCCAGAACCATTAACATATCCTTCATTATCTTTGACGCGTCTGAAGCAGGCAGCTCCTCACCCCTGGCGGGCTCTGTGCTTGCTCTCTGACCACCTGGGTGGCTGTGCAGATGTAGTGCCGAGTGCCACACGTACACGTACGTCAGGGATTAGCTGCACAATGCGGAGCATGTAATCACTTGGTAGGGATGGAGAAATAAGAGGAGCCACTAGATTGTTCCGTTGCTTAGAGAATGCCCAACTCGGTGCCGCACCTCCTTAGGCTCTGAGAGATGTTTGTCAAAGTTGTGTGTGTGAGACAGAGAGCAAGAGAAAGTGTGCTCAGGGTTCTTAGTTGTCCGTCCGCTGTATGCTAACACAGATAAGCAGATTCTGCTCTAAAGTAAATGCCTGACAGTCTTAGCACAACGGAAAAAAACACCACAGTGGACACTTCAAGTGATGCTCGAGAGAATGGGCCAATCATGACGCACCATCTGAGCTTCACAAGAGAGCGATTTTATAAACCTATAAACACCCTGAAAAGAACCACTCGTATTTCTCTTTAACACTTTGGAATCTTGGCATCAAAAGTTCCCGAAAAACACTTCAAAGCAAGTTGAAATGCTAGAAATTGTCAGTGGAGATTGGGATTATTGACAGGCTTAAAACCAGAACTGAAACATTTCCTCTGTATGGCATCACCCCCCCCCCCCCACCCCCCCGACAGCTGAGCGAACTACCGCAGCGAGACTCTGGTTACATCAGCAACTCGTTTCTTAAAGGCTTGGAACTAAATCCACCGAAACCCAAGTCACTCTGGTCCCACGCATGAAGTTTAAAGTATTTCTTACTTTTACTTGACAAAAAGATTGTCTAAAATGTAAAACACGTGCATTATATTCTGTTTGAACGTATTTACTGGAAGCAGCATCTCCTGTGGCATCAGGACAACACGAGGATGGATAGAGAGAGAGGTCATTTTCGTCCACATGAAAGGGCAGTGTTGAGCTGAACTGTGAAACCGGGCCAAACAACATCTTAAAAACAAGTTTGTCTACACTGTTCCAGTTAAATGTTATGCTATTGGAATAGTGTTTTTGTAATCCTGGTGCAAAGGACTGTGAGCACTGGATTCATTCTCATGTTTTTACTTTACGTGAAGTTTGCGGGGAAAAGCCAGTGCTTGAGTGACCAGTTTCTGCCCTGTACTGATCTCGCTGGGTCCACTAATTACTTTGTGCATATGGAAATGGGTTTTCACAAATTGTTCAGCTGATCACTTTAGCTTATGGGATGTATTTTGAAATGGGTGATATCTTAGCTACGTTACAATAAACAATAATAATCCACTTTGATAATCATCTAACAGCCATTGTCCAGGTCCTGCCATGCCATCCCATGTAATTCCAGGACTGGACCGAATCGCAGCCTGAGGACAGAGGGTGGAGCACACCATCTGGGTCTGACAGGGGGCAGCACCACCCATGAGGAACAGCCTCCGGGAGCGGGTGCGGCTAGGTCATGCCGCATTAGGATGGAGCAGACTGGGTGGAGGGAGGGAGGGTGTGTGTGGCAGGTTGGGGGAGAAGCGCTGAACTATGCCTTGTATCACACCAACTGTTCACATTTTCAACGGGGCCCCCCTCCTCTCTCCTTCCTTCTGCTAATGCGCAGTTAACAAAACAGTTTACAAACCATGAGAGATACATTATCTGGCTGGTCTCTGCTGGGGTTTATACCCAGCTGAGGACTGGGTGGACACCATATGGAACACACCAAGCGCCCTCATTGTGTGTGCTGTCAGTGAAAGACACCAGTTTAAGGATTCAGCCTCAGACAAATAAAGACTTATACAATACAGAACAGGATACTGGTGCTGACAAACCACAGCAGTGATAGCCAGACAGAAGAGAAAGTCACAACACATGCTTACAATCAAGCTGGATGTCCTTTGCTTGCGTGTGTGTGTGTGTGTGTGTATAATACATATAACATTTGAATGCATGCTTTGGTGTTTATCTTCACATTGTCACATTGTTATCTCTTTCATCTTTGAGTTCAGGTTAACGGTACGTTCTACAACAGGATACTGATAAATGTAATGACAGAGATGACCATGGATATATACAGAGACATTCAGAATGTATTTTTTTGCTTTGAAAGACCTTGGTCCCTCACTGTTCAAACTCTGATTAAAAATGCGACAGAAGTTCCAACAAGACTTTCCTCCTGTTCCTTTTTAAAATCTTGGGACCTGTTTCAGATACTTTGAACAACAGCTTGGAGAAAGAGCAGAGCAGGAGCCTCCAGCAGACTGTCGTCTGCCCTCTCGGCTGAAGATCCCCACCTTTTAGCTCCGCTGCAGGGGAGACTTGCCCAGCCCTCAGCGGTTTGTGTCTCTCCTCATCACTGGAAGCCAGCAGGCCCAGGGGAACTGACAATAGAGTCTTTGAGAGAGCAGGGCCTGCCTGCTCAGGTCAGAGGTTAACCTGGGCTTTTGCCTGATGATAAATCACTGCTTAAAGAGGCCCGCATTGTGACCGCTCACTTCCAGAGCCGCTACCCTCTGCTTGTAAAGCCGACACAGCTGATGAACTGGCTGCTTTGAACCGAAGGGATGTGGGGAGGTGTGAGTGTGGGGGAGCAATATTGACTGGTAGCATGGAGCAGATGTCTCAAACGACTAGTAAACGCACATTTGACAGAAAGAAACTATGAGGTCCCTGGAGAAGGCGGGGCATGCTGATAAGCGCTGAAGTGGGCCAATCAGGTGGCGGACTCAGGACTTAATGAAAGCACTTGGGGAAGTTCATTTTAAAACAATAGAGCTGCAAACTGAATTGGGATGTGGCAAAAGCTCTGCTAACTGTTACCTTTTACAACCCTCCTCAGATTGTGAGGTTTGAATAGGGTGAAGACTTTCCAAACTGAATCCAGCATTTACTGGATCTGGGTCAGATAAGATTCCACCTACAGTTTGTCCAAAATTATTAGTAGTGGCCTTTGTCTGTCACCCAGGAACTGTAAACGTACAGAATTTTCATATTTATGGTGAGTTTGCCAAACACTTTACAGAAATCTACATGGCAATGTAAACCTATGAGCTAATCCAAATCAGTTTACAATTTTAAAATAACTTTTAATCCAGCAATATGAATTTTTCAATTACATTTTTAAAAGTTCCACACTGAATTTCCTGAATAAATGTTATTGGACAGATCTGAAGACTGATGAGGTATGCAAACACACCCACCAATCTGGAAGGAAACAGATCTGTCCTGCAGCGTTTCCAAGGCAACCACACCATTGTGTAGTGTTCAGAAATTGAACAGTACTGTACTATTGTGTTGAAAGAAAACAGCACTGACCTATATCCTTTAGAACGAAACTGTCCTGCAGCGTTCAGAAGGAAGCAGTGCTGCTCTATAGATCCTTTAGAAGGAAGCAGTGCTGCTCTATAGATCCTTTAGAAGGAAGCAGTGCTGCTCTATAGATCCTTTAGAAGGAAGCAGCACTTGTCTGCAGTGTTCAGACAGACCTGCATCCTTTAGCAGGAACTAACATTATTCTTCAGTGTTTATAAGGAAACTGTGTTGAAAACTGCATTGTCCTGCAGCCCTTAGGAAGAAACAGCACTGTCCTGCAGCCTCTGCTTCTGCTGAGTCACCCACAGAGGATTTGAGCTGATTAGCATATAATTAGCATATAATTGCTCCTTTTGTATTAAACACAGGGAATTAACCTACTGTTCAGCCTGCTGGTACAGACTGGTTTCTCATTCAGCAATTCTCTCATTCAGAGAGATAGTGAAAGAGTGAGATAAAGATAGAGAGAGAGAAAGAGAGAGAGAGAGAGAGAGAGAGAGAGAGAGAGAGAGAGAGAGAGAGAGAGAGAGAAAA
>JAOXYF010000010.1:1371774-1389587 GCA_028565775.1 Sternarchorhynchus goeldii
AACAGTTCAGCACACGTCTACTGCGCTGATTAACATCATAACATCATACTGGTAAACAGTTCAGCACACGTCTACTGCGCTGATTAACATCATAACATCATACTGGTAAACAGTTCAGCACACGTCTACTGTGCTGATTAACATCATAACATCATACTGGTAAACAGTTCAGCACACGTCTACTGTGCTGATTAACATCATAACATCAAGGTTATGCAGCTGAATCTCACATAACCTTCCCCTCCTTTTAAGCAAAACCACTCAGGGATGTGGAAACAGCTTCAAAAGGTTATAACACTCCTCTGAGAAGACGCCTGATTGTGAACAGCCACATCACATGCTCTTACCTACTTCACTGTTTTAGACCAGATACATTTAGGCAATTTTTCAGCATAAAAAAGCTTTGTTTTTTACTTTGTGTATTAACAAGGTAACAATTGTGCCTTTGGAATATTCTGCTCATCAACGCAGACTAGTTTATACAAAACACCTCCACTCTGAGTAAACAGAAAAGACGTCTATGTCTCGCTGAGAGTCCTGAAGCTCGGATCTCCCGATGGTCCCAGGGAGCTCACCAGGGTTCCCCACGCTGGGTCCACGCCATCCGCTACCTCGCTTCTCAGAGGTGTTTTATCATGTTGCTTAAGTCAAACTGCTTATCCACAACAGGATAAAAGTCTGCCGAACCACTGAGGGGTTCCTCTGACCCCTCTGGCCTCTGTGAATACAGAAAAATCTGAAATGAATGTTTTTCATCTCCACATTAGGCTCAGCTACAAGGAGGGGGCCAACGGACGGAGGAGGTCTTCCTTTTTAACAGCTTCCCCATCAAGCCCTTTGTGTTCTCTCTGCCACTAATAGTCTTTAGATTCTCCTCTCTCCCAGTGAGGGCTGTAGACCTGCTCAAAGACTCCCCTTTGTCATGAGTGTGGAGCACGATAAGGAACAGAAGAGGGTTAGAGAGTCAACAGCCAAAAGTAGCTAATGCACGAAAAAAGAGAATAAACACGAAAGAGGAGTGTGTGTCTGAAACACACCATATTCCACACCTGACCAACAAAACTGCATTGTGTTTGTGTGTGTGTGTGGGGGGGGGGATTCCATGTTTTATTCAGAGTCAAATTTTGTATCTGGGATAGAAAAGGTCCCATAAAAATGTTGGAAGCGTCATTGAGAGCCTCTGTCCCTTTGTGAGTGGGTCCCTCCTTATCTGAAGGAGGAATGATTTCATGACTGACTGAGAATGAAAAACAGCTCTTGAGCCACTCGTGTGCTAAGGCTCTATTTCTCTGACTCTCTCTCTCTCTCTCCCTCTCTCTCTCCTTCTCTCTCTCTCTCCCTCTCTCTCTCCTTCTCTCTCTCTCCCTCTCTCTCTCTTCTTCTCTCTCTCTCCCTCTCTCTCTCTCGCACTCTCTTTGAGCTGTAACACCTACATTGTATGCAGAGGGAGAAAAAGCACTGAATGGTCTCCATTCACTTCAAGGCAGCTGGGCAGGACAAGTGTCTGGGACGGCCCATTTACTCATGGAGGGGTTTTGTGCAAGGCTCAACGCTGAGGCCTCTGGCTCCCCTATTCTCTGCGTAAGACGGCCTATAAATTCGTCTTCTGGGACTGGAATAGTGCCTATGGTACTATTCTCAGAGTTCTAACTTTGGCCAGGGTGAAGTGTTCAGCTGAGGTGCTTTGAAGGTCTTCTGGGTCTTTGGAGCTTCACACTCCCTGTTTTTTTTATCAAGAACCTTGACAGAAGGCTGAAGAAATACAGAGCTTAGAATGAGGCTATAAAGCCCATATCACCAAGCTCTCGAGGTCCTGCTGGAGTCTTGGAGACCTAGCTGCCCCTCTCAAGGTCCTGCTGGAGTCTTGGAGACCTAGCTGCCCCTCTTAAGGTCCTGCTGGAGTCTTGGAGACCTTCCTGCCCCTCGTCCTTGACCATCATTGGACACAAGGACATTAAGTCAAGAATGTCTGTTCACTTCATGAAGTCTCTTCTTCCTTTAACTCTCTTCTAAAGTTTGTTTGTTGCTTGGTTACAGTCCACTCTTGAGGGGAAATCATTAAATAGGGTTTTGGTTTATACCATGATAACTGCAATTACTGAGTTCAACTGGAAAAGGTCACATCACTTTGTGATTAAATGATCACAAATTCTCATGAGGAATCAGACTGTGCCATGTTTTAAAGAACAGCATCAGGAATAGTGAACAATACACTGGAGGTGATTTAAGCTGCACATGCACCTGTTACACTTGCTCTTTTTTCCCCTGAGGAAATATTACTTTCAGAGATTAACATTAATCTTTCCTGCACACACACACACACACACACACACCCAGACATCCATAGCCTTCCACTGAAGTGGCAGCAAAGCTTTGATGTGTGGCAGAAACAAGGCATTTGGGGTTCAGGAACAGCTTGTTAGCAGACGCTTCCCCCGAGCTGGAGGGAGAGGAGGCTAATATCACGCGCCTCTACAGGAAGTGCGCGCTGAAAGCACAGAACGGCAGGGATTCCGGCCGGATTCCATCGGACCAGCAGGCGCCGGCGTTGCCATTATCCTCCCTGGAGCAGGAGGTGCGAGGCCCAGCGCTCCCCGCCGACACCTGCCCGCGCCTTTCAACCCCGCGCCGCTCAACACACAGACGGGAGATTAGGATTAATCTCGAGTCTGACATGCTGATATTAACACCGGTCCTCTGCCGTCGCGCGTCCACGAGGGAGGCCAGGCGGGCGGCTCTGCAGAGGCAGGGCGGGGCTGCCTTGGCAAAATGAAAGCCTTGCTGGTGGATTATGCCCAGAGCAGGGAAGTAGGTTCAAAGGCCTGACATTTCACTGGTGGCAGGGATGGGAAATTGCTTTGGCAGCTGGCACAGAGCTGTCTGCACTGCCATCTGTCTGGATAATTGTGAACATTATATCTTATATAGCGTTTACATCCGGTTTCTGTAATAAAGTTTTGATTTAGTTTTTGAAGCTTTGCATTCGTGTCCAGCCTGAGGACACGGTAGAGTGGCACCTCCACACAGCACATGGTTCATGAAGGGTTCCAAAATGCACTAGGGCTGAGGAGCCTGGTGGGATTGAGCAGAGGATGACGTCCTGCTGAGAGTGTCCTGGGCCGCATCTGGGACAGGGATCCCAGGAAGCAGCTTGTGCCTATTTGTTCAAAGTCACGAGCCTCCCTATGGTCTCCCAAGCTGCTTCCAAGTAGATTGAGATATCTGTACGCTTATTTGAGGATTATTAAACATGTAGGTATTTTTATGTACAGTACTGTGCAAAAGTTGTTTTATTGATTTAACAATGGTATAATGAACATATATAATTACTTCTCAGTCTCTTTATTAGAATACAACCAGAAAATACACGACATCTATGCAATATTAAACAAACTGAAGAAAAATCCGCAAAAAACAACTTCTATAGGCAACAGTGGTATTTAGTGGGACCTCCACTTACACTTGAGCAATAGGAGGAACCTGGCTCTCTTCAGGTCTCTTAAAGCCTGTTATATTATATCAAATGATTACTTCACGACAGTCTCTGCAAAATACTTCTAGACTTCTTATTGCCACAATGGGTGAGGAGCGCTGGTTGGGGTTTGTGTGTGTGTGTCTGTTTTTTCTATCTTAATAAAGAGATTGAGAAATATATATTAGTTGTTATACCATTGCTAAAACACCTAATCTAATGGTGGCCTGAGATTTTTGCACAGTACTGTATGTTTACAAACACACACACACACACACACACACACACACACACACACACACACAACCCCTAAATATATATATGTAGAGTTTATATTTTTTAAGTGGCTGACCACAGATAGTCAAGATGGGTGGTGATTTTTCTTCTGTCGTTCTTAACACTGTATCACCACAACTGTTCGGATCACCCATGTTCATAACTGTTCGGATCACCCATGTTCATGTTCATAACTGTTTGGATCACCCATGTTCATGTTCATAACTGTACGCGTTTTTCACTCAGGATTTGCCTTGCAGCGTTTGGAATAATAATTAAATAACTGATGATGACGACGATGATGATGTTGAAAAGGCCTGTAGTGTCGAAGAGTAACTCTGTTAGAGTGCAGTGAGAGTAACTCTGTTAGAGTACAGTGAGAAAAACTATTTGAAACTAAATCAAAACAAAGCTTACGTGCTCATTGTTGACTTTAGAAAGAAGAACTTCTACTCATACTGTTCAGGACCCAGTAACCTGCCTTTGAGACCTGCCTGATATCTTACCAGCCCATAACCCTGGTACCAGCCCATAACCCTGATACCAGCCCATAACCATGGTACCAGCCCATAACCCTGGTACCAGTTTGTAACCCTGGTACCAGTTCATGAAACAGCTCTGGCTGTTCTGCCCTTCAAAGTCTCTTCATCACCTTGAGTCCATCTGCATGTGTCCTTCATCCTCCCATTGCCTGGAACCACCTCGCTTTCAGCTTGACCTCCCAAATGAGCTTCATGATTTAAGAGCCTTCTAACATCTATGAGCTTCATGATTTAGGAACCTTCTAACATCTATGAGCTCCTACCTGTCTGGTACCGACACCAAGCACAAGGGATGTCAAGCAAGAACATTTATGAATTCTTATCCTGAATTCCTCATACCTTAATTGTTAAATCTGTAAATAACACTGTGCAACAGATTAACTAACTGCCTATAAATGACATATGTGACCTTTGAAAGAGTTCTGCTCATACAAGAACCTGTGTTCAGGAGAACTGTGTATGTTTGACACCCAAAGACCCCATGACATGTCCACAAATGTCATTCATAGAAATGGCATCTACAGGAAAACAGAGCAACTTTATTGTGCTCAGAGATCAGCAAACAAAATAAATCACTATAACTACAGAAGTAAGAGTTGGCAATGTGAAAATACACATCACAAGCGCGAATGTTGCATTGTCAGGCGCTGTAACAGAGGATGTGAAAATACACAGCACGAGCGCTAATGTTGCATTGTCAGGCGCTGTAATAGAGGATGCTCCCGTTCTCCCATTCCGAAGCATCTTTGACATTATTCAACAGTACATCAACACTGTGAACTTTTAAATGACATTCATTCATTTTTTTTACAGTTTGGAAGAACAAAAAACATACTGAAAAGATTCAATTCTACTGACAGTAATTGGTTTGCCAAGAGAGAGTAGCTCTGTAAACGTAAATGCAGACTAAAGACTCATCTATTTGTAGAGTATCTCAATGACTGAAGCAGGAATTCAATTTCCAAACATTCTGCTCTTAAAACAAGTGTAATACAAGGTTGCTATACATTGTAGCCTCAAAGACAAGAACAAAGCTTTGGACACAAACACAAAAAAATAACATCTGAAAACCCAGATAGAAAATTCTTCCTTCCTTCAGCTTGTCCAGAGAGCACAAACAGACTGAAAACAGAGACCATCTGATGGGTCCTAAATACAGTGCATCTGTCCTGCAACTGTACTGAACCCTCCTGCCAGCTGAGTGAATCCTGTTTATATGGTCCGCAAACAATAAAACACACATGGTCACACTACACATGTACAATGTTTATGGGCATGAGATTGGATGAAGAAGGTGATAGACCTCAATCACCTGATGGTGATCTCATCAGAAAGTCAAAGGTCACCAGAAGACGATGTCACAGGGATACCTGTGTTGATGTGATAAGGTGTGTGTGTGTTTGTATGTGTACTGTGTTGGTGTGTGTGTGTTTGTGTGTCTGTGTTTATGTGTGTTTGTGTGTGTACTGTGTTGGTGTGTGTGTTTGTGTGTCTGTGTGTGTGTGTGTGTGTTTGTGTGTGTACTGTGTTGGTGTGTGTGTGTTTGTGTGTGTACTGTGTTGGTGTGTGTGTGTGCTTGTGTCCTGTTTCAAATCTTTAATAAGCAAATTAACCATAATAAGCAAAAGCCTAAAATATTACTAAAGAATTAAATATTACTAAACTAAATATTAAAATCTGTCAAACCATAATAACCTGAGTCATTATAAAAGCAATAATCCTTGCTAATCGTGTACATCCTTGAATCTGTTTCTCATGAATGTAAAGACAAAACTTTTAAAATATAGAACAAACTATGGACCAGTGCAGGTGTGTGTGTGAAATCACACTGCCAGTGCTCACATCATGTTGACATATCGCTCCTGCAGTGGGAAAAGGTGAGATGTTATTGTGGACCTTCTCTCTGCGCTCATGTTTGCTTATCCCTGTGAGAAAAGCCTCCCTTACTACTTTTTGCTTACATTTTCTCCATACAGGAACACACACACACACACACACACACACACACACACACACACACACACACACACACACACACACACATATACTTACACAGTCCCTGAAAAGGCAAAAGTTCTTTGCTGTTTATGCAAATACAGCAATCTGTAAATGCTTGAGTGAGAATTATATTTGAATTAAATGAGGCTTTGCCTTTTCTATAACAATGAACTGCAAGCTCGGCTCTCAGTGCTGAGTCCCCACACTGCGGCTACACGCATATTATACTCTTGACGAAATGTGAACTGACATAAATACCGCGGCTAACTTTCAATCCGATTACTCGGCTAAAACACATCAATACCGGCCAGCCAACGGGCGCTGGCGTCCCCCATTCAGGCGGTGGGTGCGGGAGCCGGGTTCCTCGCCCCAAACGCGAGTGCCTGGGCATCCTCGGCCTCGCCCCCACGCTCAGCCCATCAGACCCACTCAATGGGAGCTTTTCGACAAGGTGCTCTGCCCCTGCTCGGGAGTTCAGGCCTAAAACAAAGCCAGAGATTGTGCTGATGGGTTCAGGCTCCCGGAGTACTGCCCCACCACCCCACACAAGCGTTTACCGCTTAAAATAAGGAGTCTTCCCTCCAAAAGAGTGTGTGTGTGTGTGTGTGTGTGTGGGTATGTGTGTGTGTGTGGGTATGTGTGTGTGTGTGTGTATGTGTGTGTGTGTGCACACATCACATCTTGAGTCTCAATGAGTGCCTTTGCCAACACTCTCCTATTAAAACTATCATAGAGAAGAATGGGCCAGGTTAGCATGACTGGGGCTCATTCTATGTGCAGCGGGTAGTGCTTGTTAGTAACTGGCCGTTAATTTAAAGTGATGTTGACAACCACAAAGATTGCTTGCTTTCTGGGGCTGCATGGCAACGCTTCTGGTTATTCTGGAACACAATTTAACCGCAGACATTTACAAGGATTTTTTCCTTTTCTTCCCGAAGAACCTGCCAGGTGGTGAAGACTGGGAGGAGATCCAGTGTGCTGCTGAAACGTTAGAAGATGTAAATAAGAAAAAAAAATGTAATACACGTCACATTGATGTGGGTGGAGCTCCCATGACCAGTTTAGATCCAACTTAAAGATACTACTGATTTTTCTAATTATATTATTATGAAAAATTTATAAAATTATAAAAAAATAGAAATGATTACAAGTTATTTACATGTTTTGCATACGCTACAGCTTTGAAAAGAATTGAGAGGAATAAATATCTGATTACAACTATAAAATACAACATTGTTTAAGAAATTTGTTTCAATGTTGCATAATTTAATGTGGCTGCAATAAAAATTATGAAGCCTTTCCAAAAACATCTCAGCTACTAAAAACATTATATACTTCATAGGACTTTAACAAGTGATAGGGATTTCATTAGGTTTCATACAATTTAAGTCAGAAGAAAACTTTTAACTGTGTGACATGGGACACAAGTGAACACTAACTATGTAAACAGTTTATCAGCAAGCTCAGATAACTGGGCCACCAGTTCTCTATTCTGACCATAATTGGAAGGTCTGTGCTAGCAGTCTGGAAGGTCTTGGTGGGGGTCTGGTCTGGAAGGTCTGGGCTAGCAGGTCAAGAATGTCTTGGTGGTGTTCTGGACTGGAAGGTCTGGTCTGGAAAGGCTGGGCTAGCATGTCTAGAAGGTCTTGTTGGTGTTCTGGACTGGAAGGTCTGGTCTGGAAGATCTGGGCTAGCAAATCTGGAAGTTCTTGGTAGTGGTCTGGACTGGAAGGTCTAGGCTAGCAGGTCTGGAAGTTCTTGGTGGTGGTCTGGGATTGGAAGGTCTGGATGGTGGTTTTGAATGGAAACTTTTGGTGGTGTGAAACTGAGATGTATTAGAAATGGCCCATTAGACAAATACAGACTTATTTGCATGGAATGATATCCATTGTATCTAAGTGATTAAATTAATCCAAGTTAATTCAAAATTTCTCTTTGGTTGTTGGGGCTACAATGGCACTTAAATTTTGATTCTCAATGCTTTACTTTAGCTAAATTAAGTAAAATCATTCAAAGGCCTACGTATCTTCTCTCTCATATTAAGCTGTCATATTAAGCCATCATGTTAAGAGATAGAGGTGAAAGCAGATAAGATTTAAAATATTTTAGTAAAGGCTTAATATTTATTAGATAGCAGCATAGTAGATTACTGCAATGGACTACCATGCAGTTTTTACTGTACTGTGGGAATTTTATTAAGCGATAAAATTAAGTACATTCTCAGCGATACAATTAATTACAGTTCTCATTCTGGAAATTCTTAGTATGGAAATTACCTTGTTAAATGTATGTCAAACAGCAGTAGATGAGTTTATCATTGCCTCCTTACGCAGTATATTTAGTCAGACCTGTTGTTAAGGTAATATATGTTATAAAACAATCAAGTTCATGACGTATTTTAATGAGCGCGCGTCGTTTTTAGATTGCACGCAGTGCATTAGCTCCTTATGTTTCTGTTCTTTCATCGTATTAATTGTTTCACGAAATATGAAATAAAAGAAACTGGCAACTATTATCTTTTAATATTCATAAAATAAATTAACAGGAATTTTTTTTACTTATCTTTACATATTTAAGTCTCAGATTTAAGAGAAATTTAAAAATTATAAAACGTCGAACTATATTTTCAAACCATTGCCAGCTAATGTTTACATATTTTACAGAGCACAAGACTCGAACGGACAGCCTATCAGTACCTAAGACGTGGGGAATCCGCCCACTCGCAATTTTAAAATAATCTCACCAGTGGCCGCCACACAATATGATGTATTTGAAACTCATCGGCTTTGTGAAGAAAGACTGTCACGTAGGAGTGACGGCCAAGGAGTCTATAAGCGAAAAAAACAGGTGCAACAGAGCAAATCACACTAAAGTGCATTGTGCAGGACGTTGAGCTTTCTGCGTCTGAAAACCGGGGTTATGTTTAATGCGGAGTTAATATCGATTTAATGCCTGTCAGTGTTCCTCTGTATTTTGGCCCATCGCTAATCTCCTCAGTGCTCGGTCTGCCGCGGATCTGCAGAAACAGATGCTGCGCGAGACTTTAGGGGGCTGCACGAAACGGCGGCTTAAGGTGTTAAAACTCTTTCTCAAGAAGTAGTAGAATGTTGAGTTAAAACAAAACAAATTTAACATCATCCTAATCATAACGTAATAATAATAATAACAATAATAATAATAATAATAATAATAATAATAAAAACCAGTGATAATGTTCGTATGTGTGTTCGTGTGATTTGTTGAAGATAGAAGATAATGCTGTATATAATTTCTGTGAAGAAAATATCTGAAATGTACCGTATTGAGAGTTATTCAGTGCCGTGGCCAGCTCTGTTCCTTCTATTTGGTAAAATAAATAACAATCATAGCATATTTGGAAAGTAAGCAGAAATTAGTTTCGGTCACCGAGGCTTAGCTATATTTCCTACAAACCATCTGCGTGATTGGTACAATAGAGGGATTTTCCAAGGAAAGGGAATAAATGATGTAGCCTGCTTTAAACGCGCAGGACTCCCCCTGCTTAAGGGCGGGCGCAGAGGTTGTCTTAATACTCGGCAGCGCTAGGAAAATGTGATGCAAATCTAACGGTCGTTTTAGTTTTGTGTAAAAGTAAGTACATAGGTGAATAATTACATGGTAGACTAATAACGAACGTTCGTGTGTTGCCCTGCCTTGATGCAGCGTTGAACTTGTTTAAGCTGCAGCAAACAAACACCCGGGTTAATATCAGTTTGTAGGAAACAAGATACGTTTGTGGTTCTTCAGAATGTATGGATTATACAACAAGCAGGCTACTGAGCATTTAAACATTTTATAACTTTGCGTATTTCGTTTTTTAAAAAAAATCAACAATAAACAAAAGACACGGAGTTAAACTAAAAAAAAGTAGCAGTTTAAATGCTTAGGCCAAATACAGGCAACGATTCAACACACTGGAGTCGAACTCAAACACGCGCACACATGCACACGCGCACACACACGCAAACGTCAAATAATAACAAAATAATGCCCCCCACAAAGATTCCTCTACTTAGAACAAGATGGCCTGTAAGAATGCTGTTGACGTGACTCGATAAAAAGCGAGATCTAGAACATCCCTTAAAAGATCTCGTGGTCCACTACATCTGTGCAAAGCAGCGCCGCCTGCGCATAATTTCATGGAGATTTACCCACTGTGTCATCGCTCAAGGCTCAAGCAGACTATCTCTTCTGTCCCCACCCGGCCACCCCCTGCCGCCCGAACGCAGCTCAAAGAGCACGGGTTGACTCCGAGGAGATAAATGCGAAGGTAACCGTTTGAAAATGAATGGGTTGTGGGACAAAAACCCGACAGCGGTCAAACGCCATTAGTCACAGGTCTTATCCAGCGGGCTCAGGATTCACTCCTCCTGGCGAATCTGACAGAAAAGAGCGTCTGACCTAATAAAACCTTCTGAGGAGAAATTCTTTTGTGCTCTTTTTTATAAGCGATTTCGTCAGGAGGGCCATGCGTTGATCGTTCTCTAGCAAAAGGTTGTGCTTTGCCATAGTGTATTAAATCAAATCCACGTGTGTCGCACTACGGGAGCCAGCTAGGCCCGTTCTCAGGGAGGACATTTCTTCTTCCAATGCGGGCATTCTTCTTTTCATTCATCACAAGCCAGTGGAAGAAACATTCATTGTGGTGTGTGAGGAACTCGGTATACTGCATATCTGCAAATAAGCCCTATTAATAATAACAATAATAAAAAATAATAAGTCTGTGTTAAAAGCGTGAATAGATGTGCATCATTCAAACTGCTCGACAGTGTTTTCGAAAGAAAAGCTATACATTCCCGAGGTTACTCATAATAATACTGATAACATAAGCCTTTATTTCAATATAAGGTAAAAAAATATATATAATTATGATTATGCTTATTATCATCAAACTGTCTATTGCTGTTATATTCTATTTTTTGAATTTGCAATTCATTAAAGGAGCTAAACAACTCACTTTACTTTTAATTCTTGTGCTGCCCCTCTGCCCTATTGATGTTAAACGGTGTGTATCTTCTTAATCACACTAATCTACAATGATGAGGTAAGTGAATATGCTGAGTCCGCGTTCTTTTCTAACGACACAGTCGATCGCTTGCTTATGAAGTCTGATCCCGTCATAAATTGCCTTTTTGGTCCAATCAGCTTGCGGAGTTTTTAGACTGAAAGAAACTCACGGGGAGAACTTTGCTGAACTTCATTGTTACGGCTGTCACCCTGAAAAGGCTTCACTAACCGTCCACTATAAAAACCTCTCGTGCAGGGAGGGAAGAGTTAGAGTTTTGTCAGTCTAGCCTCTCGGACCGTAAAGCGCCTGAGCCATTGCTGAACGGCTTCAACTAAACTCTTTATTTGAATTTACTTCGCAGACGTCGCGGTGATGCTGCCAAGCGTTATTGCGCCACCCGCAATGTATCCCAACCTTCTGCGCACACCCGCGACACTTTGCTTGCCGCAGACATTACAGTCTGCGTTTACGGCACATTCGAGTTTCCTGGTCGAAGACCTGCTGCGGATCAGCCGACCTTCAAGCTACATTCACAGGACGCTTCCTTCCCCCACTGCGTCGCCTCCGACTACAGGAGCCACGAATCTGAACACACCGTCAGCTGTTCACTCGTCCTCCGACCAGAAAAGAACCAGCTCACCGCAAACGTCTCTGTCCAACAACGACCCAAATTATCTGAAGTTTGGAGTAAATGCCATTCTGGCGCCGTCAGTAAGAAATGGTAAGTCAAACTGGTGGTTCCCAAACTGCTGTTTCTTTGCCTTTTATTCGATAATAAACAACATCATGAGAGTCACATTATATTCAGATTTACAAAACAGACTGTTTCCGGTACTGTAAAAATATAAGGCACGAATCCATAACTCGTATTTCTTCACTTTGGGTTATTTCGTGATTGTCTTTATTATGTGTAACAGCATCTTCACCACCGGCAGTCCATGGCATGCCCGCGAAAGAGTTTCCGTTTCCGTATTTTGATGCGTCATTCCATCCTTTCATCAGGGCATCGTACTTTCCGGGTGGGTCACCTTATTTGTTTGTTTGTTTATTTGCACGTCTGTCAGTGTTGATCGCGACATTTAATATTTCAGCAGTGCTCCTCAGTTTCCAGGCTTTACGTCAAATGCTGGAATTTTGTAGAACATCCTGAAATCAGTCTCGCCAATTTGATGCCCTATTTAGCAGGCGCAGTGACTGCTGACATTTTGTTCCCCTAATCTACAAATTAGCCGGATTGTCATGGTCCAAATTTAAGGCGGGTCCCTTCTCACAAGGAATCCGCTGGCGTCTCTTCATCGCCGCCTTTTCCCACCGAGCCAGTGCACTTAGTTACTGATTGCCAACAATGCTTTCAGCACCATGACGAATTGGCCAGCTCCCTCCGGACAGCCACACACAGACCCGCCGTTGACTTGAGCACGTATCTGACTGGCATTTACCAGTCAAGGACTAATTCCCTATTAGCACCTATTCAGTGTTTCAATATTCTCACAAGACCATAGCGGTGTGCCTTCATGGGACGCCCAAGCAAACGATCTAAAAATGAACCGAGAGGTTCTTGAACCCTGAACACAAAACAAAAGAGGTCACGCACATGCAGATAACCTGCTGTTTTAAAAAGTAAAGAAAACGCAGTGTAAAGCAAAAGACATTTTCAAAGCGGTTCTCTCTCTTCCCAGACTGAGAACAAGAATATACTAGGGTCTGTATGACCTATAGATCGGTTTAATGAAACCGATAAAACGGGGGTTTTGCATGCTTCACATTTTAGCCTTATATCTATAGGTCAAATCATATATATATATATATATATATATATATATGTGTGGGTGTGTGTGTTTCCCATATTCAAGAATACTTTGGAACAGTTCGCGCGCTTATTCAGAACGATAATAGAGTGCTTCTTTTCACAACCTCGTGAATACGTCAACAAAACTTCAGGAGCAACATCTTTTCGGGTTCATTTAATGAAAATAATTTGGTGGCAAAAAATAGATCTCCACCATCAGTATTCTTCCAATGATCTTGGCATGCAGTTGTGTTTAGTTTCGAAGTGTAAATCCCTTTTGTTGCCGTAATATATGGCTTTAGTGGCCTGTCTTAGGCCTTTTTCAGTTAGTTCATTACTACACAATTACCGTCTACGCTTCATTAACACTTAGCCCTTCCGCTGGAGAACAGTGAATGGACTACTCGGCCTTTTTACCATACCAATGCTTTTTGGGAGGCAAGCAATGTGCTAATTAGTTGCTTCGTTCCACTGCACTCAAACGGATCGCATTCAATAACGTCAGGCCAGCAAAACCTACTTTGTATATGTCCGTCTCTATCCGATAGTCTAAGTTATGTTGCTTTTCTTTTAACAGCCTCGACCTCGGTGGTTCCCATACCTGGGACCTTCTCGTGGCCGCTGACAGCGAGAGGAAAGCCGCGGAGAGGGATGCTCAGACGGGCCGTCTTCTCAGACGTACAGCGTAAAGCCCTGGAAAAAATGTTTCAAAAACAGAAATACATCAGCAAGCCAGACAGAAAGAAACTGGCTACGAAACTCGGCCTAAAAGACTCTCAGGTAGGTCTTCAGCACCCAAAAACCTGCTTCCAGACTTCCTTCTTCCGCAGGTGTATGAACACACATTTGTTTATGTTTCTAGGTAAAAATATGGTTCCAGAATCGGAGAATGAAATGGCGGAATTCCAAAGAAAGGGAGCTTTTGTCCTCTGGAGGCTGCAGAGAACAAACGCTACCAACAAAAATGAACCCCAACCCAGACCTCAGCGACGTCGGAAAGAAGTGTGAGAACGACGGCGAAGGTCTTACGAGAGATGGCCCGCGCTCGTCTTTCTACCGTCCTCACGCAGAAAACGAGTTCGTAAACAGCTCCGATTTGCAACTCGAGTCACCGTCGCACTCCAGCAAGCACTCTGACTCCTCAGAATCAGAAGACGAAGAAATCACCGTGTCGTAGCCACAAAACGCGGACTGCGTTTCTGTGAATAGCTACTAATTAGCTACATCTTTACGCACGACAACGCGAGACAGCACGAGAAATTCGCGCTGATTGAAAAAGATGTAACGAATACCCTTCTCTGAACATTTAAGCTATAAATTCAAATGAATAGCCTACACTGTGGCGTTTGCTGCGTTTTTGCAGCTGTAAAGGTTTTGTACACTACTTTGTATGAATATTTTGTATGAAATGTTTTATAGCTTCATGTCTTTCCGGATTTTTCCCGTTTAGGTTTTCCACATTTAATCTAAAATATGTAGATGATACCTGTATAACTTATATAATTTTGTACGTTGTTTTCAAAATGAAATGTATATAATTGAAATAAATATTTTTTCATATTAAAATTCCAAGAAGAAAAAAACATTTTTTTTCTGTTCCTCAAATTGCTTCATAAAAACGTTTTCCTAACCCTTGCTATATGATTGAATATGTTAGCATGCAATACCAAGTTCTCAGGTACCACAGGAATCATAAATGAAACCGCCTCTTCAGTAATAGAAGAGGTTTGTAAAGTGGGTCAGAGATGCCTGAACACCAAGTTAACACATAACCAAGCAGGACAACGCAGAAAAGCCTGTCATCAGTACACCAAGACAACCAACCACCAACTTTCAGTTATACCCCAGTAGAAATGAGGAAGCGTGAAAACATTTTGACATGATGGATGTTGCTTGTTGATGAACCCTCATGTTTTATGTACATTGGCTTTATTTGGATAAGACAGAAACAGTGTGCCAGAACTTTAGCACCATCCCAGACGAGGAATGCCCTCTAGGACCACTGACCTCATGAATATGCAATAGATGGGTGGGGAAACTGATGAAGGACTAGAGTTCTGCCCTCAAGATAGTTAACAGAACATCAAAGGGCCAAGTTTACTGTTGACTCAATTTAGATATTCACTTAAGCAAATCATGGTACATAAAAGAAAATACTATTGAACAACATGCAAATTAGTTGGACAGAGTTATGACATTTATTATGACATTTATCCCAAAAGGAAGCAGCTCTTCAGGTGGTAGGAAACCTGGGTTAGTTGGACAATTAATTGCTCCATTTTTCTTAAAGAGCTGTAAGAAAACAACACCTCATCTTACTGAGTTGAGGTCTAATATTTACAAAAATAAAGTGAAAATATACAAAAACAAAAAACATTTCCTCAAGTCTTACAATGGTCAGAATATTCAGACCCTTTTGCAAACATTTGCAAGATTAACATTTTTCCATTCTGACTGTATTTTCAACTAAAAGTTTACTAATTCACTTCTACACAATTTACACAAAATATGCTTGCATAAAAGGAATTACTGACAAACCGTTTGCTCAATAACATACAAATCCTTTCACCACAACAGCTAACAGATAAACCAAAAGGAATATTGCATAGTGTCTCTTTGTTCTACAGAACTGCTGGGAAAAATCTCTCAAAACAAGAACTCGTAAGGCTCTTCATATTCTAACCCTAACCATCCAAACAGTGTGTGACGATCCGAGCAAAGTGTGTGATGATCCAAGCAAAGTGTGATGAACCGAGAGGAAGGCAGAGAACATCGTTCCCAGTGAGAGAGACAAAGCTTGAGGTCACACGGCCAGCATCTGTTCACAGCTAAACAAACCTCACAATCCAGAGTCTGGCAAGTGTGTGTCTGTGAGTGTGTGTGTGAGTTTGCGTATGTCTGTGTTTTTGTGTGTGTCTGTGAGTGTTTATGAGTTTGTGTATGTCTGTGTTTTTGTGACTGTCTGTGAGTGTGTTTTTGAGTTTGTGTATGTCTGTGTTTTTGTGTGTGTCTGTGAGTGTTTTTGAGTTTGTGTATTTGTGTTTTTGTGTGTGTCTGTGTCCTCAAAAATGCTTCTGCATGCAGGGATGTACAACCATCTCCCACAAAAGGACTTCCTTTAGCCCAGTGTACTGAAAGAGTCAGTCATGATTTCAGCTGTACTGGACAACAACTCCAGCACACTGCACTGCTGTTCAGTACACACAACTTTTTCAGGAGGTTTCTTGAACCTGTTTCAAGACATCCAATGTCCAGAACTTGCTCATAACCTCATCTTTACTTCATGTAAGCACAAAGCAGTTCTACCCAGCGGTGTAAAGGAGCACTAAACACCTGAAGTGGCGCTTTCCAGGTGGATCTTGTCGGGGTGGATAACAAAAGCATCACTCTTAGTAACACATCTGCACTTATCTGGCCAGACGTGCTGTGAGAACACTGGGAAACTAGATTAGCACCACATCCCATGTTCCCCAAAACAACTGACCCAGCAGTCTGTGCAAGCACAGAGTCTGAAAACACTGGCACAAGACTGTTCTTAAATACACATAAAGAACATAAGAACATTATTGTCAGTGCTCAAAATGTAAAACACATTTGCATTTTGCTTTGCTTGTAAACTCTGATTGCCAAACTGACACACAGGCCTGCTGGCTTACAGCGCACAGCTGTGCAGAGCTACGCTGTAAACAGCAGGGAGCTACGCTGGGCCACTGGACACAGTTATGGCGCCATCTATAGTCCATGTCTGAGAAGTACAAGGCTCCTTGTTGGTTTTGGAATGTTTTAACAGTCCTTACTGCAGTTTAAACCTGACACTGTATCACACATGGCTTTCTGTGGACATGCTTGTGTTGATACCCACTCAGGATGAATCTGTAACACACAGAAAACCACTGTCTTCACTAAATGCCTATCGCCATAGATCTGAACTTCACAGCGTAGACTCCAGCGAGGGGTCCAGGCCGTCGTCATGGTTACTGTTGCTGTTTGAATCGCTGTCATAGCCTGGCGGGCCTGTGCAATGGGACACCTCCTTCAGTCTCATTAGCATATTCATCTATAAAAATGAGAAGAGATCAAAATGTCAGTACACATACACATTCACTTAAAGAGGGCAATCTATCCTGACACGTTAAATCACCAAAACACACACATGCTTCTAGATGTTTCAGTTATTTAACAGCATACATCATCACAGGTGATATATATCAGGTGATATAATCCATGTCTTGCAGTGGATTAGCAACGGGACAAAACCCCACAGATTCTTTGTGTTTCTGCTTCTCTACTCCATCAGTTAGTTTGAAATACAATAATATTGACATTAAAACTGCAAACTGAGTTTGTAGTGATGGTATTTCTATCATCACTGGATGAACCATGCAGGAATCACTATTAATAATCACTATTAACAACTGTACAAGAATCACTATAAACAATCACTATTAACAACTGTACAGGAATCACTATTAACAACTGTACAGGAATCACTATTAACAATCACTATTAACAACTGTACAGGAATCACTATTAACAATCACTATTAACAACTGTACAAGAATCACTATTAACAACTGTACAGGAATCACTATAAACAATCACTATTAACAACTGTACAGGAATCACTATTAATAATCACTATTAACAACTGTACAGGAATCACTATTAACAATCACTATTAACAACTGTACAAGAATCACTATTAACAAC
>JAOXYF010000010.1:1404626-1419134 GCA_028565775.1 Sternarchorhynchus goeldii
TATCACCACTACTATCACTATTACTACTATCACCACTATTACCACTATTACTACTATCACCACTATTACCACTATTACTACTATACTACTATTACTACTATCACCACGATTACCACTATTACTACTATCACCACTATTACTACTATTACTACTATCACCACTACGACAGGGTTAGACAGGGCTGGGTTAGATAGGGCTGGGTTGGACAGGGCTGAGTTAGACAGGACTGGGTTAGACAGGGCTGAGTTAGACAGGGCTGGGTTGGACAGGGCTGGGTTAGACAGGGCTGAGTTAGACAGGGCTGGGTTAGACAGGGCTGGGTTAGACAGGGCTGGGTTGGACAGGGCTGAGTTAGACAGGGCTGGGTTAGACAGGGCTGAGTTAGACAGGGCTGAGTTAGACAGGGCTGAGTTAGACAGGGCTGAGTTAGACAGGGCTGGGTTAGACAGGGCTGGGTTGGATAGGGCTGAGTTAGACAGGGCTGGGTTAGACAGGGCTGGGTTGGACAGGGCTGGGTTAGACAGGGCTGGGTTAGACAGGGCTGGGTTAGACAGGGCAGAGTTAGACAGGGCTGGGTTAGACAGGGCTGGGTTGGATAGGGCTGAGTTAGACAGGGCTGGGTTGGACAGGGCTGGGTTGGACAGGGCTGGGTTAGACAGGGCTGGGTTGGACAGGGCTGGGTTGGACAGGGCTGGGTTGGACAGGGCTGGGTTGGACAGGGCTGGGTTAGACAGGGCTGGGTTAGACAGGGCTGGGTTGGACAGGGCTGGGTTAGACAGGGCTGGGTTGGACAGGGCTCGGTGGGTTTCCATGCCTTCTGGCTGCAGCTGGAGAGTTACAGGTATTGTATCATAATGTGTGATGGGACTCACATTGGCACTCAGCTGGGTGGTGAGAGTGGACACCTTCTCCTGGGACGCCTCCAGCTCCCTCCGGAGCTTCCGAATCTAAACACACAAAATAACAGAATGTCAGTTCACACACACAAAGACACACGGACACACACACACACACACACACACGACACCAGGATGTCGTCAGAAGGCCCTATGGTCCACACTGTGTTTTCTATGTAACTTAAAACCACTCGACTAGACACCAAACCTTCAGGAAACATGCAACTCCTGTCAGAAACAGCTGGTGTTGATATTAGAACTATACAGTCAGATAGTAAAGCATCTCAGCAGACTACATCAAAAGAGCCATGCGAGTGAAGACAGACTGTCAGACAAGGTCTTCCAGTTCTACGCAATAATGCCAATACATAGAATCTTACCTCAGAGTGAGTCTTCTCTTCAGGCTAGCAGACAGAGGAGAGCAATTATATGTATTAATTTTCACCCAAAGGAATGAAATACACGTGAATGTTCACTGAATACACACCTTTCTTTTATGAGCAGTGATACTAAATTCTTCAGACTTCATGTGGTTCATAGATTTGTTAACGTAATTACAGAAATGCACAATACATACAACCTAATGTGTTAAATTATTATTTATTGGAGACGTGTTATAACACATGGTAAGTCGGTTTGGTGGTGTGACTCACCGTGGAATAAACTGAAGAGGTGTTGGAGACCAGAGACAAACTTGAGCCATGCACTAAAAATCAGAGAGAGAGAAAGAGAGAGAGACAGACAGAGAGAGTCAGATCCACGTCCGATAAACCTCAGAGCAGAGAGACTGCACTAAGGTTCAACAGGTAAGAAGGAGATGCTACGACATGCTAATGGGTGGAGAGTTACGTCCAGTCAGATTCTGGTTGGCAAAAAACAAACACTTTAAAATTCCATTTTATTAATGCCCTGCAGGGTTTACGCGTGTGTGTGTGTATATATGTGTGTGTGTGTGTGGCTCTTACTAACAAATGAAAAAGAAGTTTGTCAAGTGGCTCTTCAAGTGGAACACACTCATACACAAAGAAAACGCAGCGTAAAGAAAACAGTGTAAAGTAACACAGTGTAAAGTAACACACACATGCTGTGTAAAGAAAATAAAGTGTAAAGTAAGCTTTCTGAATGGAACAATGATGCTTATGAAAGCACATCATAGACATTACCACAGATGAACAAGCGAACACACGTCACGTTTGATTAACACAAGGAGAAGCTGATTCATGATACAGCAGCACACCTGGCCAGCTGTAACTGTGAACTTTGAATGTTTTTCAAAAGCAGTGTTTAAATATTCTCTACAAAGGGTTCAGTCTGAGATCAGGCCTCTCTACTGCATGATATTTTGAAATCAGTAAACAAATCTGCTCACGTGTCACGTTCAGTCTAATATCAGTCCCTAATCCGGTTCAAGAAGATCTCAGCATTTTATTTGGCAGCAGGGATGCACCAGAGGCTACACCACAGAGGTCAGCTCCCATCACAACCAGAACCACGGAGGTCAGCTCCCATCACAACCAGAACCACGGAGGTCAGCTCCCATCACAACCAGAACCACGGAGGTCAGCTCCCATCACAACCAGAACCACGGAGGTCAGCTCCCGTCACAACCTCAACCACCTGAATCTGAACCACGGAGGTCAGCTCCCATCTACAACTTGAACCACCTGAATCTGAACCCTACAGTGTTTATAACTCTACAGTGTTTATAACCCTACAAAGTATAGAAAACAACAGAGTTCATAGCACTGCAGTGTTTATAACCTGGTAGAAGGCAGGCGTGCTGAGCTCACTCATGGCTGTTGATCTTTATCTGTTGATCTTTATCTGTTCAGTTACTGCCAAACAAACCTACATGGAGTGCATTCACTGGAATAACTATCAGGAAACACTGTTAATAAATACGGCCTTTATCCTAACCCTAACCCAGCCTATGTATTTAGTTGTTATTTGAAAGCCTCTAGGGGTCAGAGGTTAATAACAGGACCCTGATCTGGGTCATTTAAAGGCAGAAGCTCTAACCTTCCTCTAGCACCTCGCGGAAAGATCCGGAACTGCTCATGGTGCGGTTCTTCTCCTCCGAGGACACGGAGGTATTGCGTTGGCGATGGTCATTGTGCGGGTCTTGTGGCCTGTCCTGATTGGCCAGGCCACTGGAGGCCCGCGAAGCTGCCAGGGTCATCGGTACGGCCATAGTGGGACTGCCTAAGGAGGATATGAGTGACATCACTAAGGGTCAAGGTTCACTGTGTGTGTGCTCGTGTGTCTGTGTGTGTGTGCGTTTACCATTCGTAGTGAAACTGAAGCGTGTGCCGGTGGGTGAGCTGAGGCTGGAGGCGGGTGAAAATGGGGACGAGCCTATTGAATCCTGCAATCCACCAGCAGAATGTGAACGCAGCCAATCACGTGCATCCTCACTGTCCCGCCCCTGTGGGAGGTGGGCATACCTGCGGAGATGCAGCACAGTGATTGGACAGCTGAAGTACAGAGAATTCACACACAAAACCACAACGATACAATCAAGCCATCACAACGTTACACACCACATACACATGCACTGCTCTCTGAGGCTGCCCACACGGGTACCAAACACCCCACCCAACCTCTCAACCTCACAGTCAGCCCGCCTGACTGCACACACACACCTTTACAACATATGGCTAGTGGTAGGGGAGGAGGTCTGGCTCTTGAGCGAGGGGTTAGGGTATAGTGGTAGACACAACAGGGGGAAAAAAAAACACTGGATAAAAGAAAAAAAACCAGGAGACAGATAATGAGAGAATGAGAGAGGAAGAGAGATCGCCATGGTGATAGAGATCACCCTTTAATCTCACCAACACTCGACACCTTAAAGAATCCATCGTGCTCACAAAGAGCAGAGTGGACAGGAACATCACATGCAGCTGTAGAGTGAAGACCAAACAATAGTTGATTAAAGAGGTTCTAGTGGAAAAGAAGGACAAAAAGAAAAGGTCTGTACACGAGGGACAGAATATGACACGTGAGGGACGGAATATGACACGTGAGGGACGGAATATGACACGTGAGGGACGGAATATGACACGTGAGGGACAATTACTGCCCAACGGCTGTGAACATGGCTCAGTGAACAGGCTTCCATTGTGTTTTTTTTCTGGAATATTCTACATCCACCCTTTTTTGCCTCTTTGTTGGTGTTTGTTTGGTTAGCATGGAACCCTAAGAATATCCAGCCATACTTGAGGAAACTAGACGTCCTCCGATTAAACAGTGAAGTACCACCAAAATGAGGCCGTTTGAAGCATCTGAAATGGAGGAAATTGCAGTACCAAAGGGGACTAACAGAAGAGAGAGAGAGATATTAGAGAGAGTTATTAGAGAGATATCAGAGAGAGATATTAGAGAGATATTAGAGAGGATATTAGAGGAAACGGTCCAAATATTGGCCTTCTATTTCCATGCTGGCTGCTTTAGAGGCACACAAACTTCACAAAGGAAAGTAAAGGAGATCAGACAGACAGAGCCCCAGATAAGATGGGAGGTCCTTGTTTTTTTTCTCATTAGCACGTGGGTTGACGGCACAGTACCATGAGTCTATCTGTGGCATAGTTCAGCACCGATAAACACACCAATCACTCACAGCTTAGAGTGAACACTCAGAAGCTGCAGTCAAAGTCCAGATCGTTGCCACTCCTGCTCCAACCAGACACTCTGGACCAACCATCCTATGCTGAGTTGGTGTGAACCTGTGGTGATGTGTCTTTATAACCTTCCCTACCAGATTCACACTGGTTCATTTGGCTCAGTTATTCTCATGGATATTTGAAGGCTGCCAGCATTTGAATATCAGGGCTGTGTATCTGATTGGTCTGCTGTTTGTCTCTTCCTGTGGTGTATGGGAACGGACTGGAAACAGACTTCTAGCAGCCTGGGATATATCGAATCTTTGAACCAAACCAGCTGATGTAAGTCGACATCAAACAGCCAGAGGCGAGTCGCGGCTGCCTCTGAACATGCTCCAACACTGCAGCAGAACGTTCTAGAGAACACGGTGGGGTTCACGCAGCCCACGACCTGCTTTATGCTTAACAAATGAGCCGTTCCAGAAAGATCTGATCATTGCATTTCACGAACAGAAGAACAGAACTTATTATACACTGGTGAATGGTGCTAATCAGTTCCGTTTAAATCAGCAGTGCTAAATTCCAGCACTAGAAGGCCACAGTTCTGCAGTCTGCTGCTCCCTCTGTTTTTATACACTTCATAACACTTATCAGCTAATGTCACAGCTGAATGAGTTCAAAGAAAATCAAACTCTCTCCTGCTCCTCTAGGATTTAGGCTTTAGATCTTCATTTATTTAAATTTTAGATCTTTGTTATTTAAAAGGTTATGTCATGACTAACATTATCAAGACCTTTTCCCTGAATAATAACAACCTTACATCACCTCTTAATAAATACACATCAACATTCCTTTATGGAATGAACCGCTGTAATATAAACCAGTTGTCAGCCTGAGTTCTAGAATGGTCCAGAGTTCTAGAATGGTCCAGAGGTCTAGAATGGTCCAGTTTAACATAGGACAGAATTCTCACCTGTGCACCGGAGACAACATATCTGATGGCTTCCCTGCTGCCTGTCTGCCAGACTGGCTCTTCCCCGTCAGGGTGTCCCCACTGGCTATGTATTCCAGGCTCTCTGTGTCCGAGAGCACGCACTTCTCTCTGTCCGTCTGGTTGGCAGTGCCCATCGGGCACCTGCGGCTCTTTGGGTTGGGCAGTGTGGTGGTGCCTTTGCTGATGAGGTTAGCATCAACTCCAGATGCGCTAGTGCGGCTGGCGTTGTGGGCAGCGCCCATACTGCGGTTGGCACGGCTGGGCCGGGGGAGGCTCCGGTACTGGTGAGTGGTCCTGGCATTCGAGGAAAGGTACCCGTCGTCTACACTGGTCTGTCGACCAACCAGACGAGTCGTGGTGAAGCCAGAGGTCATAGGCATCTTCCCCAGAGAAGCAGAACCACCTGTTACTATAGCGCCACTGGTGGTTACTGTCGCCGTGCCGCTCAAGATCTTCTTGGAGCCGAGGGTGTTGGCGGACACGCGAGTGGTGGAGCTGGCTGGAAGTTTCTTGCCCTCGCCGATGGATATCTGTCGTTGGGAAGGAGAGTGGGGGAAGCAGTTGGGACGCGGGGAGATATGACCTTTCTCCGACACCTTGGCGTCATCTGTTTTGCCTGCAGGGAGATAAATGTCTGAGCTGAGACTAAACCCCCAACAGTTTATCAGTCAGGACAAGTCTGAACCCACCGGCCTCACCGACACAGACACATGTACTGTACACAGACTCCAACCACAGTGTGTCTGACAACTCATGGACTGAAACTAAAAAGGATGAGATATGCATCAGTGCTCTGCTCTGTTTTCTGGTTTACGCACAAGAAACCAAACAGAGACAAGTGGCACCACTCTATGTGTGTTTAAGATAAGAAAGAAACCACCCTCAGATAAGAGCCTCTTGCTTTTTCTCATTACTTCATGGGCCGACTGGTTGATACCATCGTCCAGCCCAGTCCAGTGTTCCCAGTCCAGTGTTCCCGGTCTGACTACTGGAGCAGCCCTGCACCACTAACCTGTGTCAGTTTAACTGATCACTTACATAAGATTTAGTCTAAAGAGAGTTTAACTGATCACTTACACATCACTGATCAAGACAGTTTAACTGATCACTTACACATCACTGATCAAGACAGTTTAACTGATCACTTACATAAGATTTAATCTAAAGAGAGTTTAACTGATCACTTACACATCACTGATCAAGACAGTTTAACTTATCACTTACATAAGATTTAAAGAGAGTTTAACTGATCACTTACATAAGATTTAATCTAAAGAGAGTTTAACTGATCACTTACACATCACTGATCAAGACAGTTTAACTGATCACTTACATAAGATTTAATCTAAAGAGAGTTTAACTGATCACTTACACATCACTGATCAAGACAGTTTAACTGATCACTTACATAAGATTTAATCTAAAGAGAGTTTAACTGATCACTTACACATCACTGATCAAGACAGTTTAACTTATCACTTACATAAGATTTAATCTAAAGAGAGTTTAACTGATCACTTACATAAGATTTGTTAGGAGCAAGAAAAACTTGCAGAACAAGGTACTACTCAAGAACCATGATTGGGAAAGATCACACAGGTAATGATTATTTCGTATGGAATCATCTGATCTATACTGAGGAATCAGTGTCCGTTTAGTGTTTCTAACAACACAGGAATCACTCATATTTTCAAAAATCATTTTCACTTTTTAAAGATTATTTTGCTGAATATCCATCACCTGTTAACTCCCATGAACAACATAAACTGAACCAGAGAGACTTGCATATGTCCTGAAAGCCCTCTGGGGGTGGGTGGGGCAACAGACTTTGAGACCTACCATTACTGTGTACTTTCAGTGAGCTGCACTTCATCTGAGCCTTAGGCCGTGGACAAGCCACGCCCACCTGGCCCCGCCTCCAGGAGCCTGTCTGTGATATTGTGGGTGTCTTGCACTCTGTCAAGCTGCATTCTGATTCTTTTGAGAAGCCTGAGGGGTCGCACCACTTTGAGCTGGCATCCATCTTGACACCGGGATCTGAACAGCTGTCCAGGCACCTGTGGTTGTCGTCGTTCCAGGCGGAGTCGTGTTCAACAGTGGAACGCTTCTCTGTATCCGTCTGGGGCTGGTGGATGCAAATTTAAAACAAAATAAATAAACCAACAGCAAAATCGAACAAACACAAATAAACCAAATAAAATTACTCTCAAATAGCATGGACCTGTCCTCCACTGAACCAATGTACGTGAGACATGAGTCAAAGCCCATAGAGGAAGCCCATGCAGGAACAGCAGTGATGCTACAAACAACCTGCACCTTAATGTTCATGGCTAATCTGCCATTGGCTGGAGCTGTGGTTTACAGATGGTGTTCTAATTCGTCATTGGCTGAAGCCGTGGCTTTCAGATGGTGTTCTAATTCGTCATTGGCTGACACCATGGCTATCAGATGGTGCAAAGCAAAGCTAGAGCTCCTGAGTTTTTTACAAGGTTCCCCAAATAAACAGAGCTTCTGGTCTACAGCACTTCCCCAGGCTCAGCCAAGATGACATCATCTGGCCTCAGAGGAGGTCATTGTTCAACTGCTACTGAAAATAGTCATAAAACATCATTGCCAAGGAAAGAATTTTAATGGCCCCCAGTTGTTATCAGGCCCCAAATCCAAAACACTGTTATCTCAATACTCATACAATAAATTCAACCACTGTGTCTGGGGGAAGGAAGAAGGGAATGTAAGGGGGCTGAGAGAGAGAGAGAGAGAGAGAGAGAGAGAGCGAGAGAGAGAGAGATAGGGAGAATGATAGAAGAAAAGACAGAGCGAGACAGAGTGAGGGACTGAGAAAAAGTGTGAAA
This sequence comes from Sternarchorhynchus goeldii, assembly GCA_028565775.1. Classification (NCBI taxonomy): domain Eukaryota; kingdom Metazoa; phylum Chordata; class Actinopteri; order Gymnotiformes; family Apteronotidae; genus Sternarchorhynchus; species Sternarchorhynchus goeldii. The sequence goes on from JAOXYF010000010.1 coordinate 1,412,968, forward strand.
GAACGGAAGAAAGAAAGAAATGAAAGAAAAGAATGACAGATAATGGCCAGGGAGGGTGAGTGAGAAAGAGAGAGCGAGAGAGAGATGGAGGATAGAGTTGGCAGGTTTTTGGCTTGTATTTCTGCCTTTCTGGCTCATGACTTCATTCGAGTGTTTGAGTTGTAAACAATGTACTGCCACAGGGAGACTTGTGTGATTCCAGGAACAGCAGATCTAACAAAACATTGCCATGAAGCTCTGTATCACATGAAGCTCTGTATCACATGCTATTGCACCTGAGTGATGAAGATGTGCTAACCAATGAACTACAGTTCGATCACAGATCAAGGAACAGGGAGTCAGTGCTGTGTGTGGGTGTGTCCCACTGCCAGACTGACAAGACAGAATTCCGAGAAAGCTGAGGTCTTGCATCACCAGGTAGTGCACACTGATCGACCCTTCCACCACGGTAATGATCTTTCCACCACTGGGCCCAGATCCAAGCCTGGTGCTGATCAGCAGAGGTAGGATCATCAAATTAAAAAGTTCTTTTAAAAATCCCACTGAGATTTTATGACGAACTGGGCAGTCTCTTCTAGCCCCATGACAAAAAACACACAGCATTAATTTCCATGAACCACCTCAATTCCCATGATTCCCCCAATATATGATGTCATATCGGGTATTTAAACTATATATGATGTTATATCAGGCATTTAAATACTGTATAATCTGGTGCATGTGTGGTGAATCATGTGTGTGTTTGTGTGTGTGTGTGTGTGTGTATGTGTGTGTTTGGGTAGGTGTGTGTATGTATGTGTTTGTGTAGGTGGGTGTGTAATTGCCTATTTCCAGCTCCTCTCCTGTTGACATAAAATATTAACTAAAGACACCAAACAGAACGAAACAATGAACATCAGCATCTATCCGATAACGACACTGAAGCAGTGGCCGCCTCTAACGTACCTGGAAACAGACGACAACCCAGACACGCTGCCTGCACTACCCGTAACACCACTGCATTATGGGAAACTTCTAATACTTTTGTCTTTACTCTGTGTAGGATGTGCGCATGCATGTTCTGGGGGTGTTATTACTGTTTCTGTTTAAACGTAACACATGTAGACAGACTCTCTCTCTCATTCTCTTTGACTGGACGGTTTGAATGGATGGTTCTCGTCCAGTTCCTTAAAACGCACCTGGTCCTCTCTGGTCCTCCCTGGCCCAGATGGGATGGTAATGCAGGAGCTAATGGACAAGCTGTTTCTGAGATCATCTGTGTCCGGAGAGTCACTTACGCTGCTCACTGAACTGCTGTCGTCCCAGCTGGAAGACAGACAGACAGGCAGACAGACAGACAGGGGAAGGAGAAAACGTATTATAAAGTACTCACAAATAATAAAATAATTATTGTAATTACAGTAATTCATAAGTATACAGTGCCCGGTAATACGTGGCATGGATGTTTTATACAGCCCCACACTTACAAAAATATTAAACATTTTATGAAACGAAGAAGCAAAACCACCTGAAGCGCGAGCTACTGTACAAGGCGAAAACCAGCAGGACGGACGCGAGCAGCACGGCCTTTCCCCGGGTACGCGTGACTTTTGATCAGTTCACCGTGCAAATCCTTCGTTTGCAACGTAACTCCGGTCACTCAAGAAAGATGCTTATGTCCCATATAAAAACCTATATTTATACTGGCACGCAGAACAAGACAGTGTACTGTCCAAAAGCAGGGATCCCAGGGGAGAAAAATGCGCTTGAGAAAATAACTTTTTTTACTTAGTTATAAGGCGGTTATAATTATAAACAGTTTAAAACAGCATAATGTAGGCAGAACATCCCAACCTCTAAAAAACAGTAACACTTGTAAGCTTACCACACTATCACCACCCAAGACAAGCGAAAAATGTGTGAATGTGCAGCTTCCCGGGCCTAAAAATACGCTACTTGGCCGACCGGGTCGCGGTGCCTCAGGTCTCGCTAGCAAACCGACACGACGCTGCCTTACTGTCAGCACGCGCGCCGGCTGCTAACACTCCCCGTTAATCGACGTCATTCAAGCAAAAGCGTGAAGACTGAGAGCTAATAAACGCTAAATAAACAAACAACCCCTTTACTGAGGTGAGGTTCACCTCACACATTAAAACTTTTGAAATAATATCAGTCCTACATACCATAAGTCCCTATTGAAGTCGATCATGTTTTTAAGAAGAAAATATTTATTTCGGGTTTGGCTTTTGTCTGACAAGTGGAATTTTGATGCTTATCCAGGAGGGATGTCTGCGTCTCAGTTTTTGGCTTTAATGATCTGCGTGAAACGCTGGTGAGAGGTTTTTTTTGTCTCAGGTCCATTCGTCACATAGGAGAGGTTCTGAAAACAGTTCACACTAACAAAGACTGAAACGAGTTTAAAGACGGAAATACAAAGGAAACTATCCCGACAACAAAACACCAGTAATCTCGTTTACACAAACAGATCTGTTTTTCGAATGCTAAATGACAACCGAGACTCTTTGGAAAAACTGTAGCACAGAATTTGAGGCAATTTAAAATGGCTCTTTTCGAGCAGAAGTCAGTGGTTGCGTGCCCAGACCCAGCAAAGACTTCGTCTCCTGTGTCTCACTGCTACAACCTTCTACAGCGGCCCAACAGTTCAGAAGAGGGGCAGGACAATTCGTCTTTATACTGCAATGGAAAAGAGACGGGAGGGGTGGGAGAGAGAGAGAGAGAGAGAGAGAGAGAAAGGTGTGGGTGGCAGAGGTGGGTCACAGTAGTACTGATCTGAAGAATTCCATGTTCTCTGTCTTTCTAATACTGCAAATATGTTCTGCCTCTGCTTTGCCAAAGAACAACTGCACCTTAAGCATTCGTTTAAAAACACTGGAACAAGGGTATATATTATACTCTGTTTGAAGTGCTTCCAGATCTTGAACACAGAGATGAGCTTTCAAACGAGGGAATTTCCTGAAACATTTGACTGAAAAGCTCATCATGTGTCCATGTTATCTGACTGTGTGAACACTCACCAGATGATCTGGTATAGACTGTGTTAACATTAAAGAACTGAAATCCTGACAAATCAGCAGCCCCTCTGTTTCTCTGTTTCTCATCAGTAAAATCAGTAGTTGCTGAAGGAAACACAGTGACAAGATGAACAAAAAAACATGAACTTGCAGTAAGTGAGCGGACAGGTGGCAGTGAAACGTACCAACACACACACACACACACACACACACACACACACCTCACACATTTAGGAGACAAAATTAGTGTCACGCACTAAAGTAGTGAAAGGATCAGTGAAACAGCAGTCATAAAGGTGCAGCGATGTCCAGCGTCTCCTACCACTCTGATCACTGTTCAGCTCTGCTCACTCGTGGCACAGGGCCACAGAGCTCTCCTCACCTCACTGTCCCTCCAGACACTCTGTGCTGTTGCTCTCCTCACCTCTCTGTCCCTCCAGACACTCTGTGCTGTTGCAATGCCAAGAGAAGACACTACAGACCTGCTCAGAGCAGACCTGCCACACAGAGACTTCACAGAACAGACCTGTGCTCCAAACAGCTCAGACAAAGATGTGCACATGTGGCTCTACTGAAGTGTAGAAGAGAAACAGAAAAGCAGAATGAAGATCAGGCACCATGGTAACGGGCGCATCTAAACCCTTACAGTCTCTGCTCCTCGTGCTTTACTGACACTAGGAAGAGAAATGATTTCAGAACAACAAAGACAGACGGATCCATCAACGTGTCCACAAAACCTGTCAACACAGTCTGTCAACACAGTCTGTCAACACCTCAGAAACAACAGTCTGTTCAAACCCAAACTTAGAAAACACACAAGAGTCAAGCGAACTCTGAGCAGATCCATGGGCACTGTCCTAAACACCAAACCATTTCAAATATAAGTGCAGAGAGCAAATCAACACATGAAATGAAAACAGTCATCACATGCACACTCCCTCTGTCTCCTGCACTCATGCACACAAACACACACACACACACACACACACACACACACATGTGCATGCACCCCCCCCACACACACACACATTCACACACACACACACACACACACACTAAAACAGTCCCACGTGGCAGAGGGAACTGTCTCCATAAATCAGGAAACAAAGGAAAATTCTTCCTCACTAGTCCAGAGCCGTGGTGACAGAGCAGGGGGAGGACGCAGGAGCAGCCTGGGAGCAACCACTGAAGCTCAGCTGTGTAGCGGGGAGCTTCATGACTTCACCTCCTCCTCTCCCTCCCTCTCTTTCTCTCTGTCTCTCTCCCTCTCTCTGTCTCTCGTATGTCTCTCTCTCTCTTTCTCTCTCTTTCTCTCTCCCTCTCTCTCGTAAGTCTTTCTTTCTCTCTCACTTCTTCCCTTCTCTCCCTCGCTCTTTTTCTCTCTTTCCTTTGCTCACTGAATGGAGCTCTCTCTCTCTCTCTCTCTCTCTCTCTCTCTCTCTCTCTCTTTCTCTGTTTGTCTGCTTGTTTCTGTCTTTTGACTGGTTGGGTCAAGAGACTAGGAGAATGAAGAAATGTGTTGCAGAGTTAACCTCCCTTCTCTGACACACACACACACACACACACACACTCACACACACACACACACACACACACACACACACACACACAGGCTTACTCACATCAGAAGGAACCAACCACAGGTTGGGGGGAGTGGCTTTTGTGAGTGAGTGATAGAGAGAGAGAGATAGAGAGAGAGACACAGACAAAGAAGTGATCTCAGCATAAAGACGTAAACTGGTCACAGCTGATTTCAGATCAGACTTCAGTCTTATAAGTGCATTTCAGCATAATGCAGTGATCAAAGAAAGTTGCTCTCCCTCACTGGTCTGTATGTCTGTGAAAGGAGAATTTCCACCCAGAGCACAGTGGCTGAGCTTAGTAAACACAGAACTCCAAAGCAGGTTTACCAGTCTGATCAGAGACACACGTGAAGCAGAAAAACTAGTCACCTGATATCATACATGCAAAGCAGCAGTACAGGTTAGAGAAGGTTGTGTGTGTGTGTGTGTGTGTGTGTGTGTGTGTGTGTTAAGGCACTTGACTAGTAATCAGAAGGTTGCTGGTTCAAACTGCCAAGTTGCCACTATTGGGCCCCTGACCAAGGCCCTTAACCCTCAACTGCTCAAGATGTATTCAGTCACAATTGTAAGTCACTTTGAATAAAAGCATCAGCCAAATGCCGTCAATGTAAATGTGTGTGTGTGTGTGTGTGTGTGTGTATGCGTTTATGAGAGAAAGAGAGATGTTGAGCTAGTTCAAAGACGCTTAACTAATCAATAATGGCCAGAGTGTCAGACTGTGTGTGTGTGTGTGTATGTGTGTGTGTGTACATGTATACACAGACCAGAGTCCATGTTGAAACCTTATATGTGTGAGTTAGTGTGTGTGAGTTAGTGTGTGTGAATTAGTGTGTGTGAGTTAGTGTGTGTGAGTTAGTGTGTGTGAGACTGTATTTTACAGGACTGTTTGAAGCTGCATGACCAGTCCAATTAGTTCATTCCACAAAACTTTGTTTTAGCCACAAAAAAGGACTTCTGGGTCACCTCACAAGGTCAAAGGTCAGCCTCATCTAAACCTTAGCGGAAGAACAGGATTAGCACGGGACACGTGAGACAGTTAAAATGTTGCAGAATGTTTACCGCAGGATAGAAGAGCGTGAGGAAGGGTTTGAACAGGGGTTTGTGGGTAAGGTAGTGCACAGGGTTAGGGTTATGATTAGGGTTAGACCTAAACCCCAGAGGCCCTGCCCAGCTGCTGCTAAACCCTGCAAATACAGTAGCACTGCAGTCACACACAACACACACATGTTTATTGCTCTATATTTAGAGAGTGGGGAGGTTTCAGCCATTATGAAACACCACAGCTATATGGATAATCACCAAGCACACACACACACACACACAAACACACACACACACACACACACACACACACACACACACACACCCACACACACACACACACACCTTCTCAGCCATGTTTAATGACATAGCTTCCAGTTGGTCAAATGAGTATGTGGAATTCAGAATAGTTCCTGTCTCTACATTCTCTCTCCCTCCCTCTCCCTCTCTCTCTCTCTCCCCCTCTCTCTCTCTCTCTCTCTCTCTCTCTCTCTCCCTCCCTCCCTCTCTCTCTCTCTCTCTCTCTCTCTCT
>JAOXYF010000010.1:1454814-1474206 GCA_028565775.1 Sternarchorhynchus goeldii
GAGAGAGAGAGAGAGAGAGAGAGAGGTAAAAGAGAGAGAGAGAGAGAGAGGTAAGAGAGAGAACGAGAGAGAGAGAGAACGAGAGAGAGAGAGAGAGAGAACGAGAGAGAGAGGTAAAAGAGAGAGGTGAAAAAAGGATGCAAAGAAGGAGTGGAAAGGATAGAAATGGACAGACTGTGTGTGTGTGTGTGTGTGTGTGTGTGTGTGTGTGTGTGTGTGTGTGTGAAGGAAAGGAAAAGAAAGAATAGGTATAGAGAGAGGAGGAGGAGGGGAGAGGGAATGAGTCCCTGGGCTCCTTCTCTGCTTGTTCAGTATAATTCAGTATCCAGGACTCAGGACTCTGGGAACAGAATGGAGGCAAAACCTTCTTTACTTCCAGACTTTTGCTGGGCCTCAGAACCGCCCCCACCGTTAAACGCTTGACCCAGTCTGACGCCTGTTCTCAGAAACATGGACATGTTTATTACCCTCTACCACCAAACTGATGTGGTCCAGTTTGTAAATGCCCCCTCAGAGAAATCATGACGTTTCCTAGTGTGCCGAGAGCCTCCTAATAAGATTGTGTCTCTTTATATTCATTCATATTCTTATTCTGTATAACTAAATTATTTAACCACATCACATACCTTCACCTATATGAACTCATTATTTCCAGCAACTGCGATTTGTTGAAGTGTAATCACTCCACCCTCCGCTCAGTCTGGATGTCAGTTTTCCCCGAGTCACTGTTACCAAATCGGCTGTTTCTTTTGGTATCGTTACAAACTCCAGCCAGTCGAACTGAACCCTACAGTCAAATGAAAGTTTCTTTTAAAGGTTTTTGGATTTGCCGTCAGGACAGAGGCCTACGGTGTCTGGGGCTTGTTCAGACCGACCCTCTCGCTGGCTGTGAACTTTACACTTGGTTGTAGGGGTTTGTCTGCTGTATGTAACTGACTGTATGTGAGGCGTGTTTATACAGGCATGTGGCCTCTAGCACACGTGTGGGTCAGTGTGGCTCTGAGAACAGCACTGGGTGGGTTAGAACGACGCCCCTGTCTGCCCACCCTGGGTCTCCATCCTCTGATGCTACCCGGCGATGCTTCCCATGTGCCCGGTCCTTTACCCCTAACCTCATCATAACAGCCTGCATGTCCCACCCTGCCCGAGCAGGATAAATACGGGACGGGCCCGGCCTAGCCTGTCCTGTCTGCAGCGCTGCTCTCCTGAGCGAATAAAGCTCACATTAAGCACCTCTAGCTTGACTGAGACTGTCCCTGCCCTGCTGACAACATGATCGATCCACATCCTTTCTGATGACCTCTGCTCTGCCGTGGCCAGTCTGGAGATAACCTCTGCTCTGCCGTGGCCAGTCTGGAGATAACCTCTGCCCCTGGATGAGTCGTTGGGGAATAGCTGTGGCCCTGTAACCCGATCTTGTAGACAGCAGAGTTTTTCTACAGCACTTGTGGTGTTTTATTGGGCTTTTTTCCCCTGCTTGTTGAAGGGGGAGGGTTCACACAGTACTGGTAGGGGACTGAATAATTAGCTGACGAGTTAAAGCATGTGTGTTCAAAAAGGACACATGCTAACCTCAGCTGAGATGTTAACGACCCCTGGGATAGGATCACTGGGTTTAGTGGTATGATCACTGGGTTTAGTGGTTAGTGGTGTGTGTTCTGATTCTGTGTGTGACTGAATCTAATATATTGTGTGCATGTATGGTTTCCCACAGGACTCCCTGGTTTAATGGATGGGGCTTTAACTTGCCTCGTGGCCAGTCTCTGCTGGACAAGTGGAACCAGATCCCTGAGGACATAGACATCCTCCTGACTCACGGACCTCCTCTGGGTGGGTGCTCCTCTGGGTGGGCGCTCCTCTGGGTGGGCGCTCCTGCAGCCAGTACCCTACTCTCTGTATGGTGGCGGTTAGTAGACGCCCTTGTTAGCACAGCATCTTGTGTTCAAGTTCAGTCAGGACTTTATTATTATTATTATTTATTATTCCTTTATAAAATGTCTTTATTTTTAAAGCACGTCTCCTGATGATCCAGAATAAGTTTTCTTTATTTGCTCAGAATGTTTAGGATCAGGTTTGCAGTTCTGATTAGTGTTGTATTTATTATGTTTAAGATTACTGGGTCAGAGTAAAGATTGGTTTGAGGCACTGGGTCAAAGGTCAGGTTAGGTTTAGTCTTTCTTCTACCATACAGTATGCATTTACACTTAATAAAGTAGCTGAGAGCTTAGCTTTCACTCTGTTCTGAACAGTTTCTGAACAGGTCAAGGACACTGGGGCTGTGCTGGGAGAACTGTAACCCTATAACCCTATTCTGTGTTGGGTCAGGGTTCAGGGACTGGGTGCCTAAGGAGCTTCAGAGAGTGGGCTGTGTGGAGCTCCTCAATACAGTACAGAGACGGGTCCGTCCTAAGCTCCACGTCTACGGTGGAATCCATGAAGGTGACTTCCTTTAACACCCCACCACCTCCTCTTCCTCCTCCTCCTGCTCCACATCCTCATCTTCATCCCCCCAGTTTAAAGACTTGTGTTCATCAAACCCAAAATCATGTTTTCCACATTCCACTTTGTTAGAAATAGACATTTTGGAAAGGTTCTGGAGTGGTGCATCAGAACCAGTCAGTTTCACGGGTCTGGTTGCCTGGACTGCAGTGCAAGTGGTAACTCATCAGTAGAAATTCTTTTGATCCCAGTCTTAAGCTTTACCTGGGCCTGGGAAACCAGCCTATAAATGTGAAGATGTTTTAATGATCGACTAGTTGAACCCAATAGAAAGGTATAGAAATGTATAGAAATGTATAGCCCATACTTACATCACCCTTGCATCTTCTTACCCTGTCCTTAATCACATGCTACGTCACCCACATCCTGCCATCACTGCTACTCATAACTACCCTCGAAAGGAAGGGTAGCGCGCGCACACACACACACACGACCACCAGGATCTTCCTTTTGGCTCATCATCTAGAACATACTTTGACCCCGTCTCTCTCTCTCTCTCTCTCTCTCTCTCTCTCTCTCTAGGGTATGGCTTAATGACAGATGGATATACTACATTCATCAACTCCTCAACATGTACAGTCAGTTTCCAGCCCACCAACCCTCCAATCATATTTGACCTTCCTAATCCCGGAAGCTCATGAGAATCCCCCCCCCCCCGGCCACTTTTTCTACTTTTCACGTAACTTTAACGCTCCTTTTGTACTGCTTGTATTTAAAAAAAGAAAAAAAGAAAAAAAGACTGCATGGATATGAAATATTTTTAAAGAATTAAGATCATGCCATTTGAGTTTTTTGATTTGTTTGAAAAGGAAAAAAAGTGAATTCATATTTATCGCCCCGTTGGAGTTGTTTTCTTGTTAAATTTCTTTTAACCTGAGAGTGTATTATAAAGGAAACCCAGAGGGGCTCAGCGATTGTGTTTGTGTTTGCAAGGCACATTCTGCTTTTGTAAACACCAGGCATGCAACGCTATTTAAGATCATTACTTCAGTTCTTTAAAGGTTTTAGAGCTGAATACTCCATGGGTCATTACTCTGAGGAGTTTTTTTGCGTTGCTGGAGTCCGGTCTAGTTAGCACAGCCACAACGCTTCATGCTTTGGTATATTCACTGGCTCGATCAAACCCATCGCTTTTATCCTGTCGGGACAATGCATCCTGTTTATATTCAAGTCACATGCCATACTGAGAAGTTTTCCTTCCACTGTACATTCAGAGGGGTTGGATGAAGTGACGACGGCCCTGGGTAATGCACAGGTGATGCAGGAGTCCAGGGTTCTGGAATTTGAGCGTCTGGCTTTGGCATGTCCTGCATGGTTCTGATCTGCCCCCTGTGGTGCTGTACACTCAGGTCCTCATTTAGATCAGACCTGGGTGTGAATGACCATTAACTGGGGAAAAATCCCCGTAACTGAGCCTGTGAATAAAGTTTTTCCCCCCTTGAATTTACATCTGGTGGACTTTAGTTCCTTTGTAATGAATGTGTTTGTTGTATTTTTCCCTATTTGAAATTACAATCTTGCTCGCATACACACGAAGAGGAAAAAAAAATCATCTCTATGGCCATGATCTCATTGCTGCCGTTGTAAATGCTACATTTCCATGTTTTGTTGTTTTTTTTACTCAGTGTCATTTACTCAACTTTATATGCAAATAAAACTGCGAGATTTGTAGCCGATGAGTCTGTCAGTGATTCCTGCCTCGTTAAATGTGTAGCTGTGGAAAAGGCGAACCGCAGGGAGGCGAAGTGGTGGATTGAATTTGCGCCGTGAATAATGCAGTCCACACTCCCTGCAGACAGGGATGTCTGCGACCAATCTGGCAACCCTGATTGATCCAGTTCATTAATTACCTGTCAGCGGCTGAAATGAATCGGCCAAGCCGACAGGGTTGGGGCACGACCCCATGTTCTCCTGACAGCTGTCATTGATTGGTTGGGAAAATTGGTCGTCGCGGGATTCAGAAGAGGGTCACGGGTGGTGCGCTGTGGGATTACGACCCCGCGGGTCCGCGGTAACGGCACAAGCCCGGGAGGACGCGGAGCCGGCCGACCTCGAGCTGCGAGGAGGTGCTGTGCGCTCCTCAAACAGCCAGCCGAACCGCCACAGGCGACATGGCTGTGGGCTGCTGCCTGTTTCAGTCAACAGCTAAGGAGAGGACAGTCTGTACCAGCTCTGGGGCCATTTTACACAGCACAATCTTCTCGGGACTTGGAGAAGCTGAGTTAGAGAAACTTAGCTTAGAGAAACTGAGCCCGTCGATTTAAAATCACCTGCTATTTTAGAGACACACACACACGTACCATAGTTTTGAGTTCTGTCCAGGAAAAGAATTTATCATGTTTGTTAGCACTATTAAACCTTTGAAAAACGACATGGAAACACTGGGATGTTGAGCACAAGCCACAAGTGAAGGCTGTTCAAACCCTCTGAGCAGTCGTGAGTATGGCCTCACGATGTCCAGCCCCCCACCCCGCGTTTCTCCTTGGGGCACTCTGCCATATAAGCACTTACCGTAATTTCTTTTTAATCTGAGTGTGTCCCATGTCGTCGTTTAGCTCGTTCAACATTCAGTGCCAGCTGCACCCGATGGCGAAACGCCGATCAGCCGACGGTAACGAATGATACAAAACATCACATTTTGCGACCTTATAAGAACTGTACTTCTGGAAATCCGAGTTTTGGTGAAACTGTATCTTGTGTGATGCACCGAACACCCTGGTTATTTAATATTACCAGTGTTTTTATTAGCATCCACAACACCGCCATAAACCGGTAGAAATGTAGCTTTTTATTACGATGCTCAAAAAGATTAGAGTAGCCTTTTGATCAGGTAGCCAGCAGTGGTATGTAAAGATTAAACTAATTTAATATTTATTATCCATGCTAAAAGAGAAGAGTTAAATTATACTGTCTGCCCTAGTATACGATGTTTCTAGCAAAGCTGAGGCCAACCAGACGAGAATGATTTTTAAAACTAAACAGCGTGCAAAGTTTTATAAAATAAGATTACGAGAAACATATCGGAACTTTACCACTTTGACTTACCAAGCTTGTCGGAACTCATCAGACGGGTAATCTGAAAACAAATCCTGTTGGAATGTCCTTACGACACTTACTACTATAGTACTCTTCGTCATATCTGCGCAGTCACTAGACGCCTGCTGTAATCTAAATGGCCGGAGTTTGAAGCAACCCATAGTGCACAGATTTACGAGGCACGTTCAATCGCAGAATTGGAACTCGTAGTGAGTGGGCGTGGCGTACGTGGACGTACGACGGAAAATACTCGACAGTTCTCACGCCACTTAATTCTCAGATGAATGTTGAATGTATTTGTTTTGATTTAAATGTAAATATTAATTTACATTTCAAAAGTGCTCTATAGAAAAACATCAATATGCCCAGACTTTCTTTACCCATGCTATAGTGAAATAGAATCAAATCAAAGATCATTTTCAGAGCTACATATTTCATTTGATACATAATTCACGAAAGACAGAGGCAGTCATGTTAAACAGATTTTTAAATCAGCAAATTTTCTGCACCATCTCTGTATATGTAAACATTGGTAGAAAGAATACGTTTATGGCGCGGTATAGTATACTTGTATGTTATCTCATATTTTTTGTTTATAGCAATAGCAATACTGATCGTCCTTTTCGGTACTGACAATAATAAACTATTAAAAACGGCGATTAGAAAGATAAGAATTGTGTGTATATGCCGCCCCCTAGTGGCGCACAAAAGCAAGATACATTTTAATGAAGCTTAATATCGCTTTGATTTAGACGCAACGTTTTCATAAATGTTTGCTTTCGTAAAAATTTCATGAAGTTTTACGCAAACAATAGTTTATTCTTAAATATTATGATGCTATAGAGGATGCATTTTCAAGGACAACAGACTTATGTATGGAGGGTTTCCTTAACATGAACGTTTATTCCAGGTGCAAGTTAGGATGTTTAAAGGCGAACATTCTCTATCTTGTTTTACCAACAAGTGTAACATCAGTAGGTGTTCGTCACTGTTAACCAGAACACAACATATCTTATAGGCACTATAAAACATCATCAAAATAATTTTAAGTATTGTAAACGTGGTGCCATCTGCACCAATAAAATAATTGTGAATGAGATTAAAAGGAAAAAATAGCCTGGAAAACAGTTCAGTAATGAATTCCAAATTTTATTTTGGAACTTTTTCAACATTTGGTACAGATATTGTAATATTCAATGTTAGTAAAACTTTGTAACTTCTAATTTGAAGTGTGCATAAAAGTTGACATTCCTCCATCATGAGTAATTTTTAAAAAGTACTTTTTTGTGGAAAAAAGTAATACAGGATATGCTGATTGAAACATTTCTATAACTTTGATACTTAGAGAGTAAATGTTGATACAGTCATTGGTGCAAGTATGATCTGGAATTAACTGATGCACAAAAGTAAATGCTTCCAAAGTACAAGCAAGACCAGATGTCCCAAACTCTAACCCTAGAAATAACTGGCTAAGTTCAGTGCCTCCTTTTAAACAGATTTTTGCAAGCACATCCACTTCCCAGGGTGCTATGCAACAGATCCTCATCCAACAGGAAAGGGCAGGCCAACTTCTGCTTAGCAACAGTCTGACAAGGTGAGAGAGCTGGAGAGGGTGCAGACATGCACTGACCCAAAGTCTCTCTACGGTGTCAGATAAAAACCAAGAGATTGAGATTTATGAAAAAGGAGTAATTGTGTACATAAACTTAATGCCATTAAAAACACAAGATGAATTAATGAGACGTGATTTCACCAGCATCGCCCTTTAAATATTAAGAAGCAAATGACAATGGGTTAATACAGATTCATATGTGAGGAAGGCAGACATCTTGATTATGCACGGAGAGATGCAAGTGAAACCGGGTTCATGGCAATGTTAAAGCATGTCTAGTTTTGACCAGGCCCATCTGTAAGCACGCCCTCGCACTCCTGCTGGCCCAGGCTTCTTTGGCATGGGTTACTAGAGCACTAGGCCTCGTCAGGAGTGTTTTGATAAAGATAAAGTTGGATTCTAGCTCTGGAACATGCACTCAGTAAGAGACTGTGCTCAATACTCAACTGGCTGATATGAGCAGCTGGTTCAACCAGAATCACAATGTCTCTCTCCAGACCAGAAAACCTGCGGATAGTGTCAATCACTACCACATCAGCATCTATGCACTCTATGGTGCCATGTGCGAAAGGAGGTCTGTCATATTCATTGCCAAATAGAGAAGACAGACTGTCCTTAGTTGAGAAGAGGACAGCAATATCTCTGGGTGAATGGCCACGGCACAAAAGGGTGGTAACGCATTTCAATGCTTCCGTCTTAGGATCTGGGCATGTGGTTAAAGAAAAGTTCCCTTCCAAGGAGGGAACGTGGGTCATTTTCTCACGCATAGATTTCAAATGACTGAGCATGTGTCCATCAAAATGACTTTCAATCATTTTAAATAGATCATTCATTTGATTGAATACCTTTACAGAATTTCGAACAACCCTTAAAAGGAAAACACAGTTGGTCTGCTTGGGCAGTGGGGGCAAACCACTGTTATAGGGATGTTGTATCTGGTAGTAGTCAAGGAAAACCCAGAGGATTCCATCCATTCTTTTAACCAGCTTCTGTGCCTTTCTGTACCACTGTCCATCCTCGTTGCGGAAGTTCTGCGCTTCATCTACCACTATATGCTTGATGCGAGAGAGAGCCAAGGTGTTCTTCATGAATTCAGACCTTGTGGCACAGATGCAAAGATTCTGTGTTCTGCAAAAATAATAATAATAAAATAAAATAAAAAGTTATGCTTTAGGTGTTAAGCTGGTGCACTTCAGCCTGTTTTGTTTTCTATATAGAGATGTAAACAATGGTAACAAGCTAAACAGACAACCCACAGTAAAACTCACCGCATGAACAGTTTCAAACCTGCGTTTTCACAGAGATAAAGGATATTCTCAGATTTACATTCATCAGTGTTTTTTAACTTCCTGATTTTCTCCATCGCTACCAATGTCTTCCCAGAACCAGGCAAGCCATGGATAAACAAATGTTTTTGCCCCTGGTAAAACTGAAGGATGCTGTACTGTTCCTCAGTGAGCAGATTGAGGATCTCAGAGCCAAGCCTGTCTCTCAGTGGAGAGGTGAAGCTGAGGACCACGATGACCAAGGAACGCAGCAAAGACTTCACCTCCTTGACATCACCCAAGGTGTAGCTCTGAGGATACAGTGGCAGATCACCAGTGCCATCCTTCATCAGCTCTCCTGTAATGCAGTTCAGCAGACACGGGACCACACAAATCCTCTTCGTATAGCCACCAAGATTCACCAGCTTCTGTTTAAGATGAAATGCTGTTTTTCTAGCATATTTCCACAATTCTGGAGTTTCTTGCGTCACCACAGAGAACAATGTGGGATATTCCCCAGAGCTGATCAACAGGGCCTCAACAATGACATCTTTATTTCCTGGATGGCCGATGTCAGTAGCCCAGCTCTTGGACGGAAGTAAAATTCCAGCCTTCCTCTGAAGTTCAGAGAAAGTGCTGTAGACATTTGGGCACTCCTTAAAAAGCTCATCACAGATGGACAGTTGAGTGGTGTTGATGTTTGGAACTGTAAGCAGAAAGCATAAAACACTGTCATTTCATATTCTTCATTTCCTGAACATGAAAAAACAAATTGTTTATCACTTTATTCAAACCCCGTAATTAAAGCAATTTCAAAATTAAAAACAGTAGTACGTACTTTGGGTTACCTGCAGGTAATCATTTAATATTTTGACTGCACTGATTTCAAACTCCTTCAAAAAAAAAATGAATCTGAAGGAGGCAATGGAATGATGGAAACTAAAGTGATCATCTAGAACAATGACCACAATAAAAGGTCAGTAAAAATGTGTTTAAGAATAACTGGGAAAAATGACACGACATTTCCATTCTAGTTTAATACAGCCTGATCAAAGGTGACTTCAGAGGTCAAAGGCTGCAAAGGGCTACAAAGGAGCACAGTCACTGGTAGCTGTAAAGTTATGAAGAAAATGCCTGCAGATTAACAGAAACCAGGAACACAAAACACCAGCACAAGACCAGAGAATTCTGGAGTACTGGCTGAGAGTAAACGTGGTTAAGCAGGGTGGGTAGATGGGGAAAAAGGTGTGGGGGCGTGGCCTGCGATCAGTAAACCAGGGACGCAAATCGCAGGAGTTCACGAGGAAGGCAGAGCGGCAGACACGAGTCTGTGACTTAAAACTCAAATGTCAGCTTTTGCAATACGCAAGTGCTAAAATTCTCCCATTCAAGCAAAGCCAAAAAATATATACATGCTGAAACTGCAGGTCTGACCGGGTGCGTTCATGCTTTTTCCATCAATGACACTCTTAAAAATGCAGAATTCAGGCTCATTACAAAGGATTTGTAAACTTTGTTCTCTCCTTTCATCAAGTGAAGCACTTTTATCATGTTTTCTAAGGCTCTATGTTTTTGTACTACTAATAAAACCATTACCTGGAAACATTCTCTCCTGGAGCTTTGTAATCTTCTCAATACTGTGCACTGGTTGGCACAGAGGGGGAGAATCTTGCAGATTCAGTACAGACTCAAACTTTTTAACCAGGTCATCATCTGTAGAGATGTGCAAAAAATACAAATCAAATGCATCTTGGTATTTGCAAAGAACCAATCCTCTGCTTAGTTTTCAAAAAATAAAAGTACTGGTGTAAATACTGCATTTCCCTACAATGCCATTTGAATTTTAATTTCAAAATAGATTTTTTTTTTTTTATATACAAATCAATTTTATATGGGTAAACGTACCAGAGATAGGAAATTGCAGCTTCTCCAGCCAATCTCTGCATTTAAGCCGAGATACAGTCCCCTCCTTGATTTCCCAACTCTCTGGATCATCTTCAAACACGGCACAGCAGAACGGCAAAATTTTTATCGCAACAATATACCCTGGGTGCAGATCCGCAGCTGCTGCTGAAACTGGAAAGACTTTGAACTCCGGACGCCATGCATTCCGATGTGCGCAGTGACGTGTGTGAATAGCTCGATTCACAGCCTTATCACAGATAGCTTCGACACCGTTCTTCAGAGCAGAAGGATCTAAGCCACGACCACAACCAACCACTTTTCTGGTTTTGTCATCGACGCCAGCAAAGATGAAGCCGCCACGAGTGTTTGCAAAAGCAGACATGTATTTGGGGAGCAACATTGTTAGTCTACCTATAAGCTTACTTTCCTTTTCAAAACTTTTGAACTCCACGTTTACACTTTCACCAAAGTCCAAGATTTCTTCGAGTTGAGCCGTTTCATCGTCATAGAAATCAGAAGCTTTGTTGTATATGTCCGCATCAGAGCCCTCTGCCCACTTTTGTTTTTTTGCACAAGGTTCTTGAATAACATCCTCCCTCTTTAAGAATCCCACTGCTGCACTTGGTGACATGACAACGGCAGATCTTCCAGATCTTTCCACCAGACTAGTGCTCAGACTGCAGAGTCTTGCTCGTCCCTCTGCTGAAAACCATGACCGCACGTAAAACCTCATCTTATTGTCCTGCTGTGTGACCTGAAGAAAGTCTTCAATTCGTGCAGACTCAAGCAAGGTTTTTAAACCATTTTCCAAATCATGACCAATGCCATCTTCATTGTAATTATATTCGGGATCTCTGGTTTCGGCACAGAGAATCCCACCACCAGAATTTAGAAGGGAACAGACACGTTCTAGAAAAGCTTCTCTCTCTTCTTTCCGCAACTTTGCATCCAAATCATTCCTCAACTTCTCCCCAAACGTCATTCCTTTAATCCGAAGCACTTGGTCTGGATATTCCTGCACAGTTTCTTCTGTTACTAGAGAAGCCATGCTGTGGAACAAGATTCAAATCAAAGTAACGTAAAGATGGTGCCAAGAAATAATACACAAACATCATCTTGATTTAGAGGAATGAGGTTCAGTTGAGAAGAGTTCAGAACGAACTGCTTCTAGTGCGTTTAAGTATTTTTTTCCTCCCCGTGTGCAACACACCAGACAAGTGATGTTTAACAACCGTGTGTCAACATTTGATGTACAGAGGTGTGAACAAACTCCTGCCCCTCATCTCCTTCACCTGCTCTCCATCTTGGACACATTACCCTCCACACCCAACCCCCATCTCTCCCTCAGTTGTGTGTGAAGTCTCAAGTTTCAGAGTCCGGTGATCGTGTTCCTGTTTTTTTCCCGCCCGTCTCTCTTCCACTTCTCCTATTTGAGCCTTATATTTACTGTGCTGTTCATTCATGTTTGACTTCTGCCTGTGCTGGATTTGCCCATTGTATCCATTTGCCTGAATAAATATTCCCTTTTCCTCAAGCATTTGCAACCAGTCTTTTCTAGTGTGACAACAGAGGTCATTGTTTACATCCAAATGAATAATTACAGTGTTTCATATGTGAAATTATGCCTCTGGTGCATGTTTTTTTTAACCAAAACTCTTTTTTGATCCTTTCTACCAAATGCTTCAGGTCTCTGAATAATTATTTTAAACTCAATCTGAGATGGGATGTGTGGGACACAAAAGACCAGCCAGGGTTTCTGCTCCTCCATCTTATCAGACATAATTGACTCATTTCTATTTTATATAATTTAGTTAATATATTTACCACTAAAGGCACTGTATTCCATTTTACAATTTCTAAAAAAATGTTTGATAGATTTTGACGATTTTCTTAGCCCTTGCTGAACAGCTGCCTAGAAGAGAACACGCCATCATACGGGTTTACGGCGGCCGTCTAGATGCATGTCTTGAGACGTTATAGCTACTGACGTTCATTTATAGAAACCCTCCAGAGTACAACATAGTACATGGTGTCCTAGCAACCTGGAACAAATAAATGAAACATTAATAAAAGACTAAACACAGAATCAACATTTTAGCTGTGAAGTCGTGCGTAAGAAGAGAAGCATGAAGAGAAGCAGGACTGGTCTCAGACTGTATGGTGGAGCAGATTCTCTCTTTCTCTCTCTCTCTCTCAATATAACTTCCCCAGAAGGCAACAATCTACATTTTCACACCACGTTAAAATCACCAGTATCAACATGGATTTACATGCCAAGCTACTGTTACACACAATAACAGAACTAGTAAGCTCTCTCACTAATAAGTAAATCTGAATCATGGCAAACGTTTCAAACACAAAAATATGATTTCAAAACGCGAATGAAACACAACAGTCATATGAGAGAGAGAATTATCTATCTAGATAGATAACTAGTTAAATAGCTAGTTAGGTATCAATCAAGAGAGCTAGTTGGCTAGATTAAATAACTAGCTATCTATAAGTTAGGCTACCACACCTATCTAGCTTTTGTAACTTGTACTGTAAAAATGCACCCCTGTGTACTTGTGTTTTTGTGTAGTTTCACAAAAACAAATGGCGATCACAATTACCTTTTCAGATCTTCAGGGTGAAAGTAAACAGATTTACCTGTCGGCTTCGCCTTTTCCCACTGACGTGGCGATCTGACTTTCGCGCTTTTTTGAATCCGTGCTACGCTTAATTATGCACGATTTAAAAAAACGTATCAGCGACTGACGTTCCGCCCAACACAACGGCCGTTTCAAAAGGAAACATTACAGCTCGAGAGACAAAAGAAAAGCCCTACCACAAACAAGATGTATTCAGGTAATCATAATAATCCTCCAGTTACAAGGTTCCTACGTTCGTGTAACTTTATATAGTTGTCGTCGATGTTCTATACGCTACATTACCCAGTACTACACATATATTAAACCGATGGTAATCACTGCCGCAATAAACAGATCCCTAGCTACTACGATCTGCTAGTGAACTGACCTCTATCTCTCTTGTGAAAAAGGCTAATAAAGGCTGTAAAATAAGATTAACTTTTTCTTTATCAAACACAACAGTTTAGTTGAAAGGTGATATAAAAAAAATCCTCACTTGTCTATCTTTTTTCCTTCAAGCTTGGGTCCTCTACCAGAGTCCCAGGATCTTGAGTGTATTTCACAGTATCTTAGCTGTTCCCAGGTCTGCACTCTTCTGGATGGAGATTTTGAATATTGTTTCTGGGATCTGCTGTACACTAAGCAAATATATAAATATAAATATTTGCTTAGAGAGTACTTATTGTCCATCCATCCATCCATCCATCTTCCACCATTTATCCAGGTCTGGGTCACTAGGACAGCAGCCTAAGCAAAGAGATCCAGGCCTCCATCTCCCACGCCACCTCCTCCAGCTCCTTCGAGGGGATCCCGAGGCATACCCAGGACAAATGAGAGATGTAAATCCCTCCAACGTGACCTGGGTCTTCCCCGGGGTCTCCTCCCTGTTGGACGTGCCTGGAACACCTCCCTAGGGAGGCGTCCAGGGAGCATCCAGACCAGATTCCTGAACCACCTCATCTGGCTCCTCTCAATGTGGATGAGCTGAGGCTGTACTCAGAGTCTCTCCCAGATCGCTGAGCTCCTCACCCTGTCTCTAAGGGAGAGTCCAGCCACCCTGTGGAGAAACATCAGTTCTGCCAAATGTATCCACAGTCTTGTTCTGTCGGTCACTTCTGTTGTAGTGACTAAGTACTTATTGTACAAATGTATATAATGAGCATTCATATAACACACGCCCTTTAGTCAGAACCATGTCAATTATAAAAGAGGGTAATAGGAATTTCCATAGTGTACAGATCCGTCAGATGCCTCCTGAATACAACAGTGATGCCAAAGGCTGTTAGGGTATACAGATTATGGTGCCTCTACTTTAGTAAACACTGTATAAACAGTATTTTGCTATATTTAACAAGGGATAAAAGGTATTGTGTAAAAGCTTTGTTTTGGTTTAGATTTTTTCTGCTCATCTTTGTGTTGGTGCAGTTGTGACTGTTAGTCTTTTTTTTCTTAGTTGTTGTGGTTAGGAGAGGAAAAGCAGGTGTAAATAAAGTACACCTGTTAAATTGAAAAACAAAATACTGATTGCATAAATGATCCCTGAATCACACTAAATAAGGTATGGTAACTGTTCTGCTGAAAGTACAAAGGTTACAGAATGTAAATTTACTGAAATTACTGAGGAGAAAGCAGTAGGGTTTTATCTACTCTGATGTCTACTGCAGCAAAGTCATTATCAGTTGGAGTGATATTCCTGCATCAAAAAATTTTCATTTCAGGCTTGACTCTCTCTGAAACTAATGTAGTGAGATTGGGGTGCAGGATAGGTCTAGGTGGTGAATTAGTGAAGAGAGAGACTTGTGTTTCACTGGAGAGTGAAGGAAGTGGAATATATGGCTTCCAGAACAAGAAACATGGTGCATGTATTAGTGTTGTACCATTAAGAGAAAGAGATGCCATTGAAAGATAGGAGTTATAATCACTGTGGCAGTGTTGTGGTGTTTTATGGTAGTCTGGCTGAAAAACATTCAGGGCGGTTCTTCTTCTCAGTGATTGCTGATTGGAAGATCTTAGCCGAGATTAGAATACAACTAGCGTGTTATTTACACTGCAGAAATGATTTACAGATTTTGCTACACTTAAGGGCACCTCAGTGCTGACTGACATGTTGAAAAGACTTTTCATTCACCATGAAAAGGAGCTATTTATGATCAAACAATATTTCATCTGAAGGGACTGTCAGTGGTCACAAAAGGTTTTGTAATTTTTTTAACCAACTGACTTGATCCCTGGCTGTTTCATCAAATTGCAAATATTAGAAAACATTCATATTTCTGTATGTTTTGATACAGAAATCATGTTACTCTGACTAGTTCATATTTGAACCATCAGCTAACACAACACTGAGGACCACTCTTTCACACTTGTTCCTCAACACACAAAACTTCATCCCTCTCCATGCAGTTTCTAAGGATCTAAAAAAAACCCTTATGGTTGTAAAACACACACGCATACTGCACAGGTGCTATATGTAGCAACAGCCACGTGAAAAACGAGTGTGAGTAAGGTTCAGCCTGAAGTCCTGCTGCTTGTCCTCAGCCAGCAGACCCAGCTTCCCAGAGGGGAAGTATCGTAGGCATGGCAACTTCTGAGTCGCTGTGAGCCCATCGTGGACCAATAGGAGTGCATTTCTCTTCGTTGATGGCAAATGTTGGCAACTGTTTCATCATGAGGCTTTAGTGCAGTTGCAATCCTGAGTTGCTAAACTGAATATATGGAGATAGGGACACCTCCAGGGATTTTGGGTTCTATGACAAGAGCTCACATTGGGCCCCACCACTGCAGCCTTTATTTAGGGGCCTGTCAGTCACAGGCCCTTAGAATTGTACTAACCTCCCCCTGCATGGACAGTGGGATACACCACATTTACAGAGACTGATAGCAGGGCCTGATCAGTATGCAGATGTGGCCACTAGGGGGAGACAGTACTCTACAATTTAGGACTTCATGGGTTTTTTTTTTCTTTCTTTCTTTCTTTCTTTACACTTAACTGTCACTGTAGCTTTTTTTTAGCAATGGAAAAGAGTTGCACGTCACACTATTTACATCCCAAGTGAATCATTTTATTTCTATGCGCATAGATCCAAGAGTCAAATGAATCGATAGCACTTTTTACAACAGCTGTTATCACAAAGCAGCTCATATATCTGGACCCAGATCACTAATGACCAAAGCCGTGGCGACAGTGGCAAGTAAAACCTCACTGGGCTTAAATGATCAGCGAAACGTGAGGACCAAGACTCCAGAGGAATCCACCCTCCTTGGGAGGCCCATGATTTATTATATTATGATCAGTTCAAGTAGCCACTTCAGTGTAGAAGAGGGAGTCTCAGCTACTCAAGTGAGAGAAACTGTGTGTGTGTGTTTGTGTAAGAGTGTGTGTGTATGTGTGTGTGTGTTTAAGCAAGTGTGTGGTGATACTCAGCAAGGTGACTCCTCTCCTGATCCTTCCAGCAAAGAAGTGGCTGTGCTGCCTGTTCTGCATAGACATATACAGAAATGAGATAACGAGAGAGGTCAAAGGGTAAAGGTCATCCACACTAAAGTTGTTCTAAATAGCTAGTGACTCGTGTCCTGATCAATATTTAATAGTCTAATAGATTCATCTCTTGTCCTAGCTTTTAAAAAAGTTGATCAAAATTAATCCGAATACTTTTGTTATACTAATAAATATCTTATTAAAATCTGTCACTAAAAATCACATTTGCTTTCCAAAGTTTGCTTTACTGCTGAGATTGCAAGCACAAAGTTTGTTTAGGGTCACTCGGCTTCAGTGGGCAGGTGGAGTACGTTTGCTCACTGTCCCAGCAGGACAGTGCATCCCAGACGGGGTCTCTCAGCGCGTTAGTGCCCTTCAGCCACTCACAACCGCAGACAGGCATCTCACAGAGATTTGTTCTCAGGACTTCAACATTAGCCACAGGATGCTCAGATATTGGTTGGCTGGATGAAAATGCATTGTTGAACTGTTTCAAAAAAATACATGTGATGCACCAATCACCAGCCCCCAAATCTCATTTCTGCCTGATCAGCATGACTGGTTCTGACTGGTTCTGACAGCTCTGATTCACACCTAAATAACATTTTTGAAAACACTCATCTATTAATGAAACATTCACTTTGATTGCTCCTCCTTCCCCATCTCATTCCCAAAAATCTCTCTCATTCTCTCTCTCTCTCTCTCTCTCTCTCGCTCTCTTGCTCTCTTTCACACACCACTCAGACTTCTCATCCTGAAAATGGCTTTTTTAAATTACAGGCCTCGGCATTTGTTGTGTGACCAAAACAATTATGGAAGTCTAAAGAATTGGCTAATTAAAAGGTAATTTTGGCTCATCGGATCACCACTGCCACCATCATCTCTCTCTCTCTCTCTCTCTCTCTCTCTCTCTCTCTGTCTCTCTCTCTCTCTCTCTCTCTGTGCAGGAGGGGCGACCCATCAGGTCTGACGTTTAAATGGGCCGATGTTGAACACATGCGGAAAGCCGGGCCGGCGGCAGACAGGCCTCCTGCGGGGATGATTAGCGCTGGGCTAGCCGACCCCTCGGCTGGCCCTCGGCGTGCAGCTCGGCGCCTCCATTTGCTCTGGCTGCTGTCATTAGCGTGCAGCGGGGGAGGAGTCTCCTGCTCCACCGCCTCACCTGCAGCCGCCAAAGGGGCCGCTCACATTAGTGAGAGGGAGAACAGGCCTCTGCCCAACACGCGCTCATACACACAGAAAACAAAATACACACACACACACACACAAGATCACACAACACAAATCATAGAGTATTCAATTAAGAATAAACAGTTTTCAAACCTCATGTTACTAAACAGCAAAACAATACTTTCTGAATTCTTCACGGTTCAGGTATGAAATGAGGGCAGGAAAAATTGTGATATGTTTAATAACCCACAGAATTGTGTAATAACCCACAGTATTGTGTAATAACCCACAGAATTGTGTAATAACCCACAGAATTGTGTAATAACCCACAGAAATGTGTAATAACCCACAGAGATGTGTAATAACCCACAGAATTGTGTAATAACCCACAGAATTGTGCTCATTTACGCTGAGCAGTGTGTGTTGTATAGTAAGATCACACAGTGAGCAGTAACTGGGTGTTGTCACACAACGTGACACACGTTTATTCCTGGCAGGAAGGTCACTAAAGCACTAGCCTTTGTCGTACTTTTACTCATAGTGAATACAGGGAACTGGCTTTATTTGCTTGTCTTTTGATGTGTGTGTGTGTGTGTGTGTGTTTAACCCAAAGGCCCTCAGCCTGTTCACTCACTACAGTGATGACCAGATGACACAGTCCTCCTCTCTCACACACACACACACACACACACACACACAGTAGGACATGGAGCCCTGAGTGAACAGCCTCAGCTGGTGGCACTAGCCTGCAGGGACTCTCCTTGTACCCCTGCTAACCTTCCATTCTTCCAGACCGACTCGTGATCTCTGTCTGTCTGCAGTCACGGCCGTGAAAACTAAACATGACTGACCAACAGTTATCTCAGATCTCTGAGAGCAGAGGATTCTGGGACATTGATCTCTACTCTCTGAACTGTGTGCAGTATTTCAGTGCCAGACTGACTGCAGTTAAAGCGGTGCCTGTATAGTGTTCTGGGCTGAGAGACTGTCCCTCAAACACTGTGATTCTTGAGTCAGTGGGCTCTGTGTGTGTGTGTATGTGTGTGTATGTGTGTGTGTGTGTGTGTGTGTTCCTCAAGCCCCATGTGTAATTTCTCTTTCAAGTGTAAAAACTCTTGTCTGTTCACATTATTGCTGCTACTTACTCACCACTGTCTAATTACTGTACAAACAGCCTGGAGTGCCCATCCCTCTCTCACACACACACACACACACACACTTGTAAACACAGGTAGTAGTCTCTGTCAAAACACCATGCGACAGGCCAGTGTGACCGATCACCTGAGGTCAGAAAGACAACGGGCCCTGCCGCTTGGGTAGGCACTGTGGCGACCAACAAATCCGGACCAGATTGTTCCTGACACAACTTATCCAGTGTGGTTACAACAAACAAGAGAAAGAAGGACCAATGGGCTGCCATGACGGAAACCATTCATACACACACACACACACACACACACACACACACACGGGGGGGGGGGGGGAGATATTGAGAAAGACAGAAAGAAATGGACAGATAAAGAAAATGATTGAGAGATAGAGACACAAAAAAGATGGAGAGAGAAAAAGAGTAACAGGGTCATGGAGACAGAGACCGTAACAAGGCTGGGGGTAATGGAGAGAGAGACCGTAACGAGGCTGGGGGTCATGGAGAGAGAGACCGTAACGAGGCTGGGGGTAATGGAGAGAGAGACCGTAACGAGGCTGGGGGTAATGGAGAGAGAGACCGTAAGGAGGCTGGGGGTCATGGAGAGAGTGACCCTAACAAGGCTGGGTGTCATGGAGAGAGTGACCCTA
>JAOXYF010000010.1:1490271-1504413 GCA_028565775.1 Sternarchorhynchus goeldii
GGGAGGGGAGGGGAGGGGAGGGGGGGAGGGTAAACCCGCTTGCAATTACAGATGAGCAGCAGTACTTCACAGAGAACCAACAAACAACTAGGACTATATATAGCAGGTGAAAAGGAAAACAGGTGTGCTTAATAGTCTGGTGATAATGAGTGGGAGTATGTGCTGTGATTGGTTAGTTGAGCTGTACCATGAGACTCGGAATTCTGGGAATCGTAGTTGAGATCATTGCTGATGATCGATTTGATGGGAAGTTTGACAGTTAACAAAAAACAAACAACAAAAAACAATCCTGTCTTGATACAACTTGCTGTTTTTTTCCGGTAGTATTTCATACTCTATAGGTCCACATGTTTTTGCAGTTGATTGATTTCAATTTGACAGCACAAGTATTCAGTGAAGAGATGTATTAGAGATTTGTGATTCTATCTAGATTCTAGCTAGGCTACATTGCAGATATTTGAATATTCAGAGTCGATCAGTCTGCTGCAAACTCCAGTAGTTGAAATACTGCTCAAGCTGTAAATGAAAAAATAAACATGTACACATAATAATTCACTTGTGGGTGTGAAGCATCTTCATCTTGAGATAAGGCTTGTCTAATTACATGTTATGGGGATGCTACATTTATAGAGTGTCCTGCTGTTAGCATGAGGCCCTGCCCTCTGATGATGGTGTCAGCCTTCAGAGAAGCGTCTATCTAATTAATGCAGAATGTGTGGGCAGACATTTCATTATTGTGCAAAGAATCGCAGTTGGCTAGAAGTTTCACTCCAATGTGCTGTAATTATTATCTGAGTGCATATATTATTTTCACATACACAAGCCTCCACTAAACATACAGGTTACTTTGTTAGGCTGATTCAGGGGCAGAGACGCGAGGTTTCTTCGTTAGGCTGATTCAGGGGCAGAGACGCGAGGTTTCTTCCTGTTTGTGATGACAAAATGTCACTTTTAAAAATAATAGTGGGAACTAAATAGCTGTTGAGCATCAACACCAGACATCCTGATTTGGCTCAATGGACATTAACAGTAACATGTAGCTGGAAAAGAAATACGATTTTCTGAATTAAAATGAGTTCAACCTGATTACAGTGAGATAAATTAACCTCTCTAAACTTCTCTATAATCTCTAAAACCTCAGACTCATAGTCTGGATTGGACATTTTCCACTCAACCCAGCCTTGTCTAATGCATAATCCACAGGATTCTCTGTGGTTTTGTAAGCTAGGCAGGACCAAGAGGTTTCCACAGGTGCAGGAGAGAAAGCAATAAAACCAGTGTTAAAGAAGCATCACGTCTTTATTTCACTGGTCAGCAAACACTGCGTCTCCTACACTGACATTGACAGAATTACTGTGGATTTCATAATCTTTGATTTAATGTCATTGGAAAGGAAAGTGTTTCTCAGTTTTTAATCAGAGGAGATGGTAGCTGTGCCATCCCTCACAAACAACCTCATCCTTCGTGTTCATGACAGAGTGCAGCAACAGAGACTGAGAGAGAGAGAGAGAGAGAAAAGGAGTGTGGGAGGAAGGAGTAGGCAGAAAGAATCAGAGAAAGTAAGAGAGAAAAAAGGCTCAGAGATAGAGCCAGAGAAGGAAAAGATAAGATGAAAGGTGGGGGTGGTGTAGGGTGGGGTTGGGGTGTGTAGTTTTTGAACCCTGTTATTCCATGGCTTCGTCCTGCTCCAGTGGAGGTGTGTGCAGTAGTGGGCATTAACCCCGTCCTCTCCAGTTGTGTGTCATCTCTCCTTCCTCACCGTGGCGTGACTCGGACCCAAAGACAGGCACATCAGACAGGCTCAGACAGGCACATCAGACTCCAGCACTGAGCACCACCCCACACACTGTGTCCTGCTGAAGCTTCTTTTCTACTTTAATGTTTTTCATCAAATTATAAAGGTGTTCTTTTAAAAATGATCATCAAATTAACAAACTCAAAGCAGAAACAGACTAATTAGCAAAAATTGAGACATTCACACTCTTCTATAATAGCATAATTTAATTAATACCACATTTTCCCACTCAAAATTAAACTAAATGTTGTATCTGTTAGCTTTGTGAACCTCTGGCCTACAGGAGGTTTAATTTCAATGTGCAGAATTTCTAAATTCTTAGTGATTTTATCACCAGACAGTTATCCAAGATCTCAGGAGTTGCTGTTGTTAATCATACAGTCTGAATATACTGTTTCATTGACTCTCAGGACAAATAATTTTGATAACACATTTATACGGTATATAACACCCTTTTCTCTTACCGACAAGCCCTAACAAGGTTACAGGATGTGTTTAATATGTTAATTCATATATTTGATTTGTATTGTTGTTTGGCATTTTGTTCTGGTTTAAACTAAATTTAACCGTCAGAATTTATCTTAACTGAATAATTTGTGCATGTAGATGTCATTTAGCCTGGGCTGAATTGAGGTCTTGTATATGGCCTGGAATTAAAAGGTTTTAAAATATCAGGCTGATAACAGGACTCTGGATATAGCTTTGAAGGCAAGACCGTGTTCATAAACACATCACATAGTGTTTGCAGCAAGGCTGAGATGGTTAAAGTGGTGATATGCTGAAAATTGCCACTGTCTGCAAAAGTGTCTTGTTGTAGACATTCCCTTCAGACTGCGCACTACCCGTCTGTCAAAGTCTTCGGCAGTTTGAAGAGAAAAGTTTCCAGTTCATCTTTTGTCCAAACTTCAGCTATGAAGCTGTTACAGGCTTTAATTGATTTATAAAAGTAATCATGCAATTTTCCCAGACCACAGTTTTCCCAGACCACAGTTTTCCCAGACCACAGCTTGATGGAGCCAGATGACCGTTTGCTGAGGGAAGATGTTTAACTGTCTAACAAGCTCTAGTGGAGGATTTCCTGAGTCTTCCACAGCGTGGTCTAGGTAGGAGAGATTAGCAGTACTAAAACCCTAACAGGAAGTGTCCCTAAAACCTTACCCCAACAGAAAGCCCCTTGTCATCAATGGAGAGTTTGTTGAGAAGTCAGGGGTCATTGACTAACTTAATCCTCTTGGTTTTTAGACTCTGTTAGTGGAAAAAACATCACATCTGCATATTGAAGGCAAAAATGGCTTTGTTTTCAATTACTGTTGGCCTGAAAATGTCTTCCAGTGATATATGATACCTACTCTAAAGAAAATCTAAATATAAATAAAATGCTCTTGCATCTAAAAAAACCCACCATTTTAGTAAAAACCTTATGTTGTTCATAAAATACTTTATATTTTATTCATATCCTCAACTAATCGCTTCTTCCTAAGGAGCTCCAAGGTCTTCCAAAACACTGTGCTCTTTATTACAGTCCCACCTTCCTCTTCGTGTTCTACTGACCCCGTAATATTTAATATTTTACATACACCTCTAACTAGCATTCCAACCACATTAGAAACCAACCCAGTCCCTGAGTCCAGTCCCTGAGTCCAATCCCAGAGTCATGCGGCAGTATTGTAAAAGCTCAAGCTTCTGTAAACTCTCCTGTCATGTGCTAACACAGATGTAGAGGGAGTGTGTGCTGAGGGCCAGGATCAGAGGTGAGCAGCAGGGTTTCGGGACAAACGCTCCTCACTTCTGCATGAGTGAGCAGTGTGACCTCAGGTTTTGGGGCAGGCAGGGTGGGGGGATTTGCTCTCTCACAGCTGCTCCCCAGGGGCCAAAAGTGCCCCCATCCCCCTCACTGGTCCATCGCTAGGGAACAGTAAGACCATTCCCAGGGGCTGGAGGCCCAACCTGCGGTCTTCCTGCAGTAGACCCTCCACACACACACACACACACACACACACATAGAAACTCCTCCGTCACTCACACACACTGCTAAAATGGCAGTGGTGTTCATGTCTGATGCCATCAGATCAAAAGCCATCTGACGCATTTAGCAAAAACCCGTCACTAAACCCTTCACAAAACCCTTCACTAACGCTCACTAAATCCCTCACTAAACCCCTCACTAAACCCTTCACTAAACCCCTCACTAAACCCCTCACTAAACCCCTCACTACACCCTCCACTAAACCCTTCACTAAACCCCTCACTAAACCCTTTTAGACCTAACAGCTAAAACACGTTCCAAGTGCAGTAAAACCAAACAGAGAAGTCATAGGCGAAAAATCATTCTTGGCTCCATATAAATCTGCATTCTGTTTAATAATATAAACGACATTAACAAAGAACTCTATACATTCAAACTAATAACTGCTAATGAATGAATTAAGTAAAATTAAGTTAATTAATGAAGTTAATTAAGTAAAAAGCCTGAGCATGAAAGTTCACATTCCGTAAGTGAGTCTCATTAGTTTATGGATTTAAAATAATCTCTCATTAACTTTATTAAATTGTGACATTGTATGAGCAATAATTTGCTCTGCATTCATTATTCTGATCTTCTCTAATCACAAATTTATTTGTTTTCACACTTGCATTTGCAATAATCCCACAATGCTCACAGCTATAAATCAATTTAAAAATGGGAATTTGTTTCTGTTAATCCTCATTTGAACACACAGCTTGTACCACGACACAAACATGGGCCTCTGTTTCTGAAAGCTATATTCAGCCTGCCTGAGCGATTCATTAATTCCAGTCAATAAGCATATCATCGTTAATGCTCATGGAATAGTGTTTGTCCCAGAAAAGGACCATCACCACAAACACGACCCCCTCCCTGCACTGCCAAAATTATACACCATCCAATACATGATTGTACAAATGTGAGAGACGCTCTGCTCCATAACCTGATCCATCCTGTTTGGGACTGATTTAAAGCTAAATGTGTATGTATGTTAATGCATGTGTTTGCATACGAGAGATTTAGAATGTGTACGTGTTTGCCCTGAATCTCCTCTTCTGTGGAGGTGCAGTGAGAGAAGGCATATGAGGACTGGAGAGGAAGCAGGTCATGATGGCCCCCGTGACAATGACTGGGCCCTGGGGCCCCGGCCCCCTGCAGCTCACCCATCTGCAGTCATTACAGCGACTAGTCAAACATGAAGAAAAAAGCCCCACTCTCTGCTCTCACTGTCACAGAGCCATCAGGCAGGACAACAGACAGAGATGGAAAGAGTGAAAAGCAGGGGGTGGGGGTGGGGGGGCTGGAGAGAGAGAGAGAGCCTGTTGGAGGACACTACAGGGAGGAATTTGGTTCATTATCACAATAGAAGATGGCAGACACTTCCCCATAGCTAAGGTTCATATCCAGCATCACAGGATTCATGGCTCACCCTTTCTCTTGCCTGTATGATGCCCAGACACAACACTCCTCATGACTAAGAGTCAGAAAAGTCCCTCCTTCCCGCTATTTGCTCCGGCTGTCGGGGGTCTGATGGGCTGTGGTGTGCAGTGACCGTGTCTCTGATGAACCTTCAGCAGATGCTGGAGAAACCACAACCTAAGCAGGTCAGGAGAAGAGCCGCTTGTGCACAGGAACCGCTTGTCTCGAGCTGCTGGACTGAAGCCTGAGGAGCTGGAACAACGGCCTCGTCGATGGCAGTGGACTGCAGAAAACACCTGCAGTATGTTTTCAAAGCGTTTCACCAGCAGGGGGCGAAAGAGGATTAGTGTTGGGGCTGTGACCTTGTGCTTGTGAGTCCCGTGAAGCAGAGCTGCACTATGAGACGCAAGACTGCAAGCATGTCAGGGTCCAGCAAATCTGACCAGTCTGTGGTAAGAGTCTGTGGTTTATTATACCTCTGTTACTTTGAAGCCTCTCGATGGGCAGTTGTTGATATCAGTGAGGCCAGTCAAAATGATTTATTCCTCCCTCCCCCAGCATAATACAATAGCAGTTATATTAATATCATTTATATTATTAATATTAATATTATTATTCTATTTATACGTAGAAGCATTTGTTTGGAGATGTTGCTTTCCTGCTTCCAATCTGTGTGAGCAGTAATTCACATGGTCATTTAGATTTACGTGGTCATTAGCATTGAGACTTCCTGACAATTTAATTGGCACAAACACCATGGCAGGAAGTCCACTCTCCACGGAAACGCCTAAGATCTGTAACAGCGCGGGAGGACTAACATACACCACATGCAGTACTTCTAAAATTAATATCTGGTCTGAAACTAGCATTTACATTTCATACAAAATTTCTTAATACATGGTTGTTTTTAAACTGTTGAAATATAAAGTTCGGTTTCCTAAGAAGGTATTTATGAAGAATGTGTGTTGGTTACTAAAAAATGATTGTGATCGTATATAGAATAACAAATAATCAAATAAGCAAACAAGTCCTGAAGACAGGAAGGATTTTTCAAGTTTATTCTACTTCTGTGTTCTGTGATTTAAGTTAATAATATTCCAAGATAAAAAGTCTGCAATTATATATAATTTTTTGAATTGTGAGAGAATTTGGAGAACATATACAAGAATACTTTTACAAATATATTTACACTTTGTTAGAGGACCAATAAATACAAATAAAATAAAATTTCAGTCTTTAATCATTTGTTTTATTTTCACAGTCAATAAATGTAATTTATTACATTTGTAAGTAATTGGGGGGGTGGCAGTGTAAGTGACTGATTCAGGTCCTATTTTGTTGCATGCTGTACAAAATATGGTTCCATCCTCTGAGTGCTGCTTTCAGCTTTCTGTCTGGGCATTTTAGTGCTTATTAAGGTCTAAATCGTGTAGAAGTTCTAACTAAATCATAACTTCATGTATCCATACCGTCCATCCGCCTTTATGAATTCAACTAACACATAATCACAGAGAAGCAGTCAGGCCGATGATTATACACACACACACGCACTCACACACACACACACTCACACAGAGAAGCAGTCTGACCGATGATTGTACACATGCTCATACACTCACAAAGCAGCAGTTGGCAGTAGAGATTCTGATTGGACCTAATATTTGCCCCTGAGGCACTCCTCAGACTGCATGAAGGAGGTGAGGGTGGCACCAGGAGGGTCTAGCACAGGTGGGTCTAGCACAGGCTGTTCTAGCACAGGTGGGTCTAGCACAGGCCGTTCTAGCACAGGTGGGTCTAGCACAGGCGGGTCTAGCACAGGTGGGTCTAGCACAGGCCGTTCTAGCACAGGTGGGTCTAGCACAGGCGGGTCTAGCACAGGCCGTTCTAGCACAGGTGGGTCTAGCACAGACGGGTCTAGCACAGGCAGGTCTAGCACAGGTTGGTCTAGCACAGGAGGGTCTAGCACAGGGCAGGCAGTGAGAACCAGTAACGCCTGGGCTTTAGATTACAGGTGAGAAGCAAATGAGCACAGACAACAAAGTAGCTCCCTCTCACTCTCTGCTCAGAGATGGAAGGGTCACCGCTCTCTTCACACCTTCTCAGCCTAAGGTGATGGAGAACCGGTTGGCATGGATGTCTGCTGGAGTGTTTGTGGGTGTGTGTATGTGTGCGTTTGTGTGTGTGTGTGTGTGTTTGTGTTTGTGTGTGTGTGTGTGTGTGTGTGTGTGTGTGTGTGTGTGTGTGTGTTTGTGTGTGTGTGTGCACGCATAAGTGTATGTGTCTGTGGGTTTGAAGAGACTTATGTCCAAGTCATCAATATAGCATTATTCTAAAACTGTAATTAGAGTAATTATTCAGTCTGAATAAAGTCTGAGTAAACTGCACTTACCCTATAATGTGTATCAGACTGTTAGAATTATGAGATTATGGGGATTTAGCACAGCATCATTCCAGGATGAAATGAGCAGAATAATCCTTCCAGGAAGAAATGATTGCTTAAAGAAAGCAAAATAAACTGATAAGCAAATCTGGTCATTTTATTGCTAAAATTTCTATTTGACTTATTAAAGGACTGAGTAAAGTGTATTTATCAGTCTTTTTAAAAAAAATTTAATTGAATTATTTATAAAATAATCTTTATATTCACATATATATTAATCCTACATGTGAAGCACAATTCCAACATGTGTGGAATAACAAATCATAAATTCTTTGATTAAATCAAGGTTCTTTTCACCAATTAGGGTATAATTTTTTTAGGGAATGTGTTTGTCTCACTTGCCTCTGCTAGAGCAGAAAAAATCATCTAGAGCAGTCACAAGGTATCATGGGAGTTCTCCATCCAGGAACAGGCAGATAGGGGGTAGGCCTCATCCACCCTAGCTCAATCGCAGGGACCCCCTAGGGTTCATGAACCATGAACTATTCTGTAAGTCTTGTTACAGAAATCCTTCTGTTTTGCAGTATATATTTTGTGTGAGGTTCTTGAAAGTCATGTTCTGCCAGTGTCAGGATTATGTCACTCATCTGTGTCTTACCTTCCACCACTTTGTGTGCGGAGGAAGCAGAATAGTCCGTGTGTGTTTGCTCTTATTCAGGGGCTGCACTGCCAGGGGGGTGGTTCCCTGGGACCCCTGGGAATGACAGATTCAGAGCTAGGTGTTCTAATGCAGGGGAGACCTGTTACCTTTGATCAACACATATGTATACACTGACACATACACACACAAGCACGCACGCACACACGTGCATACACACACACACACACACACACACACACACATACACACATATCTCTTGAAGCGGTGTTTGAAGACAGCGTGAGTAGAGGGCTGTGGAAAATGGCATGGCACAGCACGAGTGTCCAATATTCCCAAAGGATCAGCTTAATCCACCACTGTTCATCTGAGAGGGGACCTCTGCTCCGGGCCCGTTGTTGTGACGGCAGCCCCAGGGTGAACCACAGCCAGCCACACGGGGAACAAAAGGCCCCAGCAGTGTTGGGGAAGTCCCTCGATTCAGCGCCGCGTTCACATCTAACTGGACGTAAAGGTGGACGAAATGCTGAGAATCAGTCCTTAGGCCTAGGTGACAGTATGTGTGTCTGTACTGTCTGATCTGCAGTTCTGCACTATAGAACTGGAAATGGAAATATAGAACTGGAAAATACTTTTAATAAGAAGAGAAATAAACTTTTATGTATATTTTAACAATAATTTTGTTTGTTCTGAAAAGAAATCTGGCATCTATTCCATTCAGTAATGATGAAGAAATGAGGACGAGGTTCCAGTACTGCTAGAATGACCTGATTCAGGTGTTTTAGACTACAACAGCACTTAAGAAGCGATTTTCAGTACTAGTGCCTAGGACCACAGATATTATTTTCTAGATATTGTTTTTTTTATTGTTATTTTGCAGTTCACCTGATTTAATTCATTAGTTTATCCCAATACCTTTAGCATTTGCACTGGTGGCCTTAGAGCAGAAGAAACCCTTGAACACACACACTGGGAATCAGTGCTCTAAACTGTTCAGTGCTGGATCTTGCCAGAAACAATGGACCAGGGTTGTGAAGTGCTTGGGTTAGGGTTAGACCAAGCATGACCAAGCAACTCTACATTAGGGAAAGAAACTAAAAGCTTGAACCTTCCAGTCACACTAACTAATACACTATAAAGTGTACTAAAATAGGGCCTAACTATGAGAGATAAAAACAAGAGAGTCACACAGGCTTGAACGTCAACTGGGTCAACAAGGTCCCTGTCAGGTGCTCGGGGACCAGGGCAATGTGATGAAAAGTGATCTACTGGATCAAATTTGACCACCCCTGCATGCTATCAACCATTTGCAAATAGTGGAAGTCTGTCTGTCTATTGAGAGAGGTCTATTTAGTTTATTTATAGGTATAGTTTGTAATTATCATATTATTATAATCATTGTAGTATAGTATGAACAACATTAAATAAAAAATAATTGGTCTAATATATCGTACTTTAAATGTATCAGTGTGGTGTAGATTCTAAAACACAGTATACTGCTTTTATCAACTTTGATCATAACCTGAATCCTTTGAATCTTTGATCATAACCTAAATCCTTTGAATCTTTGATCATAACCTGAATCCTTTGAATCTTTGATCATAACTTGAATCCTTTGAATCTTTGATCATAACCTAAATCCTTTGAATGCAAACATCTACCAAATGAACTTTGTAAAATTAAATTTAACAAAGATTTTAAATCTATGTTTTTACAGTAGAGTAGGTCTTCTGGAATACTGTGAGAGGAACTTTCACAACAACCTCCCATGTCCTCTGAGTATTGAGAACTGTACGATAGTCTGATACAATACCAAGTGATACAATACCAAGAACACACATGCTCTTTCTCTCTCTCTCTCTCTCTCTTGCTCTTTCTCTCTCTTTCTCACACACACACACACATCCTAGGGAGAGTGTGAGAAAGAGATAAATGAGTGCAGAGAGAACAAGAGATAGTGAATGAGAGATAGAGAGTGGTGGAAGAGAGTGTGTGTGTGTGTGTGTGTGTGTGTGTGTGTGTGTGTGTGTGTGTGTGTGTGTGTGTGTGTGTGTGTGTGTGTGAAGAGAGGGATGTATCCCCCCATCACACCTATTACCCTCGAAATTTAAGAAGCTTATTAAGAGCAACATATCAGAGGTGTGTGTGAACTGGTGTCAGGTGTGGAGTGTGTGTGTGTTAATGGAAGTGGAAAGAGTGTGTGAGTCTGGAGTGGGTGGGTGAAGGCTGGAGATATTGACTGCTGTCGTCACTGCAGTCGAGAGGAACAGCATGAGATGTTCAGGACCTGAAGGCAAAGCTTCAATACTGACATGATGTCTTTGTATCTTTTGTCTTTTTAAAAGGCAGTAGTTTCAGACCTATCATGTTTTATACACACTAATGATATTGTCTGAGTATCATATTAACCACAGTCCTGATTCACTGCTATACTACTAGTGACAATGTTACTGCAATGTTGTTTTTGAATTTTTCTTATTTAAGGTGGTATAAAGGACATCTAAAGTGCCTTTCAGTATATGTGTATGTGGGGGTGGGGGTGGGGGTATGTGTGGGTGTGTGTTTGAGTGCGGGGGTGTGTGTGTGTGCATAGCAAAAAGAAGTAGTCACTGAGAAGCTGAGTGAGAAGCGTCTGCACTTTGTGCCTTTATGTTTGTCAAGTCTAACCCTAACCCTAATCTAACACTAACCCTAACCCCAGTCTAACCCTAATCCTAACCCTAACCCTAGCCTAACCCTAATCCAGTCTATAGCTCTCATGGTGAGCCTGTGCCTCTAACCCTAAAACTGTAGCACGTGACCTTCTGACCCTTCTTTTCTTTAGGGCTTGGAATGAGTCACACCTGCCTCTGGACTCAAATATCGGACATTATTTTGAGTTTTTAATAGTTTCTCTTTTCACCACACTTTTTCTCTCAGTTCCAGCCTTTCCCTGTTTATAGTATCTTGGTCATTCACTTTCTTCTCCTGAATCAATGATTCATTCCATCTGCAGCGATGAAAAGTGCATCATGAATCGGGAGTGACGTCATCCAGTCGATGGCTCATTGTTTCTGGAGAGGAGGCAGAGGAGGGTAGTCCATGCTTTTACAACCGAAAAGGAGAAACTCTCATCAAGTCCATCCAGCCGCCCCACATGGAGAAACAACCATCGATCTTAAGATCAACAAGGCAGAACTTCTGTCCAACTTTTGAAGGAGAATCAGATTTCGAAGGACACTGCTTTTCTGCTTGACATGTTTCTGCACTAAGAGACCCCTCTTCTTCACCAACAAAGTGCGACACTGAATTCCACCGTGCACAGCTCATTTATATAGGCCCTACTCTTCTCATTTAAGGCTGTACTAAGAACACACATCTCTGAAACATGCTGTCTGTCCTCAGCTCTGAAACACTCTCTGTCTGTGCTCAGCTCTGAAATGCTCTGTCTGTGCTCATCTCTGAAACACGCTCTGTCTGTGCTCATCTCTGAAACACGCTCTGTCTGTGCTCAGCTCTGAAACGCTCTGTCTGTGCTCATCTCTGAAGCACGCTCTGTCTGTCCTCAGCTCTGAAATGCTCTGTCTGTGCTCAGCTCTGAAACCCTCTGTCTGTGCTCAGCTCTGAAACATGCTCTGTCTGTCCTCAACTTTTTCTGTGGCTCAATGCTTCTCTCGCTCTCTTTCTCTTTGCCTGTCTCTCTTTCTCTTTGCCTGTCTCTCTTTGCCTGTCTCTCTCTGTGCTAGTGACAGAGTGCAAGGAGAAGCATGCAACCTGCTAAACTGAGGGTGTGACTTCACAGTTTGTGTGAGAAGTCCTGGATATGAGGGGGGGGGTGGAGAGAGAGAGAGAGAGATGGAGAGAGTGAAAGAGATATCACTGCTTGGCACTCTTTTTTTCTTGACTTGAACAAAGCAAGCTTTGTTCCAGGCATACATGTATGGGGTCATAGGGTCATAGTTCCTGATTCTCACAGATGGCAGAAGAGCTCAGCATGCATCCTGCACACAGCACCTTCGCTCCATCCTTCCAGTACTCGACAGCAGCTCGACATTCAAGTACTTGAGCAGATTCATTTAAATCAACTAAAATGTCATAAAATTCAAACGTCATTCTTTATTTAGATTGTGCCATTATAAATCAAACGCTAAAATTTATTCCCAAAATGCATTGCCACTTTAATGAAAAGCTCCACAGTTGAAAAGCTTCCATGAAAGCTTCCATGAAAAAGCTCCACAGTTCTTTGAGGTGTTTGGTCTGGGTGTAGCAGTGATCCTGGGTTTCCCTACCCCACACACTCAGCTCCTCTACCCCACACACTCAGCTCCTCTACCCCACACACACTCAGCTCCTCTACCACACACACTCAGCTCCTCTACCCCACACACGCAGCTCCTCTACCCCACACACACTCAGCTCCTCTACCCCACACACTCAGCTCCTCTACCCCACACACTCAGCTCCTCTACCCCACACACAGCCAGTTAGCAGCAATATTGACACTCAGGGGCCTGAAATGCCATGACGACTGAATTAGAGACTGAGGAAAAGCTGGAGAGGTTCACTCTCCTGTCACCGCGGAGACGAGGGCTTTAGCGGCCCAGCCATGGCCTGTATGGCCATGCTGAGAAAACGTCCAGACAGCTGTGATTGCGGTGGAGATTTCACACAGTGTAATTACCATACTGACACCAGGGACAGGGAGATAGAGGGGGAGTGTGTGTGTGTGTGTGTTTGAGGGTGTGTGCATTTGTAGGTGAATGTATCTGTAAAGGTGTGTGTACCCACATACAAACTAAGTACACATCCATTTGTTGTGTGAGTTTGTAGGTATGTGATGAAGTGTGAATCCATGCACAAGCTATATGCCTGCAGGTGTTTGTGATTCTGTCTCTGTGTCGGTGTGTATGTGTGTGTGTATGTATGTGTATATGTGTGCGTGTGTGTATGTATGTGTATGTGTGTGCATGTGTGTCTGTGTGTATGTATGTGTATGTGTGTGTGTGTGTGTGTGTGTATGTATGTGTATGTGTGTGCATGTGTGTCTGTGTGTATGTATGTGTATGTGTGTGTGTGTGTGTATATGTGTGTGTGTGTATGTATGTGTATGTGTGTGTGTGTGTTTGTGTGTGTGTGTGTATGTATGTGTATGTGTGTGTCAAGAGGGATGCACAAGGGAGTTGTGAGAAAGAGCGGCTCTACAGGTTATTAGCCCCTAAACACTGAGGGAGATGAACTGGCTCAGTCTGCGTAATTTGAAGGCCCATCAAGTCTCATCAGGAACAGCAGGGAGGAGAGTGCCTGACTTCATCAGCTCATTCTCCTGACTTGGGCGGAAAATTACAGTAATTAAAAAGGCAGCTAAGTACTGCGCCTAGCTCTGGAGGCTTGGGGGGGAACCCTCCCCGCTTCCCCCATCCTCCCTCACCTTGCCCGGGTCCGAAGGCTGCAGGGTGACCCCCGGCTCCTCCGGAGCGGGTCGGCCGGCTTTGTGTGGCTCCAGGGAGGCGGTAATTACCGCCGCGCTGCCTGATGCCGTATTGATCAGTGGGGGAAAGGTGGCGAGGCCAAAATGAGAGTGCAGTCACCACGGAGACATACCAAATCGAAAGGTAATTCCAGCCAGAGCACACACACACACACACACACACACACACAGAAGCCCTTCTCTCCCTGTTCTCACTTCTCCCACGCACCCTTTCATTAGGAGGCAGCTGTGATATCGGCAGATCGATAGCCAGTGCTAGATTGATTGGGCTGTCTGAGAGACTTTCTTCACTGAGCTCAATCAGTGAACTGCCGGCCTCTTGATTCTGGTGCGGCCCGGCGCAACTTGGACGTGTGCAGGGAAGGGGAGTAGACGACCACCACCCCCCCGGCCCCCCCCCCCCCCCCCCCCCACACCC
>JAOXYF010000010.1:1512189-1524266 GCA_028565775.1 Sternarchorhynchus goeldii
ACCCCCCCCCCCCCCCCCCCCCCGTCTAAGAGACGATCAGGCGTCAGTGTCTGTCTGGGATTCTTCTACACCTCCGTTTGTCTCTGATGTTTGTCCAGAGCGTAATGGATTGTGAAGTGACTGGCAGGCTGTAATCTACACGGGGGAGAACATTCCCTGAGTGAACTTTGGAGGGCAGTGTGGTAGTGCTGCAGAGTTCACAGTGTTCTGCTCATCACAAGGGCTAAAGGCTGGAGTACATCCAGGCCAGAGCCTGGGGCAGGAACGAGACAGGGGCATTCCTACAAGAACGAGGCAGGGACATACCTCTAGGAACGAGGCAGGGGCATTCCTACAGGAACGAGGCAGGGACATACCTCTAGGAACGAGGCTGGGGCATTCCTACAGGAACGAGGCAGTTGCATACCTATAGGAACGAGGCAGGGACATTCCTACAGGAATGAGGCAGGGATATTCCTACAGGAACGAGGCAGGGACATACAAACAACACAGGCACGGCAGCAAGCCTCCTGAATCTCATGGTTTCCTCTATAATATATACTTCCACTCCTCAGTGTCATGCCACCCAAAGTTTGTTTAGTATATGTACTGTTTATGACTGGCTACTGTTACATAAAAACAGAGTGTAATATTGTTCTTTTAGTGTGGAAATGTACCAGTTGTTTACAAACAAAATTCCAGTTCCTGCTTTTCACTGCAAAAAAATTTGCGAATGTTGGACAGACATGGAAATATTCCCCATCGTTCACAGCAGCCATTCACTTAAACAGGTGACCAATAGACCATAATAAACCACCTCATCGCTGAATTATTGCTTAATCACCAGTGACAGTAAAGCTGTTTTCAGTTTAACTGACTAGAACGGGCAGAATTGGAAGGGCATAGTTATCACGGAGATATTGGGAACAGCCTCGAACAGAACGGTCCAAGTACGCGCTTCACGTCTTTTAGATTGCACCGCTAACGTCAATAGTGCGCGCGACTTCTGCTTTGTTTGGCGGCGAAACTGCCTCTGGAACACCAGCCTGAGTTAAGGTAGCGTGGAGTACCCCGGGCCAACGCCGAGCTCGCGAACGGACGACAGGCACAACAGGCGTCTCGTTTGGACATCCACAGCCAAACAGCAGCGTTGTGCAGATTTCTGAAGGCGAAACTGCACGTTCCCCCAGGAGCCGACGAGCGCCTTCTAAATAAACCGGACGTGACAGGGAGCAGACGGCCCGCTTCATCTCGCGCGCCATTTCCGCACAGGACAGCACCGCTAAACTGGGTGTCGAGAGGTGAAAGAAATAGAGAAAGAGAGAGAGAGAGAGAGAGAGAAACAAAGTTCAGTATTTTGTCTTTATGTCTCGCACCATAACACTGGCAGGTCGATGACCTACACAAACACTTGCGCCCAAGTGACAGTTTAAGAGACTGGAAGACCGTGCCACAGAAGGAGAATTAGTCGTTTTTAAAGTTTCTAGTAAAATATATTCAAAACGTTGGTCCCTCGTATTTGTTCTCACTGTCGGATAAATAATTAATAACATTCGTTATTGCTTTAAAAAAAAGTCCAAAAGTGGCAATGGGGGACACTATCAATTAATAGTGTTTTTTAATTATATAAAGTATAAGTGTATTATTATTGTTGTTGTTGTTATTAATATTATTAGCAGTAACAAGTGCGGATGGCGTGGTCGGTCAGTGGTGGAAGCCTATGACCAACACCCTTTTGTTCCATTTATTTCTTCCAGAGGGATTCGGCTGAATGATCCGCTCTTAAAGCCACCACCAGACCCCCACTGGTCGCTCGGGCCTCGCGTCTTTTAAGACAATATCGTTTTGTTTTGGGACATGCAGCTGGGAATCAAATGACCAGTGAAATCCGACGGCTGGTGTGTTATTTCACACCGAGGGCGGCGACTGTATGTATTTATTTCCGCACAATGGAGACGCAGCCAGAGCAGGAGCTCTTTCATTTCCGCCCACAGGGGTGTTCGATCTCCGCGGAGCGCAATTAGAAGCTCCGTCACCTCCCTGGCCGTCCCGCCCTAGCGAGGGAGCGCCTCCGGCCTCTGCCGCGCGTGACACTGATCCGATGGAGAGCGCCTCCTCGCGCGGGAGCTTCAATTAAGACCCCACACTGACTCCATTTTACTCCTGTTTTTATACATACCCGAATGGTACAAGGGGGAGTGAATTACAGGCAACTGTTAAAGGATTTAGGCGCAGTAAAGCATCGCTGTATTATTAACGTTATTCTACGTTATTAAAGCTGAAAAACTTGGAAATTGTAGAAGAAGAGGTAAAGTCTGTATGTTTTTAACGTATGTTTGCTGGCGTGTCAGAATTCGAAGCAATAACGATGTTGCAGAGACGACCTGTTCCTTTACAGGAGGGTCCGGCTCAGAGCAGCAGGGCTGTCGCTCTGTGGCAGGTGTCGCTTGGGGTTAAGTGGTCTCACATTATGTAGCTTTATCTTCTGCGAAGTGCGCGTGGGCGTAAGGAAAATCAACACAACAGCCTGAAACGTAAAGCACAGGAATAAAATAACTGGGACATTTTATCTGCGGGATTTATCGTGGACATTAACATTAGGTCCTGGAGGAGAGAAAGTATTCGAACCTGCTTGAAGTGGAGTCTTATCTCTGAATAACCTTGTCCATGGTATCGGTCGAGCGAATACTTTTTGTCACGTGGTACATTCACCAAAGGCGTGGTCTATGTCTATGACATACTGCGGCCTGTTCGTAATTTACAGTTTAATTCAACCTTGCTCTTTCCGTCTCTGCCCACAAGTCAGCCGTGAAAGCTTGATCACCCCAAATAGCCGCTTGTCAGTTTTATGGACACAGACTAAGCGCCAAATTACATTGTCAACAGGGATTCTCCGCTGCTGATCCTTTTTAAGTCCGAAATACAGCCTGTTCCAGAGTGACGGAGCTGGACTGTGCTAAACACTCGGGTAAGGTCATGTTTCGTGCTGTGTTCAGTGTTTAAGCCTGGCGTTACCCCGACAATCCTGCATCTGGATTGGCTTCACTGAAGTAACACAATTATAATGATCAAATGCTAGTTTGCTTTGGTTTATAAACAGCCTTAAAGAGGAGCAAAGCCGATACACAATCTGAGTTTAATGCAAAAAGTACTTGGAATCGATTATCAGTTTTTGGAGAGTAGACAATCCTTAAACTTTCTTGCCAGATTTGACCAAGCAGTATTACTTATATATTTCACTGCAATATTACTCTTACAGTACAAAACCCCAGGATGTTTTCCATATCTTATAAATTATGCAGTAATATTACCGACAGGTAAGTTACTTTCTCATTGCCAGGGCCTGTCACACACCCCCAGCCGTGGACCATGCGGACCCCTGGAGTCCTGGTTCCCTCACTCTGATCTCTTCAGACACGGGAGAGGATTCAACTGCTTCTCACGTCTTGTGCTCAGTGACATTTCAGTGCAGTGCAGCAGATATGGTAGTGAACACGAGTTTACAGGACACATCAGAAAGGTGTGTGTGTGTGTGTGTTGGGGGGTTGTGATCAGATAGGCAGTGAGGGAGGCACAAGGAAAGGTGGAGCTCAGAGATGATCAGACAGGATGTTGGGTCTCTACAGAGAGTTGGAGAGGGACATGTGTGGTAGTTCACTGAAAACTACTTCACATCACTTACTGAATGTTTTTTCTGCACTCTGTAAACATACAATTTTTCACCTTGTTAACATCCAATTCACATTCCAACTTAATTTACATTATTTAATTATTATTATTATTGTTGTTGCTGTTGTCATTATTTTATTGCTTTTTTAAGATATATACGAGTGTGATGTCTACACTTCTGAGTTCCTTCTGCTGTAACACTTTGATTTCCCTTGGAATCAATAAAAATTTATTTCTGTCAAAGTGTGGTCTAAAAACAGGTCTAAAAAATCACCTTATGTTTGCCATGTGAGTTGAATTCACCAGGCTGGGAGGGAAGAGGCAGGTGTGAGACAGGACAAGCACCAGGCCACTAAAACCTGATCATACCTGATGATGGCTAATTCAAATGGATACAAACAGTTTAATACCAAAGCACAGCAACTAAATTGGTGATTGTTAATTGAGATTGAGATTGAGATTGAGAGCACCAGTAGACGTCATCACTTAGCAATGTTATCTTTTTTGTTTACCTATTTGCTTATTGTGTTGTTAAGTATTTTATTAGGTATTTTACATTTTAATTGTGCAGATATAAAACTCCTTTTCAGGCAGTTATGATCTTTACGCACAGACACATGCAGTTAGACTACACTCACAGACTTCACCCAGTTCCCCCAGTCTCATCAGTGTCCCCCAGTGCCTCCCTGTGGAGGGCCTCCTCCTGCCTTGTTGCCTGTCCTCCACAACCTGGCCTGACTCCCATACCACCCCCTCCTGCTCCAACTTCAAAGCTCCAAACCAGGCTTCATCCCTGGGTGAGCCGAGCTTTGATCCCTGCATGGGGACCAGGTTTCCTGGAGGTCAGGGGCCCAGTCCGACGGCCCTCTGCCCACCTCACTCACCTGGGTAGGGAAGGGTGCAGCTGGGACAGGGGGTGGCAGGCCTTCTGTTGACGGATGGCTCGCTGCACATCTCCTGTCATTATGGAGCCAGAACACCTGACACAAATCCCTTTGTCTCTGAGCTCAGCTTCCGTCCTGGCCTGATGTCCAGCCTCTATTCAGATCA
The DNA here is from genome assembly GCA_028565775.1 of Sternarchorhynchus goeldii. Lineage (NCBI taxonomy): Eukaryota > Metazoa > Chordata > Actinopteri > Gymnotiformes > Apteronotidae > Sternarchorhynchus > Sternarchorhynchus goeldii. The sequence continues at coordinate 1,516,888 of JAOXYF010000010.1, forward strand.
CATTCATTACTGTTTTGGTGGTTATTGCGGATTAATTATTTGAAGTTAATTCATCCTTATTTTGTTTGTTTGTTTGTTTGCATTTTTGTTTTATGTATCTTCTGTTGTTGATAGTTATGGTCATAATAGAGTTCTGCCATAGATTTAGCATTAGTTTTAGCTCTCTCCATTTTAATAACCAATAAAATAAAAACTTGCACATATAGCTATAAGTGAGTGAATCCAGTGATGTCACTGTTCATGACCATGTTTGTCATCCAAAACATGGAATATTCAGTTCAGCTACCAATGAGAACATCCTCCATGTTAGCCTGTAACTTTCTGTTTGCTATCTTGTTAAACTACTGGTGTATAATTGACTGCCTAAAACCGTGTAATTTGCAGTGCAAAACGCCACTACCATCCTGCACTCAACGACCTTGCGGGCTCGTTTCTCGAGCATGGCGTGCAGGAACTCCTCTTTCCTCTGGTTTAGCATTCAGATAAAGTCAACAGCGGTGAAAAGAGCAGCCTCCAAAATGTGCTCCGGTCCACAGAAGGGTGAAAACTAGGTGAGAATAAGAGCAGCTGTCACGAACGCTGCAGTCCAGATTAGACACCCTACAGCTCGAGGGTATAGAAATCTATCTCTAGGTGGCAGTGTTGTCACATTGGCGACAGCACGGGATCATCTTCAGCCGCGAAGCTGCAGAGGCACAGATCTATACAGCCTCTTATTATAAAGCCACCGAACCGCAAAGCAATGAAGTCTTTCATTGATCACGCGCATCACACTTTTTCCCCCCTCTCTTCTTTCTCTCTAAGCCTTTTCTTCTTCTCCTGTCACGGCTAATATTCACCTTACTCAGTGAAGCAAATTGCTGACACCTTTTTAAGAAGTGACAACTGTGTATATTTCATGATCGCAAATTCCATTTTCATATCAAGCGAGAGGAGAATGCAATTTTCACTTCATTAAATCGACACAGGGACTTCGGCGGGTTTAGGGCACTTAGAGATGAAAGAGCTTTAAGACGCACTAATGCTGTCAATCTAGCGTCTAGATACTTAACGAAGGAGTTCATTCAAAAACTTTCTAATTAGGCTTAAAAGTGGAAACAGTGAAGCACAGCACCATTAAAAGTCCATAATTGCACGAACACAGTATTAAAGAAAGTACTGTTTTTTAGATTCTTCTTCACATGCGCATTTGTGAATTCGAGCGTGTCTGCGAGTATATGGGTATTTAAAGTTTTAAAATATGTATTTTTTTATCCTCAAGATAAGAGGAGGCGTGGCCAGCTGGGCAACGCCGAGTTTGCCCCCTTTACCCAACTGACAAATTTAGACACCTAAGTGATCTCATGCTAAAACCCATATTTGAATAAAGAATGAAATAATGCAAACAAAATGTACATAATTGCCCGTTAAATGGCACCAGATTGTATGAATCAACTGTCACACATTTGTCAAAACACATCTGCCCATCTGTTGACAAGCAAAATACTCTCTCTCTCTCTCTCTCTCTCTCTCTTTCTCTCTCTCTCTCTCTCTCTCTCTCTCTCTCTCTCTCTCTCTCTCTCTCTCTCTCTCTCTCTCTCTCTCTCTCTCTCGATGTTGTGAATGACAGGCTGGTAGCCTGGGAGAGCTGTTGAAGTTGGCCCCTCCATTCAGCGTGTGGGCCAGAACCTTTTCATCCCTCCCCCACTTCGGATTTGTTTGTGCCTAAACACAGACAAGCACCCAATACAATGCTATTCTGGTTCGTTATTCTGCTATTCTGGTTCGTTATTCTGCTATTCTGGTTGCTCACATCCAAACACACACACACACACAAAGAGAGAGACACAGCATGCATGCAGACACAAGCACATACGTGTATGCATAACATAAGTTTATTCATGGATACATCACATCACAAATACACACACACACACACACACACATACACTCTCACACACACACACACACACACACATACCTATGCATGCATACATTACACTACAAACATACTAACAATATTACAAACCATATGGGGAGCACCATTTAATTACAAAAAGTGTTAACTGCTAGTTTCCCTCAAACAAACTGGTGAGAAAAGAGATGGTTCTTCTGACACCATTGTGAAGTCCACAAGACCTTACAAGCTATTGTCTGAAATAGAACTGCAATACGCTGTGCAGTAACCAGTCATGTGTAAAACTGCCCACACTATAACAAAGGAACAGAAGGAAAACTACCCTGATCGGCAGGATATAAACAGGATATAAATAGGCCCTTATATTTATGAACTGGGCAAATCACGTGACCTGTTCCTCACACATACAGCTGGAAGCAATAATCCAGGTGAAACTCATACAACAGCTCCACGTTCATAAAGCAAATTATGAACTAACTGTGGGCACCCAGAAGCAGTCTGAGCCCCAGGTTCCTAAAGAGACGCCTCTCAGACAGGGCGGATACTGGGGAGTGCAGCTGATCTGGACAGACACTGAGGAGTGCTGGCACCCATCTCACGCAGAACTGGACAGCTGATCTGTGGCGTGCTTTAATTTCCATTTGGACATGACTGATCTTCCTCTAATGCGTCCTGAACCTGGCCTACTGCAACTCCTGGGAAAGCCAGGGAGAAGATAGGAGATGATGGACTCGAGGGAATCTCCAGGGAGAAGATGATGATGGATGTTAGAGAATCCCCCAGACCACTCAGAAGCCCAGATCTGTCAGTGCAGCACCATGCTGCCTCCTTACCTGTCTCAGGTGCTCCAGCCTCTCCCTCGCTGGGCGCTGCCCGACACTCCGTCAACACCTGGAGACTCGTGGCTCTCCTCCATAGAGACATCAACCTCTACGAGCACAAATATCCATCTGAGCACAGACCTCCATCGAACCACACCACCGTTCAACGAAACATCAAAGCCCCCTGCACCTAGAACGCGTAACACCTGCAGACACTCCCAGTCACTGCAGAGCAGACTGACCTGCTTGGAGGGAGAACTTTACCTAAGGAAACCTCTGCAAGCTCCTCCAGGAACAGTAGCCATGCACTGTCAGGACCGGGGACGTATATATAGAGGGCCCCCCCAGCGTCAGGACGCACCAGCACACCTGAATGGGCTCGAAGTGTGCCTAACTAACTGCGCAGTGTGTCATGGTGTGCTCTGATTGCCTTATCGTCTCATTTATCACAGATGAATTGGAACCAGCCTTGCTGAAAGCTCCTTTCATTGTTGGGGATGAAAACCTGTGCGAAGATCCACACACAGCTGAACCATGGGCCTGTAGGCAAGCTGGGTGCAGCGAACAGACTGAGTGCAGAGAGAGAGAGAGAGAGAGAGAGAGAGAGAGAGAGAGAGAAAGAGACAGACAGAGAAAGAGAGAAACAGAGAGAGAGAGAGAGAGAGAGAGAGAGGTAACAGATATAGAAAAGTGAAAAGCAAGATTATGTCAGCTTCACAAGTCATCGAGTAACAGAGTAACAGTGAACCATAACGCTTAACAATGACACTGTGTGCCAACCAAGCCTAACAGAGTGAGTGAGTGTGTATCCACTCACAGATCGACCCTCGACCCCCCTCCTCCCGAGACACCCCACCCCCACCCAGCAGCCTCTGACCAGCATGTAAGAACCAGGAGGTGAGCAAGTGTTGGAGATTTTTCCCCCGTTAATGTTATGTAGAGGTCTTAGTCATGGCTGACGGCACAGCAAATATCAGCCTCTCCTGTGATGGAGGAAATGACTGAACATAAAAATCCCACAACACTGCTAGCTGTAGTAAGATACATAGTGATAAACAGCCCAATACACTTTTCTTTCTCCCGCCCCCAAAAGCAGGACATACTTGGCGGACGTCCTTGTGCTGGTCGTCAGGCGACTCTGACTCTAGGGACCTTTGCCTTTTGTTTTCTAAAACATCTAAAGTTGAGGCAAAGTGGACTGCGTTTGCCATGGAGCGCAGAGGCAGGACCTGTGACTCATCCACGCGGTGAGTCCTTGCCCAGGCGCGCGCTTCTCCGCGGGATCCGTGTGAGCGGAGCACTCAGGACAAGCCCCTGCGGGGTTACGTCCCGCAGTCCAACTCCGCCTCCGCCTGCAGGGTGACGCGGCGGGACCTGTGATACTGAGGTCTGGAAGCTGCAGCTGAGCGACGCCTTAATTGCGGGGGATGCCATAGTGGGCGTCGCCATAGTGGATTGTGGGGGCGGGGCTTAGTGTCCCTCACCTGTTGGCCTGGACCCCCGGGGGCGACGCTCACGGTGCAGTGCTCCAGACATGGCAGCCTCGAAACGCAGGGAGCTATACGTGCGTTAAATACACCGGAGGCTGCTTGCTCTTCTGCTCGGGCGAGTGGACTGAGAGGGAACTGAGAGGGAACTGAGAGGGAACTGAGGGAATTGTTAATGCCTAGTCGCTTCAGTTGACACCTACTGATTGATCAGCTCACAACTGTATCTACTCTTTCTTCCATGAAATCTGGTGTTAGTGTCAGTGTGTGTGTGGGTGTGTGTTTGTGAGAGAGAAGGAACGTGCGTGTGTGTGTGTGTGTGTCTGCTCTGTGTGTACATATGTGTGTTTATGTGTGAAGAATGAGGTAGGCAAGGTTCATCCGATTTCTGGTTAAATTGAGAGTGAAGGCGGTTTACTGTGTATGTGTGATGTGCTTGTGTGTGTGTGTGTGTGAGAGAGAGAAGGAACGTGCGTGTATGTGTGTGTGTGTGTGTGTTAGCACCCAGCCTCTAAGCTGCATGGGATGAAAAGGAGGGCATTCAGTTGCACTCTACCAATCACACACTCCCTGAACTCCAATGGAGCCCAAATAGTTCGGCTTCCCCCACCATATTCACATCCTTTACCACAAACACATCCACTTGAATGCACACACTGCAGAACGGGCGGGGCCATGCTAGAGTGGGCGGGGCCACATAGAACAGGAGGGGTGCGGCCGTGTCGATTTCATATCCGCGTGCCCAGGCCGCCTCGTAAGCAATGTTAGGTGCCACACAGGGGCAGGCGCGTCTTGGGTGGGCTGTGCTCGGCAGGCGCTGGGCTGGGCCGGGGTGGACCGATGACTCACAGAGCTGAAGGCCCAGAGCACATTTCTTGCTTTTCTTTTGTGGTTCTTGACATTTTTTTCCTGTGCAGTACGAGGGCACAGCATTTTGGCTCATTCCTGCCGATTCATTTTCAGGGGAGGAGCGTGTGAGGAGCGGCCATGGGGGAGGAGCAGGCACCAGCCAAAGGAGGCCCAAAGGAGCTGGGAAAGGGGTGTTAGTGTGTGTGTGTGTGTGTGTGTGTGTGTGTGTGTGTGTGAGGGAACAGAAGCCTGAGCTCAATAATCAGCTTCACACTAGGCTCAGGGCCGGTTTCCACAGTGAGGCAGTGAGAGACGGGCCGTCCCCCATGCTTGGTGCCGTGGCGACGAAGGGCCGAGGTGTTGAGGAGGAGAGGAACGCTGGCAGACAGAGCCTCCAGCACCAGGACGTTAAGGACCAGGGAGACGGGACAATTCACAGCAGCACATCCACAGTGCAGATTAATTATCAAAATGTTTCTTCCATCACAGCAACATACATGGCTTTAAAGTGCTTGTAGCTCACCTGAACACAGATATGGATGTAGTTTACCTGAACACAGGTGTGGATGTAGATTACCTGAACACAGGGGTGGGTGTAGCTCACCTGAACAAAGGTATGGATGTAGTTTACCTGAACACAGGTGTGGGTGTAGCCCACCTGAAAACAGGTGTGGGTGTAGCTCACCTGAACACAGGTGTGGGTGTAGCCCACCTGAACACAGGTGTGGGTGTAGTTTACCTGAACACAGGTGTGGGTGTAGCCCACCTGAAAACAGGTGTGGGTGTAGCTCACCTGAACACAGATGTGGGTGTAGTTTACCTGAACACAGGTGTGGGTGTAGCCTGATGCTCAGTCAGCCCAGTAATTACCTTAGTGCTCAGGTTTCTTTTCATTTAGAGCACTTGCTGGCACCTCTTAAAACAATTCATGTCAAACATATTATACACAGACAATGTGTATTAAAAGATCTCTAGCTAAAATGATTCAAATTAACCTCACCAAGCAGGACTGTATTCATTTCTCCATTTAAAAAAGACAATGAGCTAAATGGAACAGAGCCAACCAAGGATTAATAATCTGTAGTGCTTTAACATCACATTAATTACAAGATTCTGCACTCGGTCTTTAATTAGAAGCTTAATTAACATACGATGCAACCCGGTCTTACAAAGAGGTTTAATTAAGAGATTCAAACCATCAGTGAGAGACAGGAGTGTATCGCAGACGCGTGGACCTCGCACATGCGTGGACCTCGCCATGCATTTCTGCCTCTGGGATGCCAGTGATCCTTGCGCCCAGTCCGTGTTGCGCCACGCCGCGGGGCGTCGTGGTGGATCCGCAGAACTGGCACCAGTGGGCCCGGCCTGCGGCCTCCCCCGTGCCCACCTGGCCAGGTGCCGGGGGCCAGGAAGGAGCGCTTCACCCATGCACCTGCTGGGAGGAGCATACGGCCTACTGCCATGTGGAGGGGGGGGCGGGGCCTGCGCTCCTTCCTCTCTCAGACTGGCACGGTGGTATTATTCAGTGCTTACACACACTGCTGGTGGTGTGGAGATGACTGCAGATTTATTCATTTAGCCAGGACAACATGGCAGCCTGGGCTAAAATTATCATCTCAGTAGTGGAACAGGCTACTTCACAGTTAAGGTAGTTTTTATTTTTTACAGACATTGTCGTATCACAAAATGATGCATTGGATTGTTTTGTTACTGCATGTGCTGAATACCAAAATGTGTTGTCTCCTTAGCAACTTCTTAAAACCACCTTCTGGCTTTGGAGTCAGAGCACCACTTGTTTTGACACTCCATCTGAAAACTTTGAAATGGAAAATAACCCTGCAACACGGACCGAGTGTGTGCAAAATAACCCTGCAACGCGGACCGAGTGTGTGCATTTCATGCAAAGAAAACCAGAGAGCAGAAGGACGGAGAGGTAATGGCGCACGGTGATCTGTGGTGGCCGAGATATGCAGCGCTGTAATTAACCAACCGGGGATGCTTTGCGAGTTTCCCTCGCGCTCAGAGCCTGCGCGGATAGACGTGACAGGCCGGTGTCGGCGGCGGGACCGTCGTGCTTTGAACGGGCTCTGCGCTCCGTGTAATATCTAATTCCGACCTCGCTGTGCGCCAGTACAAAAAGCGCTCAACCGATCTTTTGAAATTCATGAATATCGTTTCAGCGGTGCGACGGAACAGCTAAACCCGCCGGAGCGCGTTCCTGATAAGCAGAGCAGCAGAATTAAACCAGGCTAGTCTTGCAGAAGGAATGCGGGCAGCCATACAATCAGCCCGAACAGAGAGGTGTCGGAAGGGTTGGGGGGGGTG
>JAOXYF010000010.1:1557468-1567698 GCA_028565775.1 Sternarchorhynchus goeldii
GGGGGGGGGGGGGGGGGAGCAACTCCACTCTTTCTTTTAATGAACTTTAGACACTCCTCTCCCTCCTCCTGTTCTCTCCTTGAACTCAGCCGTAATCTTAGGCAGACAAAAAGGTTCCTCCCCTCCCTCCCCTGTGCTTCGAGTTCATATCCATACTCAAACCTTTAAAATGGCCTCCCTGTTTTTGGTCAAGACTGCAGAAGTTATTGTGTCCATGGGCTCATGGGTGTGAGCAACACAAGAGTAGCTCTTCAGGCACCAGCAGGTGATTTCTCCCCACTGGCTAATATGGAACTAAAAAAGGAGCCCTCAAACTGTCACGTATATACGTACGTGTGTGTGTGTGTGTGTGTGTGTGTGTGTGTGTGAGAGAGAGAGGGAATGGTGAGGGTTGGAGCGTTAGCTTTCTGCAGCTGGTGTGTGTTTTCTCTCTGTACCACGGCTGAAAGGGAAACAGTGCAGCAGTGCTCTCCGTGTCCTCGATTGACCTGCCATGTTTACCATACAGATCAAAGAGAGACCAGCGCGTCTCCCTTCAGCCTCCACCGCTCAATCCTGAGGGTAAACGGGGTGCGTCTGAGATCCATGCTGCTGAGGAAATAGTCTTAATAGCTGATTTGAGGACACATTGTCAGTTAAGAACCTGCACTAACTTTGGAGTGTCCTCTGTGCTGTCTAGAGTCTTCCTGCTTGATTGTGCACTTGTTTGTTAGTGTATTTTGAGCACTGAATGTCATGGTTGTGACATTTGTTTCATTAAGTGTAAAACGTGTGTGTGTGTGTGTGTAGTAGGGTGGCCTGGACCGCAGGGCTGTCATTGTTTCTGTGTTTATGACGGTGGCTGTGTCAGAAAGCCAGAGGTTTACAGTCCAACCCATCATCCAGCTCACTCAGCTGGCACTAACACTAACAGCCCTCTGTACAATCTTGGACCTTTGTGGTGTGTGTGTGTGTGTGTGAGTGAGAGAGAGAACAGGAGAAGGTGAACAGGGTGAGTAGTGTTACTGATTATTAGTGTCGCCTCCTCATCCCAGCAAGAGCAGAGACAAATTTAACTTCCTACTAAAAGTACTGTAACCTCTGCCTTAGGAAACACACCAGCACATAAACAAACAAACAATCAGAAAACTGTAGTCTGCCTCGCCACCAGCGAAAGTTGGACCCAACAGTTGTAGCTAAAAGCCTATTTACGCATTTGTTGTGAAAGCAGTTGCCAGAGGGGAGTCTCGCAGTGACTGTGTCCCCATTGTGTGTGACTCTGCTGGAGCGTGGAGGATCCACAGGGCCCCGGGGTGCCCGTACCCTCCCCACCCCCGTCGCAAGCCCAGACCTGCCTGAACCTGAACGCAAAAATAACCCCAGATTGTTAATCACACAGACATGGCCCCTCCCCTTACACACACCCCCTCTACACCCTCCCTTGTGTTCATTATGTCGACCCCATCACTGGGAAGGCCCCCATGTGTCTTCTTCTCATGTCATTTAGATTGGCACACGCAGTCTTTCTGCGGCTTGTGAGGTTTGTGTTATTTCGTGGGTCTGGCTCCCGGGGGCACCGCCACTAAAGAATCAGCCATTAACAGTAAACTGAATGTTGGATACCGCAAGGTTCATTTTGGCTAAGCTAAGTTTAGCCATGTAGGTTTGTCCAAATTTACCTCGGGCCACAATGTCGATTGGTTTACTGGCCATCAGTCAAGCGGCTGATTGGTGTTTGGCACACGATGTGGTGATAGTAGTGATAATTGGGATGAATTACACTGTGTATCATTCGGAAATCTTTCCATAAGCTGAGCAGCTGAGTTCATTTCTCACCCTGTCGGGTGGCTAAAACAGTCCTCCCACTGTCCAGGCCTGACCTCCACATCAGTGTCTCCCGGTGATGGGAGGGAACCGTAAAGCTCACACGTTTACTGCTTCGTTTGTGTGATCTGTTCATGTGCATCACTTTTAAAGGACATTAAAAAAAATACATCTCACACGTGTTTCTAGGGTTACAGTGTATTTTTTGTTTTGTTAATTGACTTGTAAAGACTTGTAAAGTCAATTAATAAAACAAAAAAGTGTTTAACAAAAAGCCAATTGAACAAAGGTTTGTACTTTTTAATATTTTGCCAAAACTACAGAAGAAAATGATGTTTGGTGTAACCCTAATTTAAAGTGTTTCTCCAGCTAGCATAAAAAGTTAGCAAACTAACCTGGTACATTTTATATTTGTGTGGAATTTTTCCAACGTTGGTTGTGGACACAACGTAGCTTAGATTGAAAATTATCCTGACGTTTCAACAGCCTTTATATGTTTCAACTGTAGTCAGAAACTGCTAGCTAGAGTTGAGCTTCAAAAGCCTGGTCAGTTAACTTAAAATCACAATCTGAATACACTATAAAACTGAATTTTTTAAGATACATTTTTGCAAAGCTGGATTTTAGCAATTTCTTCATATGTTATTCTATATGTTATTATGTTATTCTATTTTAAAATATTCCCGCAGAGAACCTTCCGGAAGCCTGCGTCAGGTGGCTCAGGTGCTTATGGTGTCTGGGTGTACTGTCTTAGTGCCAAACAGTGCTGTTTCTGAGACATCTTAACAAGTACTATGATCAGAATGGGTGGAACAATAACACTTGCCTTTGAACTTCTAAATGAAGTTCTGTCTTCATGTTTTTGGACTGTGATTATGGATAATGAGCTCTCTCTCTATCTCTAGCTTTCTCTCTATCTCTCTCTCTCTCTTTCTCGCCTGGCAGTGGAATTAACTAGAGGCTAGCAGAGCGGAAATCACTTGCAGTCTTTCTGAATGACGTCCCAGAGATGGGAACGGATTAGTGCCCTCTCCCTGTGTCTCTCTCACTCTCACTCTGTCTGTCTGTCTGTCTGTCTCTCTCTCTCTCTCTCTCTCTCTCTCTCTCTCTCTCTCTGTCTATCTACCTGTCTCTCTCTCTCTCTCTCTCTCTCTCTCTCTCTCTCTCTCTCTCTCTCTCTCTCCCTCTCCCTCTCTCTGTCCGTCTGTCTGTTATAGCACTGGCAGGCTTTTTTTCTGCTACTGGCAAAGGTGTTGCACTTAATCTCATTACACTGCTTCTCAAGATCACAGACCTCAAAATGATCACCCCCAACCCTCCAACTCTTTCATTTTTGCGCCCTCCTTCATTCTTTCTCTCTTTCTGTCGCTCTACAGCCCTCCCTCTCTTCCATCCTCTCTCTTTCCAAGTCACTGGAGGTGCCTCCACCTGAAAGGAGAGAGAAATCAGTGGGCCAGCTGCTGTTTTAGCTGCTGCTGTTTTGCTCACAGCACATGCCAATCCTCATCCAATTTTGCCACACTGGTGGCCTCTTATTCCCCCGTCCAATAATGTGTCTGCTGGAAAAATCCCACTGCTTCAAATCAACTCTAATCCTAGCTGGAGACCTCATGTCAATCTCATCCTTCAAAAAAAAAAACGTTCAGTAGGCTTTCTCTCTCTCTCTCTCTCTCTCTCCCCCCTTCCCCCCTCCCCCCCTTATCCTCTGTCTGCTCCGTTGGACTCCTGGGACAGTCCTCTGAGTCCCCCATCTCTTCTAAAGAACAGGGCAGGGATCACACAACATGACCTCCCTGCACCTTGATATCACAGTATTGCGACCCTGGAGGCACATGGACGTAGGTGCAGATTAAGACTTTGCATAATAAGATTACACGCTGGCTGGGTGATATCAAGGGAGGATCCATATGTGGTGGGCTGGCGCTCCGTCTCCAGATCAGTGGCGGGTGGAGCGGCCCACGGCAGGGGTGGAGCTGCTCAGAGGGGCTGGTGGGAACCAAACACGATTCAGATCATGACCAAGATGGCCAATCGGAGCCAGGGCCCTGACGCTTCCGCAAATTCAATTGATCTGATGCAGCCTTCCACATATGGTGATTTAACTCCACCGCTGTGGATGGGTTTTGTTTGTTTATTTATTTATTTATTTATTCATTCAGCCCCGGACAAAAGGACTTACAGGTCTGCTGGGATTTAGCACCAATCTGTTGACGAGGAACAGAGTGCAGATGTTTGATGGGCTCCGCTCACTGATCTGGCAGATCTGAGAAAGAAAAAGCTGCAGTGAGATGGTGTTGGGACGCCAGAATCGGCTCGCAAACAAAAGTTGTATTGCTGCCATTGAGTTCTTAATGAAGAAATGCCAGTGAAAAAAGTTGCAGTCTGTATCCTGTCTAACTGCATCTACATTCATTGTTAGGGATTACAAAATGGTGCCAGGTGGTCTGAGAGGGCACTGGAAATGCTCTTTGTTCCATGAATTCCTCAGATTCTGTGGAATTCTGTGGAATTCTGCTCAAACTGTGATGTCCTGCTGGGAAACTCCTGCATATTGTTGGGAATCCCAATGTGTTCCATTACCTGTTCCAGCGTTGCCCCCCACATAACGTGGACATTCTCTGCATTGCGCCGCCACCTCGAGGGTGTGCCGGGGGTCAGGATTCTCAGGCACCTGCGGGGGTGGCAGGAGGCCCAGGCCGGCCGGAGGACTGGGACTGATAAACGGGGGCAGGACACGGAGCCGCGCTTCTCCTGACCGGCCATGGGAGTGAGAACAGCACGAGCCCAACGTGAGCCCAACGCTGAGTTCGCTGAGCACTCCGATACCACGGGGGGTTCTGGGAACTGTAAAAGCTTACAGGCAGGGGGCCCTGAATGGAAAACACACCTACTGGTGTTAAACAATGCCCTCCTCCATGGCGATTGAGCACAGGCAGAGAGGAGGTTGTTGATGCTGCGCTGAAGTGTCCGTTGGGCCCTTCCTGAATTTGAGGAGTGATTCTGAGTAGAGAGCAGGGACATGAAGAGCAGGGAGCCGGAGAACAGGGACGCGGAGAACAGGGACCTGGAGAGCAGGGACGTGGAGAACAGGGACCCGGAGAACAGGGACCCGGAGAACAGGGACCTGGAGAACAGAGACCTGGAGAACAGGGACCTGGAGAGCAGAGACCTGGAGAACAGGGACCTGGAGAACAGGGACCTGGAGAGCAGGGACCTGGAGAACAGGGACCTGGAGAACAGGGACGTGGATCCAGCGCTGAATGGCGTAATCAAGCTTTTTGGAGGAAAAGAAAGAACAACCAGAAGAATGAGGCAGCTGAGGACGTTTGGTTTTGAAATGCAGACAGAAAATCTCAATCACAAAGTAGATCATTAACGACATTCACTTGTTGATGGTTCTGATATCTACCCAAGAGACTCACTGTCTGCTTATGCGATACATATCCAACAACACCAAAGCTAATCCCAGTCCTTAGTAAATATGTTATCTTTAATCAGTGTTATCAACAAGCGCACCCCCCCCTGCACACACACTCATTTGGGGTCACGGCCTGTGATCATGAAATGTATGTCACCTGCTTATCTTATATCAAAGTCTCCCTGCCTCTTATGCAAATACAGTGAACTGGGCCTTCGATCAGCCTACCAGCCTCCCCAGTCCCACGTCCCAGTCCCCCGACGCTGCAGCGGCTGATAGTAATCAGCGCTAAACAAGCGTACCACATCACAGACCCAAATTAGCCAAACATGGGAGGAGAGGTTCAGGCAGCTGCAAGCTAAAGAGGATTAGTGGGGTCCCCCCGGCCCTGCAGCCCGACTCACAAATTACACATGTTAATCAGCCAGCAGCTCCACAGACGGCTTCAGCGCGCTGATTTAGAAGCTCTGCTCTGAGCTATCAGGGTGGGGGCTCTACATCGGGATGGTGTAGATTGTTACGGTATATCATTGCAATTGTGACTCCACTGTTTATGGCTCATGACGCACGCTGAGATCAAAGCCTTAGCAACGCCTGCAAAACCTTTGACATTATCTAGTAATTCAGGGCTAATAAATGTTCTGGATTAGTGTAACTACTGATTGTATCTACTAAATGTTCTGGATTAGTGTAACTACTGATTGTTATCCATGTGCTCGTCAAATGTTTTGTTTTTTACTCGTTCACATTCTCTGGGTATTTCACAGCCTTTTTATGTTCTAAGCAGAGATGTTTCTTTAATCAATATCTAAATCTAACATTTCCCTGATAAAATGCTGTCCAGTGGCACAGAAGAATAGCATTACTGCAGAATCTACGGACCTTCTGCTGCTTGTTTACCGCCTGACAATTTGGCAGAACTCCACCCACTGCTAGAAAGAATCTCTGTCAGAATTCTGTTTCTTGCTTGCAACTTGTTGTTTATAGTCGCTAAGTTAGGGAAACCTGTCACATGGCCAAAGTTCCGTCACATGACCAATGTTCCGTAGCTTAGCCTGCAGTTGGCTGACAGGTATGATGTGAGCAGTAGGGCACGGCGGTGGGTCTTCAGATCCTCTTCCTGTGGACACTGGTGAGTCAGAGCACTGCTGCCTGTGCATCAGACAGCCTGTATTTTATACCTGAGTGCACGTCTATACAGAAAAGTAACCACATCAGCAAATACAGGGGAAATACAACAATAATCACAGTAAACAACATAACTACACACCACGGACAGAAATGATTCACAGACACTTTGGTGAAAAGCCAAAGAGTAGCTTGGGAAAAAATAAAGTTAAAAAAATAAGTTAGAAAATTATAATCATTAGAGAGCTAAGAATTCCACTAAGAATTAATACATATTAGAGCCAACATATTGTTTTGTTCATATGTTAAATACAAGTTATTTTAATGCTATAAAGGTTTTATTTTGAAACAAACATGTACTTTTACTCTAGCAGCCCCCACCACACCCCACCCCTCCCAACCTGCTCTGGAATATTACGCCTGCAATTCTTTCTGACAAAAGGCAGTCAAACAATCCTCAGCAAAAGCTCATGCTACAACAAAAACGCAGCTGGAGTCCAAATGAAGTTGCCTGCTAATTTCCTCTGAGGTAGCTTCACCTTCTCCCCCACCTGTCAGCAGGTGAGAGTCAGAGGTGGAGGTGCCTTCCCTGGTGGCTGCCCACACAAACAGACTAATTCAATAAGGCCATGTTGGAATTAGCTGCAGCTTATCTGTTGAGTTCGCACGGGCTCCGGTAGGGGAGTTTACTCAGCGCGCCGGGGTGAATCAGGGGAAAGCTGACACCTGCCTTTCCGTTCCCTGAAGGAAACGTCACCTGCCTGCGTTCTGGCACCACGCGTCCATGATAATGCTGCTTCCAGCGGAACGGAGAGCTGGACTAAAGGTGTAAGAAAGTTCACAGCTACAGGCTCCTTTCTGGAGCAAGATTCTATGCGTGTGTCTAAAATCCTTAGAAAAGCGTCCGAGGGTTTTACTGACTTAGAAGTCCATCTGTAAAAACAACGTTTCTCATGTATTTATTTTTGGTATTTTTGGAAAACATCACTATGAAGTTTGTTAGCTGTTCTCGTTCTGGTAAGTGATTGACTACAGCCTGAATCTCCCTCGAGCTGCCGTGTGTGGCAGCAGTGGGCAGGCAGAAAAACAGATCGTTTGCACTTTCACTGCAACTCAGAACTTTGCGACATCTTGGCTTGCCATTGTGAAGCCCAGCCAGGAGTTTATTCCCAATGAAAAGCAAAGGGACGGAAGAGAGCAAAAGCTTCTTGTCTTAAGAAAGGGACTTCGCCGCAATTGTTGTGATGACTGATCTGCGACCTGTGCTATCAGCACTGCCCCCGTAACAGAGGCGTCCAGACCATAAAGCAATGCACCAAGGCCTAATGACTACTGTGCATTTCATTTGTAAGACACTATAGAAAGTCTGGAACAATGGGTTCCTTCTTGAGAGAGCCCATCTGGGCGCCTCTCAGATCCTTAGAAAACCACGGAGGGTCGCTGACCTAGAAAGTCATCAATAAAGGACAGTCCCTGGGAGGACAAATTGAAGAGTGGGTTGTGTGTGTGTGTGTGGGGGGGGAGTAGCTGTGCCGTGGGTCTGTGGGAGAAACGACCCTGCCGTGGGTGGCGCATGCTCCCCTCCGTCAGGTGGAGGTGTGCTGAGGGTGAAATATGCTCCATCTCTCCAGTAACACGACAGACCCTTTCAAGAATATTCAGTACTAAACAGAAATCAAACAGAGATCAGACAGAGATCAGATCACATGCTGTTCATGAAGGTACATGTGCACTAATTGCTTCTCCAAAGACTACTACATGAACTCAACCGTCATGCTTCAATACCTTCCACTGAATTTAATCTGCCTAGTTAACTTTTAACTTAGTAAGAGTTGGACAAAGCATGTTGGATTTTTCTCTAAATCTCAAAGCTATGTAAGCGTGAAAGAGAGAGATGGAAGTGTTAGGATGGAAGACTGTATTAAAGACAAATGACCTCTGTTTGTCTGAGTCACTGCCTTTATTTGTGATGGTTTCCTTCTCCTGTCATTTTATGACATTGGGAAGAACTTTGACACTGGGTGGAACTTGGTCCTTCTGAAGCTCCCTCACCCATGCAGTGCCAGATAACAGGTTCTCATAGACAGAATGAATACAACGATGATCCAAAACAAACGACTCGTTCAAGCCTTTGTCTATCTTTCACTCCCAATCATAACACAACTTATAATTACACTATTGCTGTTGTGATGTGGGATAAGAAGTGCAGTTAATTATGGGACTTTATTTTGTCACTAATCAGATAAGGTCAGCGGTGTGACTGTCACTTTCTGATAATGCCTCTCAGGCGATGGATGTTCATTCGAAACATTACTGTCCTGTTGCTCCCATAGATGAGTTGGTGACAAACAGCAAAAGTGTCTCCCATGGTGCGAGGGAAAGAGCGGCAGAGACAGACTAACAGACTATAATTACCCTGGCTGCCATGAGACTGATGGAGAGAGACGCTCTGCTGCTAGGGCCTTAGATATAATATTTTACTACCCAGCAATTTATCCATCATTGCTGAAAGCATTCATGGCCTATTGTTGTCAGAGCAGCAGATGAAGCCACCAGCACAGACTTCAATCTCTGAAATTACACCATTTCGGAGACAAAAGCGAGAGATCGTGAGAGAAACAGGAGCCGTGTACATCACCGAATGGCAGACAGGTGAGCAATCAGTGAGTGTGAGGGTGAGGTGCTGTGATGGGAGACAGAGGCTATTGTTTTTCAAGGAGACAGTTGAATTGAGGGGTTTTTTTTTTTTGCTTCAAATGAAAAAGGAAAATTTGTTCTTTATCACAATATAATTGATCTGTAACTGATTATGTTATTTTTGAGGTTTGGGTTGAAGTAATAAGTGCTATAGAGGTAAAAATGATACTTTACATTCAATAACATGCTCTGTATTATGCTTCACTGTCATCATTGCTAACAGAGTTTGCCTTTAGCATCTCTGTGTAAGCAGGCCTTGCCTACAGGACGGAGGCCTACAGCGTTCGTCTGCATCGTTTGGTTCAACAGGCTGTTTTCTGTCTTTGTGGTCTGCGATTGCTCCCACAGATGACCGGTCCTGATGCAATGTTTGTTTGCTGTTAACACCCGCCCCCCTCCCACTCCCCGCCTCCGTATTGTGGCTGTCGGGGGAACCTTGAGGTCATAGAGCAGGGTGAGGGAGGAAAGCGGGTGTCACACAGAAATGCCTGCATGAAGAAAGAGACGGGCAGTGAAGAGAGAGAGAGAGAGAGAGAGAGAGAGAGAGGAAGTGGATCTTCTGCTTGTCATTACAGCCGCGTCATGTTGCTGATTTTAATGGCCCCCCAGAGCATTTGCCACCACCGGCGGGGGGGGGGGGGGGTTTCTGGCCTCCTGGATCTCCCTCCGTGTTCACAGGCAGTAGGGTGGAGGCTCTTGGCCACCACAGGCCTGCAGACAGATGGAAGCCTATTGTGACTGTTTTGATTGATAGAGGGTGGGGTCAAGGCGTAACCTCTGCTTTCCATACAAATGGGCAGGGGTGGGCATTCTGTGGGATGCTGGGAGATCTCTGATGGCAGCTTCAATCCTTCACACGGCCGTGGGATGAGCAAGGCCAGGCACTGCTGGCGTGGGTCTGAAAGGGTTCGCTGTCCGAGGAAGAACAGGAAGGACAGGAAGGACAGGAAGAATGCACAGAGCGCCATCGTGACAGGCGGAGGTTGCTGCAGACTCCTCGCTATTGAGAAATGCCTGTGTCAAAACTATCTGCTGAGGTTAAGACACATTTTTCTTAAACATGGAATAACAAAATAGTAACATAAAATAAAATAAAGCAGAATGGACGATTGAGTCAGTGTATGCTCTCTCCTCAGGGATTGAGTCAGTGTATGCTCTCTCCTCAGGGATTGAGTCAGTGTATG
>JAOXYF010000010.1:1580998-1611532 GCA_028565775.1 Sternarchorhynchus goeldii
TGTGTGTGTGTGTGTGTGTGTGTGTGTGTGTGTGTGTGTGTGTGTGTGTGTGTGTGTGTGTGTGTGTGTAGGGAGAGGCTGAGTGAGAATAGATGAACAGATGGATAAGTGTATGGATGGAGGTGTGTGTGTTTGTTCAGTTATCAGTGTTTTGCTGTTCCCTGAAGGTTACCTGCATTCAAATGCACCTTCCTCAGCGGTACCACTACCTTGTTTAATGTCTTCCATGTTTTGTCAAGACTCCTTTACTCGGAGCACCGTTAAGGACAACAGGTGTGAGACAAGGGTTTGCTGAGGGCAGCAATTCTGAGGTTCAGCAGCGCAGGTGGTGCAGGACGGTGGTGCCTCCTGAATATTTGAGACCAGTTCATCCAGTGTACATACACACAGCAATATACAACAGATCCAAAGTCCGTTTTCCTGGACATCATCCTCCCACACATCCAACCTGCATTATCAAGTATGAAAATAACAGCAAATAACATTGAGAAGTGACCTATTGATTTTTTTTCTCCTTTTCCTATGAGCTGTTTTTTGTGAAAGCTCACCAGCTCCCCCCTCTCATCACCCCTGTCCTGCAGCCTCCCCTCTCTGTCTTTTTTTGGAGAGAGTGGAAGAGGCGGTGCTTTCTCTGCTTCTCTCGCTCACAAAAAAGTGCATTAGGCGCTGTGAGGGAGACATGGTAACTGCCCGCGTACTGTCAGGACACATTAGTGTGACAGGACTCAATCAGACGGTCCGCTTGGCTGCTCGGCTCTGGGGAATTTTTAGAATGCCACATAAGCCACTCCCCCTTCCCCCGACAAACCCTGCCTCTCTCACATTCGCTCTCATTCTTCCTCTTCCCGCTCGTGCTCTCTCTCTCTCTCTCTCTCTCTCTCTCTCTCTTTCTCTCGCAGTCTTCCTCTGTTTCACACTCTTTCTCCTCCCTCAGTCTTTCTCTTTCTTTTTTTTTTTGTATTTCTCTCCACAGAAACACACACACACACACACACACACAGAGCTGTCCACACCAGACTCCCAGCTTTCAAGTCCTGTTCTTAGTGCTACACAATCAGTATTTAAATGACATTGTGTGTGTGTGTGTGTGTGTGTGTGTGTGTGTGATTGTGAGAAAGAGACCAAGTGAGAGCATTTGCCTGCTCTCATAAAATGCAGTTTTGGAAGTATGATCATTTATTTTTTGCTTAGTTTTTTGTCACAGATGGGGTTGTGTGTGTGTGTGTGAGTACACTCTCCATAAATAACACTGGGCTCATCTCTTCCTATTTGTTCACCTAACAATCATATTGCAGTCATGACTCTCCCTTATCTGCTGCCCACTGTAAATCAGACCACCCATGGATATGCTCGTGACTTTCATTTAAAAACTCTTATCCTTTATTAATTTCAGTGTATGTGTTACTGTGCATCTATTCATTGCGTAGGTAATCATTTTCTTGTTATTTTATTTTTTTTCAAATTTGTGATGGCTGGTGTTTGCATGCATGCAAGCATGTGAGTGTGTATGTGTGTGCATGTGCACACCTGTGTGTGTGTGTGTGTATGGAGAGGCTGAGTGAGAATAGATGGACAGATGGATAAGTAGCTGGATTGAGGTGTGTTGTATACGACTCAAGCTGCAGTGGGTACAGGGTTGGATTCGGAAGCCCAGCTTCAGTGTCGCATGCTGTCAGGCTGAGGTGACTGAGTTGATCTCACTCTGTCTCTTTATCTTTGTCTCTCCTCCTCTCATTTCAACTCTCTCTCTGCTGCCTTGCTTTAAACATGGCCTCCTGTTTCAGGCAGCCGAGTGAGACAAGGCGAGCGCTCTCACAGGGGTCTGGCTGACCCTGTCCTACTCTCCTCCCTCCCTCTCTCCATGTAGGCTGACCTCATTCCTCCTCTCCCTCTTTGAATCTGTCCATCTCATTCCTTCTCCTTCTCTCTGTCCCACTCTCTCTCCCTCCCTCCCTTGTTTTATCTCTCCATCTCTCTCTTTTCCTTTCTCTTTTCTCCTCTCTCTCTATTCCTTTAACTCTGACGCTCTTCTCTGTTATCCACTCTCTCCATCTCTCTCACTCTTTCCCTCTCTCTTCCTATCACTCTCTCTCGTTCTCTTTCTCTCCCTCTCCCTTTCTTTTCTCTTCCTATCTTTATCCCTCTTTCCCCCTCTCTCTTTCTTCTCTCAGCCCTGTTTTGGTAGCTGCCCACTGGTGCAGTTAATAAAATAAAAACGTCTGAAGCATGCTGTGTGCTGCGTGCAAGATGATAGCCCAATTTGCTTACTGTAAATACTCTCTCCCTCCCTCCCTCTCTCTCTCTCACAGACACACACACACACGTGCCTGACGGAACACACGAGGTAGTATTTCTGTGTGTATGAGCGAAAGAAGTGTCACAAACGTCATTAATGGGCCGCAAAACCCTACAATCCAGCTTATTTATTTATTTATCCATTCTTTTATTTTTTTCTGCCTGGCAAGAACTGCTGTTTGTCTTGTTCTGCTTCGTTGCGTGTGCATAATCATGTTTTTGCTTCATTGCACCAAGTGTCGAACCTTGTGTCTAAAAAGAATGTGTGTGGTTGTGTGTGAGTGCTCGTGTGTGTTGTATGTATGTGTGTGTGTGTGTGTATGGGATGGGAGTTTCTTTGCTCTGCGGTGGGGAGGCAGGGGGGTTGGTGTAGTGATGGTCTGCCATGTTTGCCGAGTCTCTCCTTAACAAGTCAAGTTTTTCCATCTGGGCTGGCAAGGCCTTGTTCTGTTGTCTCTAATTTTCTTTTGTTTTCTGGCAGGGTCTCTCCATGACACACACACACACACACACACCTCTGTTGGCTGACCTGGAGCTTACACCAACGCTTTTAAGATTAGCACTGAGCTTGTAGCCATGCCATGGTAGGCTGTGTGTGTGTGCAACCAAGCATGGACGTCAAAACAAACATGTTGAATACCACCCCCTGCCCTAACTTACACACACACGCCTTTCACTGATTTGTTAATGGTGGAAATTGTGCTGTAACCTAGCAACATATTTTTTCTTTTTTACAATATTTTTATAAATATAATGACATTGATTTATATTAGTATGCATCTTAAAGTTTGATCCTAATAGCACTTAATTATCTGTAAACTGTAATCAGTATGAGCGCTTTAAAGTACACAGATATTGTCGTATAAAGTTAGATTTCAGTTTTTAGCTGACCTAACTCAAAGTTAGACTTTCATAGCTGTAGTTCTTGCTACATTGTGAGGTTTAATTGGTCGTAAATATCTGGTTAGTGTTTCAAGTGGCAAAACTCTCAGTCTCTGATGATTTGTTTGCTTGCTGCTTCATGCTGTAAGGGGCAGTGGGTTTAGATCATTTGGCCCAATTGTATTCACTCTCAATCAGTAAGCTCTCTTTTATTGAAGCATTAGGGGCTTATAAAGGCTTATAAAGGCTCTTAAAGCTTGTGTGGGTGGCCAGGGGTGGCATCTTAAAAGCTGTGGTAGGGTTTTCTGCAGCACCTTTTGGGGGCTACAGATCCTCTTGGAAAGCCAGCTTTGCTGAATGTGTGTGTGTGTGTGTGTGTGTGTGTGAGAGAGAGAGAGAATGCCGCTGCTGTCCCTGATTAATTCCCCCTTGCCCGCCCACCCCCCTGGCCAGGAGCGGCTGACCGTGGAAGATCAAACGTGCCAGGACACAGGAGGGTCCCTCTGGTGACGTGGTGGTTATCTGCCCTTGTCAACGTAACAGGGACAAGATAATGGGGTGCACACGAAACCAAGGAGCAGCCCCGACGACTCCGCCCCCTTTCGATCGTCCTCATGGAGGAGAGCAAACAGGCTTAAACCCAGGTCTTGTTTCACATAAGAATGGGCTTCTGTTGGTGCGTAATTAGCATACTCTGCCCCTCCCTCTTTTCTCTGGCTAGTGGCTGAAATGGCTTGGCACTGCTTTGGTGTTTGGGACTTCACCCTCAAATGACCGTTCTGGCCCTGCGGTGACCCAGTGGCCTCTTGAGCTGGACCACTTGATTAGGAGGACTTAACTGCCTTCGTCTTCTCTCGATGATCAATCTCCTGCCATTAACAGCAGCCATGTAGCTGCTACCTGTGACACTCTTTAACACCTTCATCCAATCAAGTCTTTAGGCAGATCATCACTTTAAAACCCAGCCTGTACAGGGCTTGAGCACTTTCTGATTGATGAATAAATGCGTATCTAGGTGTGTGTATGTGTGTCACTGTTGGCGCATGCCACACATATAATTGTACTGAAAGAGGGAGATGGAGAACTCTTTTGATGTCTTGTGCTTGAGCCCAATGTGCAAATTCTGGTTAGTCTGATCATACAAGTGGAAATGAGATTTGGTTTTATGGTTGTAAAATGAAGTAGTGTACTAAAACTTTATGAAGTAGTGTACTAAAACTTTAGACTTAAATAGGCTTCAGTTTTTTTTCTAAAGAATGCTTTGGGGAACTGTAACCCTTTAGTGTTTTACAATGCATTGTTATTCTATTACTTATTGTGTTTTGTCTAAAACAGGTTTTCTAATTCCCCCTAATGTTAGAAACATGACCCTTTGTCCCTTGCTGAGTTTTATGGTGCATCGTGAATTCCACTTGGCTAAGGTTGCTGCACAGCTGAGGGAGAAAACTCGAAGATTTAAATATATATTTAGGGATTTTATTTACAGTGTGTGTTGTGTGTCACACAGTCCTCACACTTCTCCTTTGGCTCTTGTTCTGTCTCAGTCTAAGTGTCAGTCTGTTAATCTGTTTGCCTCTTTCCATTTCCCTTCTGTTATTGAGGTTTGGGTTCACTTTTATTGACCCCAGATGAGTCTGTTTCAAAATGCTAGTTGTCTTTTTTTTTCTCAAGCATTTCCTGTAAGGTTATTATTCAAGTATCATAAAACCCCCATGGTATTGTGCATCTATTCAGAGTTTTACTACAAAACATGCTTCATTTGTATTGCTTTAAACCATGTGACAAAGCTAAGTAAGGAACTTTTGCCAATAATATATATTGAAATACAATGTATGTTGGAATATATCAAAAGGGGTCTATCTTTGTCTTACTTGAATTTTGTGAGGAATTTATAAAAGACTTTTAGTAAAAAACACCGCTAACATACTTGTAGTAAAATACAAAAAACATCTTTAAAAAGCTGCTAATCCCATCACCTACAAAAAAGTAGGAATCTTAATGAGAGAGAGATTTTAAAAAAAGGACCTATTTGACTAAATGATTGTCCTGAATCCACTGCAAGAGCATATAATCCTCAATTGGACCAATTAGTGTGAGCCTGGGTTCACCGGGGGCAGACGGGCTCGCTGATCAGAGCTGACACCACGTTAGCTTTCACTGCTGCAATGCCAGGTATGATGGGCCCACTTCAAAGGGCCCGCAGGCATCGACAGAGGCGAAGCCTAGCCAGCTCGCTAATCTCCCTCCTGCTAAAACCACAGCGTTCCTGAGTACTCTCACAAAACCAGCTTACAGCCCCACAATCAGGGGGCATTAAGGCTGGCCCTCGGCCAGGCCCATTGCTTTTGATTTTCTGATTGCTTGACCAAGAGGATGGTCACCCATCTTGGCGTATGTGTTCAGAAGCTGAGGCCACCGCAAGCGGAGGGAGCTGCAGTGGAGTTTGTTTTCATTTGGAAAAGTTTGTTGACTGATATTTGAAACAGAATCTAAATGTAACAATTTTCTAACAAGTATTTTGATAATACTCACTGAAGATATGCTATGGTATGGTATGTGTTTATAAAAATAGTTACCATTCCTGAAGAATTCAGCAGTTAGCAGCCGAGCTGCACGACTTGCCTTCAGCAACAGAGAGCCTCCAACCGACCCCACACACGTAGCAGACCTGCCAGTCTCGTGTCATGTTGCACACCCAAACTAATTAAGTTACTACACTCAAAGGATTTACCACAGAGCAAGCTGGGAAAATGGCCTTATGTGATTCATTGTGAATTTTGTTTTTTTAGGTGCACCAAAACATACGTGGAATAGTCTGGAAGCATAGTTCCTGATGACCATGTAATTGTTCCTGATGTTCTGGTGTTAAAGACACAGTCTGCTTTAATCCCAGTTTATATCAACAATTTATATCAACTATAGGAATCTCAATCCTTTTTGAATACAATATCTCCCCATTTCAGGGACACATTAAAATAAATAAAAGTTGTAATGGAACTCATTAACATAAATTTACACTTATATTTAAATTTAACAGACAGATCATCATCAATAACGATAAGTGCTGTTTGGAGTCTTTAACATACATATACTTACATCCTGAACAGTATTCTCAACCTGATTCTTTCCTTATGACTGAAAGCATACTTTAGTCACCAACTGCTGTGGTCTGTTGTGGTCTTTCATATTGTTTGTTAAAGGTCACCTCTCCAGACCTACTTTCCTGTTTTGTAATTTTGTGAACATTTAATGTAGAGATGAAGGTAGCAGCTAATTCCATGATTGATTATTCACATGCATTAATTGAGAAATAATCAACCAATCATCTTCGATGTTGCTTATAAATGTGTCTACCACTTGTTTAATAGTTTTCTTTATATTTTTCTTATTCTACCAAATTAGCTACTTTTCAGACTATGTTGCTAAGCTTCTTGTCCTCACAGTTACCGGCATGGGGGTCAAGTTTAATTATGGTGCTACTGCAGAATCTCCACAGTCCACACCACGATATTTCCTTTTTCAGGTGCTTTAGCTGGCATGACATAATTCTGTGGGATGTAGGTTATTTGTGAGTATCCCACATGAAACGTGTTTACCCTCTTTGATACAACACTCCCAGACACCGTTTCTTCTCCAGCATTCAGGGTAAGTTGGAAATTCACATTTTGTTTAATGCCACTTAAAAGGTAAACAAAAACCGACCAAGTGAATTTAAAAAACGTTTTTGTCCATAATGTTTGATAAATAGCTGATAGCTGTAATCTAAGGTTTTGGCTGTGTTTCTTTGTGGTAGGAGACAACAGGAACAGCTTCTAGGAGCAAAAGCCACATCACAATCATCTCTAGACCTTTCACTAGGTCACATATGTATGAGCTAGTGATGCACTTCTGGTTGAGAAAAACTGATTGGCCAGATGTCCAATTACTTATGGAGGGAATATGTAGAGAAAGTTCTGTGATTGCTGTAAGACTCCCCTAATATGCATGTGAATTGTCTCAAATTAGTACTAAACCTGCTGAACCTCTCAGCCATTGCTTCAATTCAAAACCTGGAGTACAGAAAGAAATTGTGCTGCTAACTAGTTCCTGTTACACTGCACTGCATTCATTTTGCTATAGTCCAAAATACAAAATTCACAATGAATCACATAAGGCCATTTTCCCAGCTTGCTCTGTGGTAAATCCCTTGAGTGTAGTAACTTAATTAGTTTGGGTGTGCAACATGACACGAGACTGGCAGGTTTGCTACGTGTGTGGGGTCGGTTGGAGGCTCTCCGCTGCTGAAGGCAAGTCGTGCAGCTCGGCTGGGCCACTGCTAACTGCTGAATTCTTCAGGAATGGTGAAAAAGGTGGTGCTGTATCAGATGCCCCCTCCATCCCTGTTCTTAAAGCCTTTCAATTAGGGCTTGTTTTAGAACAGACCAAGTGCTGTCAGTCACATTGGGAAGAAAGGCGTGGATGAGAGTCAAAAGTGACTCTACTGAAGACTGAAGTGTTCGGTTTGTCTCAAGATGACAAAGAGGACCTGTTAAAAAGACATGCTCTGTAACGTCCTATTGGCAACTGGACTGATGGGTAAAGGAAAACTACAGTTATTACCACAGCTAACTGTGAAACCTTCAGCCACTTGCCTTGGTTTAATGGGAAAATCCTGTTTTCTGATGCTGATGTTTGTGAAAGACCTGAAGCATGTTGTCAGAACAGATTTCATTAATTAAAAGCAGTTGCATAACCACTGAACTAGTCTCTGCAAGTCCAGGCCTCATGGAGACATTAGTAATAAAGTCTGGATCTGGAAACAGTGTATTGATAAATTGAAAGAAATGACTCTGGTTGTATGAACCGTGTATGAACGTAGATGGCATTAAACACCCCCCCCCCCTTTTCTGTTGTTTCACCCTTCAAAACTTAGAACTTGTATTAAAAAGTAAAAATGTGCTTTTCCTGAGGCCTCCCCCAGGGTCACTGCCCTGTTTGTCTCCCTGTGTAGTCATGTGGAAATGGACAGCGTGTACAAGACTCAGATACCATCACTGCTTCTTGGGCCTAGATCACATATTTGTGGCAGACAGGAAGAGTTCAGGTATAGGTTGACATGCAGTCATTAGGGCTCATGCAGGCATTGGTGCTCGTGCAGGCATTAGCCCCAGGATGGTATTAACCCCGGCAGCTTGGCACTCAGAGGGGGATTAAGGTGTCTTCCATGCCCCTCACACTTAACAGTCCTGCCCCTTCACTGAGCTGTGCTAACATGAGGCTGCAGGTCCCCAGAACTGCCATGCTTAATTAAACTGGTCTTAAGGAGGCCTAAGGAGAAGACAGGTGAGGAAGTCATCTCTGACATGGTAAGATCCTTAATGACTTGATGGGTGTCAGTTTAGGTCAGCTTTGGAAGGTATATATTTTTTTTGTTTAGACCATGAGCTAGTGTGTGTTTAGAGTTTAAATGCTTTGCTTTCTCAGGATTGCATTTCAGTTGTCAACCAGCACAGCAAATTCATGATAAATCATCCTGGTGTAATAACTTGTTATATCTGCCAACAAGGTGCATATGCATCTTTTATATTTACGTCTGGGTGCATTACGAGGCTAGCCATGCACCTCCGTATGTCTAATTTAATAGTTCTTTATTATATATTTGTGTAGTTTAATCCTGAACAAATTGCCTGCAATTTCTACTGTCAGAAGCTCCTGCAGGAAGCCGAACTGCAGGAGTTTGAGGCGCCAGTTCAGGTTCTTGTCTCCCAGAATAGTGCTCTTCACTGAGCTGTTTTGTCAGATGCTGTCATACCGTCCCTGCTCCCATTGGCTGCGATCTAACCTGAAACATGTTGGCATGAGCTTGCCAGGGTGCGGCAGCAACGCAGGCGTGCAGAGGGGTGAGGTGCAGAGAGAGAGACAGAGACAGAGAGACAGAGAGAGAGAGAGAGACAGAGACAGAGAGAGAATTACAAAGAGAAAAGAACGCAAGGGTGGGACGGGACGAGGGGATTTGAAGAGACACATGGGGATGAAAGAAGAGGAGCGGCGGGTTTCACATCGCAGGTCTAAATCCAGAGTGTGCCGTTTCTTCTTGGTTGTGAGAACGGCTGTAGCAGCTATTCAGATGACTTTGTGATTGGGCAGGAGAGAGACCAAGGAGGAGAGAGCAGGAGAGAGACCAAGGAGGAGAGAGCAGGAGAGAGACCAAGGAGGAGAGAGCAGGAGAGGCTTCTTAAAAACATAAATTGGCTGGAGAGATTAAATCTTTATTGCCTTAGTTTTTGGTTCCTCCCTTAGCTTTTACTGTTAAGGTTTTAATCTCTTCCTCAATAAGTAGTTTTCACGTGTGAGGAAAAATGTTAGGTGAGATGTGTTTGACCTGTTTACATTCTAAAAGTTTATGAAAGAGGAGTGGGTGGTGTTTAACATTCAGTTATAAAAGTTCATAAAAAGGTGGGAAGTGTTTTACATGGTCACATTATAAAAATATATCAAATGTGTGCAAGGTTGTGTTTCACATGTTACTGCAGTGAGAGGCTCAAAATCACAGGCTGAATATTTTAAATGAAATCACTTGCAAACTTTGACCCTGAAGCCTGAAGCATATTTAGGGAATCCATATGTGTCATATCCTTTACACTGTAATCAAAGTTTGAACTGATTCTAAAATAAAATAAATTACCCATTAAAAACATTTTGTTGCTGCATTTTGAACAGATCTTCATATCTTACACTGCAAAATATGCAGAACATGCATCAAATATTCATCCGAAATTCAGCAGAGAGAGCATGTATGTCTGTATGTCTGTGGTTTACTGAAATGGCTTTACTCTCTTTGCTCTCTTTGCTTCCCTACTACGTGTATAAGTTTCAAGCTGTTCATCATCATTAGCTTCGTTTAGAATTGATCTTTTTCTGGTGAACTGTGTAAAGCATCAAGCCCTAACGTGTTAATATGCTCTCTGCAATTGTGAAGGCCTTTAAAATGCTGCTGTTATGTACCAGCCCTTGCCTTAGTACTACCTAATGTAGTGTGAACGGGGGCCGCCGTGAAGGACATCCTGAACACGGACATTTTTCAGCACAGTGTCTAACATGTCAGATTTGCACCATTGTGCTTGTGCAAATTAGTCCTTTAGACTCTTTTACAACCATCACAGGGGTGAAGGAGGTTACAGTTTAGTTTGAGTGTCCAGATTTAAGTTCCTGACTCCATTCCCATCCCTGGTTGTATCATTATGAACTCATCCATTTAACAGTGAAATCAAATGTGCAGTCATGTGCGCTAAAGGTCTTGCATGAATCTAAATTCGCGGTACCCCATAACAGTCAGCCTCACAGAGAGCTGAATGCGGCCTTGGATGGATCAGACCCTCATGAATTAGGGATCTTATCATCTCTGCCAGCTGTACAGCCTGTGCTTATGGAATGGAAGTGTAGAGGTGTCGTTCTGATCTGGGCTCATGGAGGTCTGTAGCCAGGAGCGAGTGCTGCTTTGTCTCCAATGACATTCCTCTTAAAAATAACTTTCCTACAGCTTGTGTCCTGTCCAGACCTGGCTGGGCTGGTGGTGGTGTTGGACCTGGGCTGGTTGGTGGAGTCGGGCAGTGCTGAGCGGATGGTGGAATTTGTATGGGCCATGCTAGAACAGTTCACAGCAATAGTGTCACCTCGCTGGAATGTGGAGTGATGTGTTTACAAATGAGTCATGTTGACCAGCAACTAGGATTCAGAGTTGTGTGAGCATGTACATCCACGCCACACCAACAGAGGACATGCGCTGGAAATGCAAAGTGTGCTGGAGTTACCGATGTGCTGACTTTCACAAAGGACCCTAATAATGACAGTATTTGTGCTTAAACTCTTTGCAATACGTGAAATATTCCTAATACAGTTGAGTTAGAATACAGAATTTTTGTCTGTACATTTTACATTTACATTTGCAAATTATTTTTTTGGTAAATATCATTCATTTAGTATATAAACATAAATCAGTTCACAGGAGCTAGAGTTCACAGGCTGCCCTGAGTAAAGTTTCAGTGATCGTTCATGAACACGCTACTGACACAGCAGTCAAAAACTGAACTTTTGTGTGTCAAAAAATAAGCTTTTTATCGTTTGTTTTCAACTTTCAGAAGCACTACAGTTTATCAGCTTTGTCAAGTTGTTTAATAATTCCAGAGATGCAACTCCCCCGTACCCTTGTACTATTAGTGATGGTGCCCTCGTACTATTAGTGATGGTGCCCTCGTACTATTAGTGATTTACCAACGGTGCACTCTGGGCTGCTGCAGCCACGTTTACCACACTTCTAATAAAAGCTCTTGCTGTTACCCAAAGAGAGAGTCCAGTCACGGGCGTCTCTGGGCTCTCTCACAGGACCCTGCCTCACAGGTAGCTATTCACAGCTTCCTCATAGAGACGTAGCAGAGCACAGCTAACGTGTATTGATCACCGAAGAATGTACTTTATTGTCGTGAAAAGATTGTTCACGGACAGAGGCATAAAGAGTAACACTACTTCAAAAACACAGGGCCTGTGTAAGTAGATCCGCCTTCTATTCTGTGGAAGATTTCTGAGCGCCATTGTAAGCAGAGGATGATTTTAAATGTGTGGGTAAGATAAACTTTCCCATTGTCATTAATGAGAAGAGCTAATGCTGAGTGACAAATGCATTTGGAGAGGGAGAAAAAAGAGCTGTTAAATTTGTCAAAGCAGATCATCTCAGTCGACCACACTTAAGGCCTTTCTGGGGGACGATGGTATTTTTATTTATTTATTTATTTATTTTTAATTCTCGTGAAGCCCAGAACCATTTTCAAAACATGCAAGCAAAATAAATAAAGGAATGTACTGCTGGAAGAATCCAGACTGTCCCACTGCTAATTTTTGCTCAGTCTGAGTAATTTTAATCTCCATTACATTCTCATTTTAAACTTCTGGCATAATAAATTATACTGTCATTATACTGTTTTCAGTGAACAAGCCTAATAATGTAGTCCAGTAATTAATGTTGTTTGGCATATTATGAAGATTTGACTGTTATACATTTTTAGATCAGTAGCAATTTATTGAGCTGCACCAAATCAACTCTGTTTATTTTATATTTTGATGTATAAATTGAATGGAGGATAAAATTTGCAATGTACAGTCAATCTTAAATAATACATTAAATAATACATTAAATAATACATTAAATAATACATTGCCTATAAATCTAACATCTTGAATATGGAGAGGTGATTTCTGCCCAAGGTTATGGGGTTCAACTTATTCTTTTTCTCTGATACAACAGATCAGTGGGAAAAACGTGTGTGTGTGTGTGTGTGTGTGTGTGTGTGTGTGTGTGTGCATGCGCTCTGTGAAAGAAGACCTTCGCTTCTTTACAACTGGTTTACTGTTTATAGAAAGTATGGAAACTATGAAAAATTAATTCAACCAACTACATGTGTTTTTCATCAGAGCTTTTTTACTGTTGTCCGAGGAGAGGTGTGGAGAGCTCGCTCCCAAAGCCTGGACGGGAAAAGCACATCCGTTACCCCTCTGAGCAACTGCCTCAGTCTCGCACGCGGCAGCCGGGGCCGAGCGCTGGGCTCGGGATGAGAGAGAGAGAGCACACCCCTCGCTGACTCTGACTGCATGGATGCTATATCTTTAATTCTCATGAGCTGATGTGTGTAAAATATTCACCCAGACAGGACTCTGCTTTTGTGACCTCAAAAGAGAAAGACACACAGAGAGAAGGAGAAGCTTGAAAAGGTAAAATTCACCCCTGCAGAGTTCGCTGTATTTCAGTTGATCTCTACAGGTGTCATTTCAACACTGGTGATTTTTGCTGCTTAAGTGATTTGACAGGCACTAGTCTTCAGTGTTGCTCATAGATAATTTTCTTGTATTAAAATCTCAGGTGAAGGACTGCAGTGTCAAAGCGGTGGTCTGTTTGCACAGTTGAAGGTTGTACATGTATTTATTTGTTCTTTAGTTTAAGTTAATTGTTGTATGCTGTTGGTGTAGTATAGTGGATAACAGTTGATAACTGTGGGGGGTTCAAGCTCCATCCAGGCAAGTATCAAAAAACTACAATCACCTACCTCTGTAGCATGATTGAAAATTGCAAGTTGCTCTTGATAAGAGCATCAGCCAAATTTGTAAAATGTTCTCACAGTTGTTAAAGGTATTTTAAGCTGAGTTGGCTTTATATTTATATAGTCTAGAGTTGGCTTTAATATTTCTATTGTCTAGAGTTGGCTTTAATATTTCTATTGTCTAGAGTTGGCTTTAATATTTCTATTGTCTAGAGTTGGCTTACAGAGACTGCAACCCATGACCCTGTCAGCCTCTGTAGCCACTAGTGGCTTACGGTTCTCATATCAATTGTTTACCTGTATAGCTACGTCTAATGGATCCAACAGTGGATTATCAGTCGTCATAGTTCTGTCAGGAAACGTGTGTGGGCACTGTTGCCATGGAGAGTTGTTGACTATTGACTGAATCCCAGACATGCAGACAGACAGACAGACAGACAGACAGACAGACAGGGGCAAGTCTCTCTAGTTGAACCTGACAGTGAGAATTCTTATGATGTAGTCTTGCACAGACCCCCCCCGCTCCACAATTTTCTTTCATTTTGGAAAATGTGGTGACAAACAAACAACATTTATTATTTATTTATTTGTTTGTTTATTTATTGAGACATGATTATTTTGAAGTTGGCTGTGAGGTGTGCTGTTTGTCTAATAGTCCACGCACTGGTAAACCAGTCTCAGCTCCACTTACACTTGGTCATCAGCTCTTATCAATTCTCAGAACTGTGGAAAATATATATACATGTCACCATCTCCCCAGTAATAACTGTTTTTCAAAACAAACAAATAAAAGCCACAGTTGTTATTAATGAGTAATTATTCATCTTTGCTGCTTGTGCAATCCTGCCCTTCCCTGGCATGCTGTAAAGTACAGGAGAAAAACGGCATGTAACTCGAGAGGCTGGTTTAGCATCAGTTGTGAAGGCCTGCCTCTTGGTGAGGTGCTGTGGACAGCTCAGTGGTTAAGGCATTCGACAAGTAATCAGAAGGTTCAAGCCTCACCTCTGCAAAGTTGGACCACTATTGCCCCTGTTCTTTCTGAGCACAAGGCTTAACCTTCAATTGCTCAAGATGTATCCAGTCACATTTGTAAGTTGCTTTGGATAAAAGCATCAACATCAGTAAAGAGTGAGGATGGTGAGCGGAAAATGGGGAAGAGGGTGTGGATGTGCATGCTAAACTTTACAGAAAAAGCCCTCATGTACATGTGAACACAGACTAAAATCTACACGTGCTCAGAAATGTTAACACTCAAATATATTCAAAAGTGCTGCACAGCCTTTCTGGAGAAACGAGATGGCAGGACGGCACTGTGTGGTCCACAGCCCCTGACCTCTCTCACTGGGTAGTTTACCATCGTCAGAAGATGTTGTATGACAGTGCTTCACCTCCTCAGCATCTTTTCTCCAGATGCTTTATGTGACCTGTGTGTGGAGTCGCAGAGACGGAGGGGAGAGACACTGTGTGCAGCTTTAATCAACACGGTTGTTGTTTAATCACGGAAGCACTTGCATACAGAATCCTCCCTAATTAGGGGGTTCCAGCCAGAATCTGTTTATCTGGGTATCTGAATGATATTATGATATCTGGGTATCTGAATGATATTATGATATCTGGGTATCTGAATGCAAATCTTATATTATAAAATATCAAAAGGTAATAATACTATATTCCTCAAGATAATGTTCTTAATAACTAGATGGTAACAATAATTATACGTATAGTAACAAATTGTTTTTAATAGTCATGATGTCTATTAAACACCTGCATAGGGTAAAATGTTTAAACTGGTTGTGTTTAAACTGGGTAGCTGCATTATAAAGTTTCCACACGCTCTACTCAGCGAGCACAACCTTACCTTGGGTGCATTTTCTGTATGGCACACTGCACTAGTTAAGAAGTGAGATGGGCCTTCACTGCTGTCGTTTGTGATAGTAAAGAAGACTGGCAGAGAGGGAACTGAGAATGTCCACTGAGGAAGAGGAAGATTGGGGTGTCCTGTCCTTCCTCCTCTCTGTTCTTTCGGAGAATCTTCCGGTGCATTCTTCCCTCTTCCCTGCTGCGGAAACTGACGCTGGTTTTATGGCACATGCCAGAGCCCTTAGCAGACACACAGGGTAATATGACAGGTCTTAATTAACAGTAATGAAGCAAGAATAAGCTGCTCACTTAGATATAATATGCTAAACGACCTTTTGGGGGCTAGGAGTGATGATTAAAGGTATTCGTTTCATGAATCATGCCTCATTTAGCCGCTAGTCTTTTGTGTGAGCTAATGTTTGCAGGACGACTTTTAAATTTAGACGCATAAATGGTTGGTGAGTGTATTAAACTGATTTACAGTCTTGGCTAGCGATTGAACATTATTTTAGCGTTAGCAAAGGCTTCTAGCTGTCTCTTATCTCAGAATTCCCATTAGGGAAGATAAGAATGGAATGGGAGTTCAAGTACTGTTGCTGTCTGGGTGTTGGATCGTCTTGCTAGCTGAATAACCTAGCCATGCTAATTTAGTTGGCTAACACCAACGAAACATGGCCTTCTACAGTGAGCTGGTTTGCTGGATGTTATGTTCTTGTGGTTATTTAATGTGACTGATCAAAGACAAAACACTGGAATCCTTTTTTTGTTGGTTGGTTTTTTCCCCCTCTTCTCCAGGTAAAAAATGGGGTTTCAAGATCAGATGAGGGAAGAAATGGGTTTTATTCACACTTGTTCATGTTGACATCAGAGGTGTAATATTTCACAAAAAATTGCAAAAATTGTACAATCTTAAGTTTCTGAGACAAGATTACATTTCCTTAGTTCTTACTAGTAAAATGTATAGTGTGTCTGTATTATTGAAGTTCCAGCCATGAAACAAACCCATGACCTGGGTGTTGACAGGCAGAGTTGGTTATTTTATGGAGGTGGTTGGCTTGTTGCATTGTGTTATACATGTACTCTGCTCTGTTTTCTCAGACTCTCTGCAGGCTGCACGTTCTCAGCTGGCTCAGCTGGCTGGTATGTTTTGGAGGAGCTCTGTGAAGCTCAGTCAGTATGGCTGCACCTCACTATTCAAAGCAAGGCAGGCACATGGAAAGGTGGGTGTGAGGGCCTGCACAGCTTGGCAGTCTGATCCCAGAACAGTTCATCAGCTGGTCATCAGGGCCTTCAGGAGATGGATCTGGTGCTTTAGAGCAGGCAGGGCCTTCTTTGGACTTCCTGCCTGCGCGTTTCTCATAGCGCTTCTTAAAACTGGTGGTTGTTTTCCGGATATTTTTGGTATCTCTTTTATCATGTTTATGAACATATTTATCAAATCTAAGACTTTTACATAAATGTTTTCAGTTCAAGGATTTTAAACAGTGATCTTTACATCAAATAAATCCACTCATTGGTATTTTTCTCTCAACCCCTGCCCCACACTCAAACATTTAAATATTATATTCATATCAACTCATAATAGAATGACTTGATTATATTCCCCAGTTCTTGGCTCTATGTTGTCAATTGCTGCTTAAAATAAATAAATAAACACACACAAACATACAAGCACAAACAATGAGCGCACTTTGATTAAGATGTAAATTCTGTTTAATTAGAATGTAAATTCTTACATTTATATGAAGACATCAGCTGTCAGTTTGCCATGTGATATCTGTTTTTTCTTCTTCTTCTTTCAGCTCACTGCATGAATGAACCCTTCATCATTCATTTGCTGTGCTGAAACAATTTAGCTTGGCCCTTTGTTGTGTGATTCCGGTAATATTCCCTCTCCGTGTTCCCTTTTCATATTCACTTTTTGTTTGTGTTGCATCCCACACAGGCGCCTGGGGACTCACAGGACAGTCGGAATGAAAATTGAGTTCATTCAGTGCGCACCAATTACTTCTGCTGAATTTTCCTCAATGCAAATCAAGCTGGCACTCATAAAGGGTCCACACGTATTTGAAATCATTAATTTTCTCCGCTGTGAAAAGCCAGAGACTGAAACAGTTGACGTTGTTTTATCGTGGATATTTTTTTCCCCTGCCCAACCCATATCCATCTCAAACACGCACACACTCAGGCGGCAATTTGAATATTGCCGCTGACTATCTACCTCATTTGCATTTTTAATTGAGGCTTCATCTCGTGTACTAAACACCGTGGGTTAAATTGTCCTGAACGAGACCTGTGTCTGCCTGCTCTGGCCGCCACCGTCGTGCCTCGGTGTGCCTGTCCACCTGCATCTGGGAGCAGTGCCCATGTATGGCAGTCCGTGAGCATAGAGTACTGGCTCCCTGATTGTGGTACGAGGAGCAGAGCTTCCAGGCTCCCTGACAGGGATACAAGGAGGAGAGCTTCCAGGCTCCCTGACAGGGATACAAGGAGGAGAGCTTCCAGGCTCCCTGACAGGGATACAAGGAGGAGAGCTTCCAGACTCCCTGACAGGGATACGAGGAGGAGAGCTTCCAGGCTGGTGGGATGGGAAAGCCCATCACTCTTCTTCTGGGTTAGGGCATGTCTCTGAGGCTTCCTCAGCTGACCGCTGGTTTTCCTTGTGCATCTCACACTCTCTTGCTCTCTCACGCTCTCTCTCTCTCTGAGGGTTAAATGGAGAGTCACATTTGTTTAAGGGAGATGTGGAAGAGGGTGGTGCTTTGGCCTTTTGCGGTTTACTTGCTGTGACATCTCGCAGCCTCAATTGTGTGTGTGTGTGTGTGTGTGTGTGCGTGTGCGAGAGAGAGAACAGAGGACTTTCTTTTACTTATAAAATTCAAAATAAAACAGTACATGTTGCTAAAATATGTTGATATATTTGATTTACCACCCATTTCCTCCCTTCAGTAACAAGACTAAACCAACATTCTGCACTAAAGACACAAAAATCAACCTATTCTCATATCAAATTTCCTGAAATTACTTTTACTGAATGTTTTTTATCCACTTCCAGTAATGTTTTCTTGTTATTATTGAACACAATAAAAATAAAAAGAGAATTAATGAAAGGTTTGCACACACAAACACACAATCTGCACACAACAAATATATATATTTAAAAAAATTGTTAATATAATCATGTATAATTGTTTGGATTATTTTATGGACTTGGACCCCCTGAAGTTATCTTGGCCCCTCAATGGCCACCCCGTTTGTAAAGTCCCGGAATGGCCAGCAGCGTGTGTGAGTTCACCTCGGCCCCCACCACTCTCTCTACAGTCCTTAGGGCTAACTTGTTGACTAACAAGTTGTGGCTCTTTTCTCCTCTGGGCTCTTGGTGCAGTACAACTACTTGAGACGAGAGGGGCACTTTTATCCTGGAGGGCTCTTATAGCTACTCAAGCAGAAAGACCCAGGCTTCCTCTCTCTCTTTCCCTCTGTCTCTCTCTCTCTCTTTCACTCACTCCTGGTGCACTAGTCCACATTTTTAACGAGTTTCCTCCCAGTCACTCTAGGCGGTCCTATTTGCTCCTCGTCGCTGGCTGAAAAGAGATTTGTCCTCTTTAAAACGGCAGCAGAACCGTGCTGTAGCTCAGTCTAAGTGAGCGTTATGTTGTACCCACTGTTTTGAAGACTCTTGTGGGATCATGTGAAGGTCTTTGAGTCCTGATGGCTCTCACTGAACACAATTCGTGCAGCTGAACTTTTCCAGCATGTTGAAGCAGTTCTGCAGGCTGTTGCATGCAGGACTTGCACGCGCACTGAAAAACAAAAGCACATACTGCAGTCTGTTTTTTCACATATTTGTCTCATTGACCTAAACCTAAGTCTCTCACTCCTCCCCTCTCTCTCTCTCTCTCTCTCTCTGCTCATCTGCATCTCTGCCTCCTCCCTCTAGTCTCACCTGCTCTGTATGCTGAAACATGGTAATCTTGGCTGACAGAGTGTGGCGTTCCGAGTGGTGCTGAGTGGTGCTGAGCGCTTACCTGGGCTCAGGCAGATGTTTGTACGTGGACAGCCCCTGCTCGTTCTGCAGTTCTGTTTTCAGAGTGGCCGTTCTGGTGGTAGTGGTTGTTTGGTTTTTTGTTTTTTTGGTTGGTTTTTTTTAGGGTTACTGAAGTGAGACATGGGTCCTTGTTTGTATTTGTCTGTCTGTCTCTTGCTCCATCTTATCATGAAAAGAACCATCCCCTCCTCTGTGCCCAGGCAGCGTTTGCAATTACCCCTCAGTGCTGCTCCGTGCGTTTGAGCGCCTCTGAAAAGACCCACTTTTCTTCTCTTTTCAAGCTATATTTCATTGTTGATGCCAGTGGGTTGTGTCTATTTATTTGAAGGGTAATTGGGGAGAGAAACAAGGACCTGGTGAAGTGCGCCCACTTATCTCACTCCTCTTTACGAACCCGCCCGAGCATCTCGGTGGGCAGGACAAAATGCCCATAATGTCTGTTTTATACCCAGGTACACAAACACAATCACGCGCTGGTTGCACATTGTCCCGCAATGGTGTTTGAAATCGGTCCCGAACGGCGTGGCTGTGCCAGAGAAGGCATGCACCCCCCAGCTCCCCCTCCCCCCTCCTTTTTTTCCCTCTTTTTCTTTCTGTCTTTATTTAAAAAAAACCTCCCCTCCCTCCTTTTTGCAGGCAGCATAATCTAATGATTTCTCTTACACCTCTCTTATTTAACACTGTCGCGCAAAGCAAGGAAGCAGTCATTTATAATTTACATGTCATTTGCTGCCTCATATTGTGTGAAATTTAATTACGGGGCCGGCGTGCCCGGGGCTGGGGTGCCCGCGGCTGGCGTGCCCGCGGCTGGCGTGCCCGCTCCTCTCTGCCGGAGCTCATTGATGGCAGCCAGGCGGACGCTCCTCCAGCTCCTCTCCTTTCATGTCTTCACCTTCTGCTGTAGCCGCCAAGCCCCGCCCCCTTTCCTCTTTCACGCCTTTGTGGGGAAAATGAGGGAAGTTGACCCCTCATTTTCATTTAAAAATCCAAAGGGACGTTATATAAAAGATTCCTTTCCTTTATAAGCGATTTCATTCAGTGCTTTTATCGCAATAAACTGATATTTTTTGTGGGGGGAGGGGGTGGCAGTAAGTGAATATTTTTGTTAACCACCCTGTGAAGGTTTATTAAAAAAACTTAAAACTTTTTTTTTTCTTGGCGTAGGGCATTAGCATAAGCGCTAATAGTCACAGGTGGTTCAGCTGCCTGTCCCTGCACAGCGGTTTTGGAGCCTATGATCAACTGAACATCAATTGCATCGCAATCTTCCAACACAAAACAACTTCGTGTGTGTGTTTGTGGATGAAGAGGGTGGGGTGGGAGGGGGGTTCTAAAAGGGGAGGGTTTCTTTTCAGCTCTGGCCTGTGGAATCTCTAATGGTGTATTATTCAACATTTTAGTCAGTTTCTGAAAGTTTCCTTTAAATCAAAGGTGCCGGCGCCGTGTAATTGCAGGTCTGCTCCGTCTCCTGCAGTGCGATTCCTACGACTGTAATCCTCCTGACAACAGCGGGCCCTGCTTCAAGCTGGCAGCCGGCCTGGTTCCCAGCCCAGCACTGGAGTCAGAGTTAAGAGGATGAAGAGGATAATTATTAGATTCAGAAACAGTTTCACAGCAAAAAAAGAAACCACTGTTATTCACAGCTACAAGACGTGTTTGAGTCTTGTTTGAGACCTTGCTCTGATCACTGATGTGGTTCTGCCTCCTGTCTTCTTTGTGTGATGTCCCAGCCCATGACGACACACAGGTGCAGTTGGGTTTGTGAAGTGAAGGTTGGTTGGTTTTCATTGATGCTTTACTCTGTCATATTCCCACAGAGTTTGGTGAGAACAGGATGTTGTTTGCAGCTTCATCCAGCATGTATAACACATCTTGCATGTCTCGCATGTATCAAGAATTGATCCTGATCGAGGATCATATCATTTCTCTGTCATGCAGTTGTGTTCTTTAGCATGTAAAGGGCAAAATGATCGCTTGTGGGGGCTGGAGTTTTTCCCCCCAGAAGTTGTTCTACGTGTACTAGTCAGGGCTCTTGTCCTTGTGCCTCTTCCATGTGTACCACAGACCAAACGATGGTGCATGTGCAGACACACACACACACACACACACACACACACACACGCACAAGCACCTCACCAGCTGCTGCAGGCCACAGTCAAGAGGTACTTAGCATAACACTTGATCCTTTTGGAGAGCACGTAAAATTAACTGCCACTAGTGTACCCATCTTCAAAGCAGATGGTTGTTCGGTAGAGGCGAAGGAAGAAGACATGTTCCACAGTTCTGGGCTAAAGTTTAAGTCTACAGTTTAAAGCTTTAAAATATATTTAGAGGTGATTAGACTTATAATTGCTCTCAGAGAATGAATGTATGATAATGTAATGGACGAAGATGGAATAAATCAAACAAATGGACTTTTTCCACATTAGGAGTAATCATTAAATATCCGAATGTAGATGGTTTGTCTCCTTTCCTAAAGATCCGTCAGTTCTGGGTAAATGTGATTATTACGCTGGCAGTCTAAAACCTCGTTGGTTGCAGAAACAATAGCAACATTTTTGCTAGTCGTAAATAGCTAAGTTAAGACATGTTTACTGATCATTTAATTCAAGTTGCACTGTTCCCTTATCCCTCCATGTAGGTTGTATGTGAAATGTTTCTTCCAGTCCATGACGTACCTTGCAGCAGTGCCTCACTGTTCACCCTACATGTGCACAATGAGTGCGGGGGAATGCTGTCGTGATTGCTCTGCTTTCTTCATGTCCCTCCTGTATCTAAACAGCTTCTTGGGAATGTAGTTTCCTGCTGCCTTTCCTTCTGCTCAATTATTTCTGCCGCTCCCAAGCGTGGACCAAGCACACGCAACGCCTCTCTTGTGGAGTGCTGTAAAGTGCTGTAAAGTGCTGTAAAGTGTCGTGTCTCTCTTGCAGGGGTCGTTGTAGCAGATCCAAAGCCTAACCCTAGCTGCCCTCACCAGTACTGCAGCAATATGTGTAGCTCCTTACATCTCGTGCAGAGTTCAGTGCTGTGCTATTAACATCTCCATTCTTGGGTACTGCTGACTAAAGAATGTAGAGCAATGGACTTATTGTTTGAGTGATAATGATAATCAGTTTATCCATTCAGACACTGAAGCCAAAATATTTCAGGGTATACATCTGTGCAGTTCAGATTTAAATAGATTTAAATGTCTTTATTGCACTGTGTTACACCTCCCAGTCGTCCTGCTGTCGTCAGCATCAGTACAGTGTGAGGATGTTTGTTGTCAGGTTCTCTTTCTGCCATTGCTGATGCAGTGGAAGTTGAGGTTGGCAGGTGGAACTTTGGGTACAGTTATCATAAGTCTTCCTCTAATGGAACAGTGCACTGAAAGCATCACCTGGACGGTGTCATTTATACTACTATACTATTGTTTGTCATTTATACTACTATACTATTGTTTGCTGACGTGCATCAGTATTAGACTGATTTGGTTTTGTAGCAAACTGGCAGACAAGTAGATTGGTGGACAGGTATCTGGTGTACCTGTCTACTGTCTATTAAAGTGTGGAAGAGAGAGTTAGTCCCTTTGTCTAGAGCTGTGACTGGTTTTGTAGGATCTAATGTAACTTCAAATGATACTTAACCTATATAGCAAAATTACATCCTGATATCATGAAATATTCAGAAGAATATAACCTGGCTGTATGTCTCTGATCATGTTGTAGATGAAGTGGTAGAAACTGAGTTTGTGATTCTGTTTACACTCTTAATATATCTCAGATTCCCACATGTACACAAAGCTTCTCTGATGTGTTTGGTACAGTAGCATTTGAGCCAGACCAAGTGCATGAACACGTGTTTTCTGTGTAGAAATGCAAGCTGAGTGCACCTCAGTTAGCCCATCCCCTCTCGTCTTGCTCCTGTGTCACTCTTAGGTCATCAGACCTCAGCAGTGACCTCATAAACATTAGATTAGCATTGTGTTTTACGCCCAATTAACCCCAGACCCACGTCTGCAGGGTAGATGCACACACACACACACACACACACACACACACACACACACACACATGCAGAGCCATCAATCACAAGGTTTATAGCTGAGAGTGTGTGTTACCAGTGTGTGCTAGCAGGACTGTCATGGAAAGCTGTGTTCTTGCTGCTTTTACAGCCTTCTCATCGCATGTTTAACACACATTAGCATTTATGCACTATTCCACATCAGTGTTCATAGGACGGCTGCCAGCGAGGACTGGGTGAAGTAATGAATATTCATTTTTCATAAGTGGATGGTTGTTAATATTCATGTGTTCTGTCGAGCATTGGCCCCTTTTATACACCTGTTGTGGTTGTCCATTCTGGATTTTAGTGTATGGTGTTAACAGTTTTACTCATGAATTTACTAGCAATTTTTATAGTTTTTAATAACTATACAAGTGGCTTTATATTTTACATCATCACAGATGTACTGATTTGGACTCTTGAAAGCAATGTAATGTATGCATATGTCCATGTGTGGTCTGTGTGTGTTTGAGTGTGTGTGTGCCACAGGACTGTCATCTCTCTTCAGATAGGTTGTCATTGTGCGTTTCTTTTAGCATTTGCCAGGATATTTAATGTGAAGGCACCACTTAAACATGTACATGAACATGTGTGCATGTGCCTAGTCTGCTCCCATTTTAGACCTCTGTTTGAATATTTAACACAAACACACTGGCCTTTGTGCACTCAGTCACACACCAGCACATCAGACACCCAAGTCTGTATTGAGCAGCACTCACACACACACACACACACACAAAGGGGCACCACATACAAAGAAACACATGCAATATTCTTGAATGTAAACTTGTAATCTAATCTAATCTTGTAGATTGTGTTGAAGTAAGAAAATGTGGTTTCAAGTTTCCTAAATCAGATTCTACAAAGGAAGTGAAATACTCTTATTCTTGCTGGAGCTCTTGCTCGAAGGAAAAATCATTGAGGTTCAGGTAATTCAGTTGCTTATATATCAGTGCAGTGGTGCTTTTGCTGTTCACTTTCAGAACTTTAGATTTGTGATGGCTTTTCCTGATCTCTACAGATTCAACTTATGGAACTTATGGATATATTCCAGAATTGTCTTCTGATAAATGTTAGAATTAAATCACTTGGACTGCCTTTACAAGTCTTCTCAAGTTTAGAGTGTGCTGTTTCTATCTCTCCTTCTCTCCCTCTACCAACTTAAATGTGATTCTCGGAGTCAGAAATCTCATTAGTTCACGCACAAATGGTTTTGCTGTGTGGCCAACCTTTCAAATACTTGGGTATTTATTAATAATTAATAGTCTAGTACTGTACTGTCGAATAACTGGACCTGTTTGCTGGTGGTAAGGAAGGAGCGAAAATATATTGACTGTAAACCTACTGAGTGCCTCTTCAAAACAGCTGCTCTGGTCCCTGGTTTGGGTGAAGGGTGTAAATCTGTTGAAAAATCCCAGAACAGTCCGAAAACAATGAACTGGAACCCTAGATGACTGAGGACTTACAGAGAAGGAGTGATTTGAGTTCTTTAAGAGTGGGGTTGAATTTCAGGCCTGGATAATTATCAGGCAGAGGTGGCTGGTTTAGGCACTGGGGTAGGATTGCTGAGAAACTAGTTTTCATGTCCTTCAAAGGAAATCTTAGGTGCTGTGCAGATGTCCTGAAAAACTCAAAGAAATGTAGCTAGTTCTATTTAAATTACGCCATCAGCACAGAACGACAAACCTAAAACTAGAGCTGGTATGACATCTTTGTTGTCGTGCCTTTCGATTCGTGTCCTAACTCGTCCTTCCATCAGTTTTGCTATACAAACAAAATGATCTGAAATGAAAAAGAAGGTTTGGTGATTTTACCTCTGGTTTGTTTGTCAGTGAATTTACATTTACATTTACGGCATTTAGCAGAAGCTCTTATCCAGAGCGACGTAAGAGAGTGAATAAACTGATCTTACCTTACCATTCACCCATTCATTTTCACTGTCTTGTTTGGTTGTTTGTTTGTTCGTTTTTATTTATAGCACCATACAGGAACATCTTTGCTTTTTGCTCCTTTGGTGGTTTCCTCACTTTTACTGAAAATATGTGTGAAAAAAAGCTCCTCTTATGATGTAATGCTTCTGTCATTATCAGCGTTCTGGAATATTCCTTTGATGGCTCTCTCATGGCGAGGGTTATTTTACTGAGCAATGTTGGGGAAAATGATCACATTTGGGTCACAATTGATTCCCTCATACTAGTGATAAAATGTGGCTTAACTGGAAAAGGGCACCAACACCACCATCCCATCAGTGGTACCACTCACCCCTGCCTCTGCACCCAGCCACTCACCCCTGCAGCCACTCACCCCTGCCTCTGCACCCAGCCACTCACCCCTGCAGCCACTCACCCCTGCCTCTGCACCCAGCCACTCACCCCTGCAGCCACTCACCCCTGCCTCTGTACCCAGCCACTCACCCCTGCCTCTGTACCCAGCCACTCACCCCTGCCTCTGTACCCAGCCACTCACCCCTGCCTCCACATTCCTTGGTAATCTCAGAAACTCAGCACTGTTTCCCAGAGTGTGGGAGACAGAAAACTAAAGGGGGAGTGGCAATGTGGGGTTTGAGCCCGACAGCACGCTGGTTCATCAATCATTTGAATTAAGATACACTTAAGACATTTGAATGAACTTGTGATGTAAAAATGCTAACGTTTATATTCATTTGATGTCAGTTCTCTGCTTTTTATATTTTTTCTTCTGCAGTCACAGGTGGTGGTATGGGTGGTGAAGGGGGCCTGGCATGGCGGGCATGGTGCCCGTGAGGTGATGGGCTGTACCTCAGTGGGATACGCCTGCGTTCACTGTCTCTCTCTCTGGAGGGGGAGTTCAAATCAGCTCCAAAATAAGGCCATGGAAACGAGGTGTTTGGCTCTCCATCTGCTATGGGTGGATGCCTGTGTGTTTCTGTCTCTGTTTCTATGTATGTGTGAGTGATTCTGCTTTGTTTCTTCCTTTTTTTGCATTTGGGTGCATAAATGTAGCTGCATTTTAGTTTTGTTTTCCTTCTGGTATGTGTGAGTTTGTGCAGGCCCTGGTGCTGCTTCCTTCTCCTCTCATAGCTGCGGAGCTGTGCATACACCACCCCTCAGCTTACCATCAGCTGCTACCTGCTTAAGCCCTGTCAGACCAGCCCACCACACTCTACTGTAATCACCTGCAGGATCTGTGAATAGAAGAGTAATGTGATTAAACACATTCACTGGCCCAACCCCAAAAACATTACCCAAATCCTCTCGCCTCTTTCATAATGATCATGGACGGGATCGCTGGGCAAGGTCGCCGGCTTGATAACCTTGTAAGTGGAGTTGCTGGGTCACCATGGTGCCTGCCTTCTAGATGCAGGTTGTCTAACTTCAGTGTAAGAGGGCCAAAGAGATGAACAGTTGTGTTGTAGCAGATCGTCAATTCCAAATTACTCTTCAGTGATGCCCCCCACCCCTCGGTTATGAGTTTAAACACCTTGTTGTAGATATACAGTACA
Source organism: Sternarchorhynchus goeldii (assembly GCA_028565775.1). Lineage (NCBI taxonomy): Eukaryota > Metazoa > Chordata > Actinopteri > Gymnotiformes > Apteronotidae > Sternarchorhynchus > Sternarchorhynchus goeldii. The sequence goes on from JAOXYF010000010.1 coordinate 1,607,676, forward strand.
TCCTGATGCTGTGTCCTGTTGTAGATATACAGTACATCCTGGTCCTGTTGTAGATATACAGTACATCCTGATAATGTGTCCTGTTGTAGATATACGGTACATCTTGACTCTGTAGTTTTTAGACTCTGTAGCTTTTGTTCCTTCTTGCTTTCTTTCCTTGGGCAATTCTGTAGCTTTTTAAACACTGCAGTGACTATAGTAAATATTAGAGTGTCAGATACTCTTAAATTAGTGCACAGATAAGAATTTTAAATTTGATGTGTTTTTGCCCGCTGTTCTGCTGTATGTGCTTCTCTCAATACTCCCTGTTAAGTGGCAGCTGCTCTCTCGTGAACATCAACAGTCTGCAGGTCAGGGGTTCAAGCATTCACTGACAGCAGATCAGAGGAACTCCAGAGCGCTTTAGGTACAGCACGAGGCCACTGGAGTGTGCTTTAAGCCCTTGACTGTGCTCCCCTCGCTGGGATTTAGTCATGCTGGGTCATTAGAACAGAGATGACTCTGAGCACATGGGTTCGAGGGCTCTTCTACTAGAGCGGGAGGAGAGTCTGCTGGTAGGAGGAAGGAATGAAGAGACCCTTACTGCCAATTAAACCCCTCAGTGGGAAGCACTGCTGGACAACAGGACATGTACTCACTCTCACACACACACACACACACACACACACCAAACAGGACATGTACTCACTCTCTCACACACACACACACACACACACACACACACCAAACAGGACATGTACTCACACACACACACACCAAACAGGACATGTACTCACTCGCTCACACACACACCAAACAGGACATGTACTCACTCGCTCACACACACACCAAACAGGACATGTACTCACTCACTCACACACACACCAAACAGGACATGTACTCACACACACACACACCATTCTCCTTTTCTTTTTGCTACCTCTGTCTTTTCTTTCTCTATCTCTCTGGGTCACTTTCTTTTGTTCTGTCTCTCTCTACATAATACTCTCTTTCTCTTTATCTCCCTCACACACAAACACACACTCACACACGCGTGCCCACACATCCTCTCTTAAGCATTACACACACTTCATCTAAAGCATTGTTCGCGAAGTACCACAAGTGGAAAGCTTGAGCCCCTCTCAAACAGAACCCCTCTTAACCCCTTTTAACAAGTTCCATGTTGCCATGTGTGAATTTGCGTGTTCTAGTCCAAGGGCCACTCAGTGTAGAGCTCTTAGCTGTAGACAGTGGCTGAAACGGTGGTTCTAGGGGGATTCAACCCTGTAGTGAGTCACGGTCACTGCAAACCTCAAGAGAGTAATACAAATGAAGCTCCTGTTTCTCTTGCTTACGTCTCCACCCTCTGACTCACTGTTTCTCTGTCTCTCCCTCACAGTCTCTCCCACAGTCCTCCCTCCCTCTCCTGATCTCCATCACATCTAACCCCCACCCAAGTCCTCTGTCTCACTGGCCGTTAGGTGATCTGATTTTACTATCTATGATATGAATAATGAAACAAGTGACTAGTAATAAACACCCCATTGTTTGGCATCTTCTCCGCTGTGTAGATGAAGGTGCTTTTGTTTCACTCTTTTTCCCTCATTTCCTCTGTGTCATTTCAGCCGCAGCTGCATTAATTCCATTGTGCCCGTCTGCTGGGTCTATACGGGTGGCGCCGAGTGTGGAATTATAGCAGGATGTGCATCTGGAGATTAACAACACTGCCCAACTTAATTGTGTCCTGTCATATTTAAATACTCCTCTACTCTAAGAAAGGACAATCGCTATCTCTGTATATCTCTTCTTTCCTCTTCTTTATCTCTCTCTAACCCTGTTTCTCTTTACATTCCTACCTGTCTCTGTCTCTCTCTATATTCTGCCCCCCCCCCCACCTCCTGCTTGTGCTGTGGAGACATAGACCTGTCAGTGACGGTGAGATGTTTGAGCAAACTGACTGTGGCAGCATCCAGTGATCCAGTGTAAGGATTCACTGGGCCCTGCTCTGTTCATGCTTAACCCTCTCATTCCTGCCTCTCTGAGATGTGCGTTAAAAGCATGCAGACACTCTTTATTTCTCACCCACGTTTGAACTGTTCCCAGCCATCAGCATAAGAGCAATTGATACATTTTGAGGAATTTTATCTTGAGTGGAGAACTGTGCGATATTGGAGAGGATGGCAAGGGCTGGTGGAGGTTGTTTTTGTTGTTTATATCTTGGGCATCTAGGTTTACTGTTTGTTTGTGCATGTCCATATGCAACCTCCCAAACCAACATTGCTGTCATCAAATGAATAACTAGTTTATAAAGCCTGTCTTAAAATATCACGAAATGCACGTACTTGTATAGATGTTTTCTGTAAGATTTGTACCTTGCTTCATATTTGATCAGCTTCTCATTGCCACCTGTGACATCACATACATTTAAATCAGGTCAAACCTGAACACCAATCTACATAGAAGAGACACAAGTGGCTTTTCCATATCAGCGTGTTTTTAAACGTGACTGCTACAACGTGAACACGTGTCCCGTTCATCCACTCGCCCTGCCTCGTGTTCTCTAGGGTGAGGAAAATCTCCTCGGACAAGCAGAGCTCCACCTGACAGGCTTTCATGCCTGGCTGCGCTGCTGTGTGCTGTGATATCTCATTGTACCTCTAGAAGAGAGCTGCTGCTTTTTGCCTGTTCCTCCTGTTTTTTCTCTTCCTCGAGTCAGTCGGACAGGACGATACCTCTCCGTTAATCCATGACCCACCGGCTTGCAGTTGTTTCTAACGCAGGTTATAAAGAGGGGCAGATACCGTACTTTAGAGCATTGTGCCCTTTGACTTTACCATGGCCATGACTGGCCGTGTACCATCCGTCACGGTCTATTCAGAAGCTGACGAGCTGTTCCGTAGCTGGCGAGCTGTTCCAAAGCTGACAAGCTGTTTGTCTTCCTTTGCAGGCACTGGTGTTGCATGTAGGGTTTATCACATACTTAGATCAATATGAATTAGGTCATACTGTAGCTTTCACCTAGGTTATTATTGCACTGTGCCTAAGTTAAGAGAGCATGACCTGTGTAAGGATTTTAACCTGATGTTTTAGTCGGGTTTATTGGGCCACGTATTGTGATAAACTGACTGTATCCAACTCAGTGGCTTCCCACTAAACTCCTTAAAACTGTAGAAATAGAGACAGGTTATAGTAAGAATGAATGAATGGCTGCACATGGGATTTAAGCAAATCAACACTTTTTAACTATTAACAGACCTGAGAGATTGGGCTGCATTACTGCAGCGCTAAAGATTTACCAACTGGATGGTTAAAGTAGAATATGGGTCAATGGTGTTAAAATCAAACTAAAAGTATTAAGTCTTTCTTTGATGCGTTTATTTTTATGATGGTCCATGAACGCAGTCTAAGTTTGAATAATGTTGAGTTTGTTGCCGAGTTAATCGTTAAAACAAAATCATAAATACCTGTTGAAAGGCTGTTTGATACTTGATGAACATTGCAGTGCTGTTTGCAGTCTCACACAAGCATATTTAATCTCACCGTCTTCGCTGCATAAATTGATGTGTAATTCCTCCCATCTATTCATGCACCCACCACCTCTGGCTTTGCTACGGAACAACTTTTATTTTTGTGTTTAGGGGCCTGATGGATTGGTATTAATTTTTTCAGCATAGAGTGGTGTGTGTAGAAGCTCCAGAGAGCGTTACAGCTGACAAACAGGAGAAAAACTCAATCTAAAACACGAAATGGACTGAATGGCCCTCACAGTCTTAACTTTGGTCTGTTTTGTTTTTGGTTTTTTTGTTTTTTCTCTTCACACTAAATAATAAATGTAATTTTATGAAATAGTGAACAAAATGAATAAATCTTTTACTTCA
>JAOXYF010000010.1:1611632-1628841 GCA_028565775.1 Sternarchorhynchus goeldii
ACAGTAGGTGGTGATGTATAGATGGGTTAGATCTCTTGAACAGTAGGTGGTGATGTATAGATGGGTTAGATCTCTTGAACAGTAGGTGGTGATGTATAGATGGGTTAGATCTCTTGTTGTGATTTCACGTTGATTAATTATTGAAAACTACCTTCTTTTAAAAAGCCAAATAAAGCATACATAGCCAGTCAGTTTTTGAAGATTTCAATGTATCAAGATTTCTGATGCATTTAGAGTAATTCTGTACAAAGCATTGTAAAGTTTCAAATATCCTTAGAAAGGATCATGTTATTACAGCCTGTAATCACCTGAATGAACTTTAGTATTTCAATGTAAATTTAATAAGATCTAATTTGTCCAAGCTTCAGACATACTTAGACTGCATTAAAAAAATATTGGTGCTATGAACTCAATATGCAGACTATGTCTCTTTTTCTATTTTTAGAGATTTGTTTAGAGATGCTTAGTGATTGTTTCTAGTATTTGGTCATAAATCATTGAAAAAAATCTACACCAACTGAGCTGCCTCTGTATGAAAAAGATTTGTAATATGTATAGAGTAAGTATAAAATAATCAGATGATTATAAATGAAATTTATTTTATTATAGAAATTGTTCTGGGAGACTTCTAGGGAAGACAAATACTTACATATTTGACAAACAAAACTGAATTATATCGAAGACACAAATCTATTGGTTGGTTTTTTTTTTTTTTTTTTTTTTTGTTTTTTTTACCAAATTTTAACGAATTTTTTTTTTTTTTTTTTTTTTTTTTTTCTTTTTCATTTCCAATTTAGCATTCAAAGCGTTCCACATATACGGTTTCTGCCAGCAAGCTTTGGAGACAAATGGATTGGCTTCTTGTAAAAACTGTGTAGTCATGATTGCCTTGGATCAAAACTGTTTTTGTTACTACAGGTCCACAATCATTACAAAGACGGGCAGAAGTTGTTGATATAAACCAATAATGGAAAAGAAAGACGCATGGTAGAAAAGCTTGGATGGATGTTGTTCCTTCCACAGATGCAAGACCAACTTGGTTTGACAGTCCATCCACAGTTCTTTTTTATGTCATAACATACAATTGGCCATTTACAAATACATCAAAATGACTGGAAACTGAAAACAGATTTTTGTTCCATTTCTTTTAACGATATAACACGGGGCACTTTACACCGAGTCTGTTCTCTTTTGATTCCTCAAGTCTTTGTGTCCAAAGAATGTTAGAGAAGCGGCACTATCCCAGGACAAAAGAACACAGGTCCTTCTCCACCTCCCTTCTCCCATCTGTAGTGAAATACTGCTGAAGAGCTTTTCCTTGCAGCTGAGAGAGGCCAGGAGACCACGTCTGTTTCTCCCTGCTCCTTTGCTGCCTTCACTGTAACCTGGGCCAGTACTGAGACATGTCTGGTTCACTTCCTGGCACTTGTACTGGTACAGACACTCCAGGTGAGATTAGACCTGCAGCAAGAGGCATAAAAAGACAAAGGTGAATCCTTTATTCAGTCCTGACAGGAACACAGATACACCTGTGGCATTTCAGTCCCACCTTACTCAGTTTCATTTAGGAGGTTCCATTGGCATCGTGGCCGTTCTAATAATAGTTGTTCATAACACTCCATAACTGCAATTAGAATTCTAAAACCCCTACATTACTATTATAGAACTCATTGGTTCTTAATTGGCACAGCTTATTTCATATATCATAAATTTCACACAATGGTAAGTCTATAATGTTTATAATACCATGTGCTGTATTAAGAGTAGCGACTTTTAAGAAATAAAATTCACAAACACATATAAGAGCTGTATTGATTTTCTGCCCACAATGCATTACTTATTGAAGTATACAGAGCTGAAGTATTCACGGGGGGGGGGCTTACCCGTAGAGGTTGTGCCAGAAGTGGCCATTGATTGGCTGTTCATATGTGCCTGCATGTGAGGGGGTGTGTATGTATCATAACTCCGCCCATTCACTGAAGGACTGGTTGGTAGCATGCAGGAATAGGACGAGGTCTGGCTTGCCTAGGGTGAGGGGTAGAGAGAGAGAGGCAGAGATGGGCAAATGTGTCAGAAACACACACACTACACTTCATTAGATCCACAAACAAAACACCTGAGAATGAAATGGAAGTTGCGTAATACTGCAATTAAGAGGGATTACTGCATTCCGGCTATTAATCCTCGTCATTTTTGCATTCAACATTTGATCAAGTACAGCCTTTCACAGCATGGAGTAATATGTGGTGCATCATAGTCACGAGGGTCAGAGCGGAACACATACTTGCATAGGCAGGTTGTTGGCCATCGTGAAGCTTGGCATTGGTGGCAGAGCACTGTATGTGTTTGTGAGGGCTGTGTCGGTCCTGCCCAGCATGGAGCCTGATGTAAAGGACACTGTGGGAACGACAAAGGCGGGGGGGGGTATAAGCATCAAATTGTGGGGTGCGAGTTACAGTGCATCAGAAGTGAATGGTTTCAAAATGTATTGATCCATCCATCGTGCATCCATGCATGTGGATTTTACCTGGCGTTGTGGGCTGCGGGATTGGTTGATAGACGCTTGTGCTGAAACTGCTACTTATAGGTATGTGACTGGTAGAGTTATTGGCTTGTCGTCTCTGATTTCTCAGTTTTTCTTCTCTTCTCCACTTTGCTCTTCTGTTTGAGAACCACACCTGAGAGAGCAGAAGTTATTAGAAGCTATTTGGAAACGGTTACGTCAATAGCTATTAAAAGTTATTAGACGTATCTTATGAAGTTGTCAAACGCGCACCTGTATTCTGGCCTCCGGTAAGTCAATTTTTGCAGCAAGCCTTTCCCGTGCGAAGACGTCGGGATAATGTGTTCTTTCGAACTCTGAAACAACACGCCAGAACCAAAACCTAAATGTAAATGAACTCAAAATGTGACGCAGACATCGGTTTCATTAAATATTGCATAATGTCCCGGGATGACAATTATTTTAATTAATTGATAGCCACTATATATATATATATATATATATATATATATATATATATTATATCTTCACAGGAATGACGTTCGTGTTTTGCCGTACCTTTTTCAAGCGCTTCTATCTGTTCTTGCGTGAAGGATGTACGATTCCTCTGTAGTTTTCTCTTTAACTGAAGTCTCATTTGGGCCTCTTCTGAGTCTTCCCCGTTCGAGCTGATCGAGTTCGTGTTCTCACCGCCTCCATCTGACTGTTGGCAGCCATCTGCTAAAGAAAAACAGCAAAGTATGTGAAGGTCACGCTAAAACAGAAATGGTGGTTTTAGGGATCGTTGACAGAGATTACGCGGTAATTTGCTTGTCTTATAAAACGGTTTATATTCGACACGAACACGCTTTCATTGTAGCCCCTCATACTGAAATGCGAATTGAAACAAGCTAATGTGGGAAAATATTTTAATCGGCCTTAGCGCTCGATCTTATTGCCGTGCAACATTGTTTGGCAAGCTCGAGGAAGGGAGGGTGTATTACGGAACTGCGTCAAAAAGTCCAAAGAAATTTTTTAAAACTTAAACTTAGCCCATTTCGGTCAGGGAACTTCTTCAATTATGGCTACATTCCATATGGACGTTTGAAGGCCCATTGAGGTAAGCCACCAATACTTGAATAGAAGGGCATGCTTTCACCGCGACACAATGCCCCAAGAGTTAGCGAGTGTTAAATACTCGCGCTGGGGAGGGATGGCGAACTCTCGTGGGTAGAATTTTGAAGACACAATTGAAAGAGACAACAAAAGGATTCTCTCGAGCCGTGCAGTGCCTCTCATTGTAGCACGAGGATTTCAGTCAACAGACTTTTCAGCGCAGTGTGTTAACCTTTATGCACGACCATCATTAATCACTGTTCCCCAGGCTACTCCGTTCAGCCTCACATAGGATTTATGCCTTCTATAGGCAGGGGAAGAAAAGCACCGAGGCCACAGCGAGTGAAACATCTCAATGCGCGAGCTGTGTTAGCACGAGAAAAGGGGTCAGGAGAGCCGGCTGTGGGTCGGTATGCTTTAACCTGCTACGTTGTTGGAATTTAATGTAACGTTGCTGTGTTGAAATAAAACCGTTATATTATGAAATGTTGTCGTATATAGTTACCCTGTCCTATGTTGTCTGTACATTAAGGCAATTAAACAAACAAAGGAATAAACAAATAAACAATCAGAATTGGTAACAGTAATGTTCAGTTACAGCATCAGTAAATGGAAAGGACTGAATGGATGTCATACAGTCTAGTGTAAGTTAATAGTTTTCTGTAAAAAAAACTTGATATTAGTAAATTTCTAGTAGACAAAATAGGCTAGTAAAATCTATTCATTTATGAATTTATATGTAAATGTTGCTTGAGATGAAAGTATAAAGTTCTTTTGGGGCCTGCACCATTTTATTTTTAAGAGTTAATCCTTAAAAATCCTTTTTTCTTTACAGACTCTCAGTGGATTTGGTGTTTGTTCCCTCTTAAAGATTTGTGGGGAATCACCCCTCCGCTGAGCGTGGAAGAGTGATGTAACCAGTAAAGGGGAAAGTAAAATTGAACAGAACAACTGAGATGTATTTCACCAGAGGAGAGTGAGTTCTGTAAACTGCAAGGATCCTTATTTCTAAACCCTATAGATGCCCAGTCTTTCAAATGTGTGTGTGTGTGTGTGTGTGTGTGTGTGTGTTGGGGAGGGGGTGTTGGAAAGAGGTCAGAATTAGCAGCCAAGCTGACCCTTCAACTCTCTTCAGTAAAAGCAAAGCACACCAAGCCCTCTCATTAAGGCTGAGTTGTCTCTTTGGCTGTCAGTCCAGATGAGTCCACTGTTTTATTCAGCGTTGCGTGACAGTCGTCAGACTGACATCGTGCTTGTCTTCGTCACAGTCCTGCCTGCCTGTGCCCTGTGTTTGTGTAGCAGGGTAATGGACTGCTCCATTCTGTACTCATATAAACATAGAAAAGAGGAACCACCGCTGTGGAAACATTTTAAGAGAGTTGGACTAATGGGTTATATCTTAATTACCTTTAAAAATAAACCCTGTCACATGCACTGCTTTTAGAGCCTCTGATTGGTTGCTAGGCTGAAAGCACTTAAATCCCATTTTAACATATTTGACAATTGCTTTTTGATTTAGCACAATAGTTTATAGGTTATGCCAGTTAATATGTTTATAAGATTAGTGCCATACTGATATCACTTTAAATTCTTACTTTATTCTGATCAAAGACATGGCAATAGTCTCTGTTATACTGTGGTAGATGCCGCAAGAGTTTTCATGACCAGCAACAGTCAGACTTTTTGGTAGTGAATTTAAAGTGTAGATCATAACCACACATAGTTAAGATATGTATTATGTAGACTGTACTTCTGCATATAAGAATATGTGATTGAATTGTATAGTAGTGATTACCGTGTTCCCTAAAATCTCCAACTTTGTAGGCAGGTGCAAATTGTTGGCCGTGAATTGTTCAAGGATTTAATAGGCAGATATTAGGCCTTTAACAGATGCAAGGAGCATTATCTGTATCTGTACAGTATCCATCTCTGTGTATTGCACTTAAACGTGACATGTCTAATTGGTAAGTGATGGCACTTCGTGTCCTGGGGTAGCCTGTCCTGTGGAACATTTCTACAGCTGTCTCTCCAGCTAGACGCTTATTCATGTCGCCTTAATGAGATACAAAACGTTCTCTAATGAGCAATTACATAGCGACAAAACTGTTCCCATAACAAATTCTTGAGTGTGACAGAAACATCCTTTGTACCAGACCGCCCCCCAACCCCTAACCCCCAATCCCGATACAGACAACCCCTAACCCCCAATCCCGATACAGACACATTGAGCAAACGGGGGGGGGGGGGGGGGGGTGTTGAAATGTAAGCTTCATTTTTTGTGCCATTCTAAAGTCTTAAAATGCAGAGGATGGATTCGTTTCAATTACTTGGATTGACAGTATGTTGATTAATTTATTAGTGTTTTCGTTCCTAAAGAATCTAGGTCTTTCATATTGGTCAATAACATGCTATCACCTGAAATGAACTTATTTATCTTGTAGTATAGCTTTACATTATAAATGATCTAAATATGTTTAAATATATTTAACATTAACAACAACAATAATAAACAAATAACGTAATGAAAAAAGTGTGCAGTCTATTGATGCACGTCTAAAACGACAAACGTTTCCCATCACTTAAAGAGAAAATGTGCCTTACCTTGGTTAGGCTGTCCTGGCACTGAGGTTCCGGGGTACCAACCCGGCCGGGTCCCCCATGTACCCGTCTGTCCGTTCAGCATTCTCAGTTTCTCATACATGCCATCTGCGCCCATCTGTTGCTTTTCGCTAGCCAGGTTGCGCAGTACTCTGTTTATCGATGACACCTGAAAGACGAAACCAAAGATGCGCACATTAATGAAAGAGCGCGTTTTTGAGAGTTAATTTTCGCTGTTTCGGGCTCCATTACGCAAGCCTGCATGCCGAAACATACCTGCGCATTGTATTGTGCTTGTTTTAGGAAATACTGGTTATCTTGGGAAGCGGATTGATTTTAGAGTACAGTCGTGTTCACGTTCAAGGTCGTATTCAGTCAGACACAGCAGAGGCGGCATATGTTAATGTGTACAGTTATGTCTTGCCTCATTATAAAATGCTCAAAGTTGTTTATTGCAGTGATTGACTAATTGGATAGTATAGAGTTATTGTACTTACACTTGGTATGTTATCGTTTGTGCAAATTCCCTCTGAAAGCAATCTGTCACGTATTTCCCACGCGAAGATGGACGGGCACTCCCTCTTAAACTGGGCGATTTTGCCGACCACCTCTGGAGTCGCTACTCGGGGTTTGCTTCCTCCGATCGCGCGAGGACGAATGGAGCCCGTTTCATAGTATCGGCCCAAGATCTTACTCACACACCCGTTGGACACCTAGACAGAAAACAAAAGACACAAATCACATACATTATTTAAGAATGGTGTGAAATGCTATGTGTGTGCGTCCAGTATTACGCTTACGTTTTCATTATCCAGCACTTGGACTTTTGCACCAGCTTGGGTCTATAACACAAGAAATATACCTTCAGTGGTACGAGAAACTCTTTATGCACTTTTTAAAAATGCATTTGAACTGATTCGTTCGATTTATTCTTGTAGGAGTTTGGATGTAGTAGGTTTGGGATAACCAATTGGAGAACAAAATGAAAAAGCCAAATGTAATTTAAATTGTATCGAATTCTCATTGTTGTTTTCGGTAAACCACTGATAGCTTTTCTGTTGTAGATATTGACAACAATTTCACTCGCTTACTGACGTAGACAATATCATCCAGTTTTCTAATTTAAGTTAGCAGGATTTTTTATAATTAATTAGCGCAGTCTCAGAACGAAGCTCTGTAAGCCTGGATTTGCGAATTGATGAGCAAATTTCCGCATGACTGAAACAAAACAATAATGCAAAAACATTCCTGGATTATTTTATGAATTTTAATTAGACTGAGCCATGCAAAAACAAAATGATGCGTTCCAATCACCTGCAGAATCCGGGATATGTCGCACGGTCGCGCGCCACTGTGAGCAAGCTCAACAATTTTCTGTCTTGTGGAATCGGGCAGCGGTCTGCCGTTGACGAACACCCCGCCGAGCTGGTTTACTCCACTGTGACCTGAGCAGAAAAGAGCCGAGTCTGTTTTATCTCAGCCAACACGGGGCAAAAGCAGTGTCACTCTGCGCACAAATTCAAGTTTTTGCATAAGTGCAAAAATAAGTGTTTTCACCTTGTCAGCAGCCTTGTCTATGAAATATTAAGCCGAAAAAGCGTGCAAAATCTGTTCGAAAGTCTGTATTAACCCGTCAACTAAACATGCAGCCGATAAAAGGGTACATCGATTCAACAGTCGGCATTATCTTATAATTATTGTCATTATTAATCTGTCATATGAATGCGATTGTTCTCCAGATGTTCTTGTAATACCATTATCTTCTAATACAACTGTATTATAATTACACGCGCACAACACTGATTAAGCATCAGCGCTCTGGTATGATCTCAGCCCAAACGTCTCCAACCCAGTGAGCCGAGATTTGCGCATCTTTGTAAAGTCTTAAACGGATCAGATGCTGTAATTCTATTTGTATCATTACATTACATAGTAATGCTTCTTAAACGCTGCGCGGATTTAAAGCACAGCTCGAGACAGTATCCAAATACGAAAACTATAAATCGCATCAACCAAAACGCTGCTTTCAGTCCATATAAACAGGTAGTTCGAATTCGATTTTAACAACCGTATTCAGCAGTGGAAAAGTCCATAAAAAACTAATATTAAAGGTATCAGACCTGAACTCAAACGAACAAGAAGCCTCCCCGTAGCGGGTTTCCCTTATTTCCTAGCTCTCACCCCTGCGAAGCCTCCCGTTAAATTGAGCTCAAGAGCACAAGCTCCTTAGCAATAAATAAGCTCCAAATATAGAAGAGGGGGAAATATGATGAGCCTGCCTGACATTTGTCTTTAAAATAAATCTAGCTGCACGTCAAGTTTGAGCTTAATTTCTGGAAATAGGCGGAAGTCGCCCCGGATCATGCATGGGAGACTAATTGAACAGATCAGTTGGAGCACTTGTAGCAGGCAATGTCACTTTATGACATCGCTCTGCTTTTGAAAATCGCATCGTCACGACAAATAGTAGCATGATAAAAACGACCCTTTCTGTCCGCATTTGGATATCTCGCACTCTACTCATTTACCCTTCAAGGGAAGCTTCGTTTTAAGGTGGCTGGGGCATGCGCATACCGTTTGCGGTATTAAACGTGACATTATTTTTCATTCTTCTCTCTCTCTTCCTCTCCCTCTCTCTCTCTCCTTTTTTACAAGCTACGAACCACAATATCGTACACTTACACACTGGAAATAAAACTACGAAATGCAGCTTTGTGGCAAAGGACAATAAACAGGCAAAGCAAAAAATCTGAAATTTGAATCAACATATAGGCCTGCGTGTTTCACAGCTTAACGCATAGCTATTTCTCTTGAATCGTTCGACACAGTCTAATTATAGTGTAAAGTGAAAAATGTGTAACCTGCTTCCGCATAAAAACCGTGGGAAGCAAAGTCCATCATCATGTCGTTTGGGGGACTCAATTCAAAACTAGAGTAAAGCCTTTTTCCTTGCAGAGAGGGCGCGAGGATAGACATTCTGAAGATTTATTGGCTGTGGGATTACGTCCCTGATGCCACCCCTCCCCAAAAAAGACCGTGTCAGTACACAAATTATAATATATAACCAAACTTTCTACTGAAAGGTTAAATCTTCATCATTATGAGTCCCAACGGTGAACTTTGTCGGCCTCGCCCAGTGGCAATAATTGCCCCCCTTGTATTCTACTTCTAATCAATTAATAGGAAGACATATGGTGTCGATTTGGTCGTTCCGGTCTATATACACTTAGGCGCTATTAGCATATAAGAGCCCGACCAGGCAGCAGCGACCTTTAAGAACACCAGGCTCCGCTCCACCAGAGTCCGCTCCCGTATTTGTGCTCAGCAATACGTAACGTGAGACCAAGCATCCCAGCGTGAGAGCTCATCGCCGTCAAACGAAACAGCAAAGAAATAGTCGTCAGAGGTCGAGTTCACTTCAAAGAAATGAAGAAAATAATAGTAGTAATCATAAAACTATCGATAATAATAAAATATATGTCGTTTATAAATATTAATAAATACAACCGTAACTTCAATTATGTAATATTTTTTCTCAGATTATATTGCCAGCTGTAGATTCTCTGTGGCATGCACGCGACCTTATGAACCAAAAGTACACACACTAAATCGCTCCTTATTTTATCTGAACATGTGGTATTTATGAAATGAAGAAATGTGGTGTCTCCTTGGCAAAGTATTGGTATTACTTGTGTTGTTTCAAATGCTTGGCTTGTATGGGAGTCTCTATTGTGTCTCTATTAAGGTCGTAATGATGCCGCTTAATAGATGTAGTTTTACAGTGAAAGATCAAACATGATTCTGTTAAGTATGTGAGGATGGTACGATCTAACACGTTGTCCATATAAAGAAAAGAATGATAATGGCATCCAACACACCTTCATTACAGATGTCATACACCTCTTGTCCAGCATTAAGAGAGAAAATATGTCTGGTTTATTATTATTCTGGCAAGATGATGATTCTGATATCTTCACTTCTGATCTCTACATATGTTTAAACAAGTCATTCGACATATGATAGGTTTCTGCACTGTTTCTACAAATCCGGAGAAATATTGCCCGGCATAAGTGTGCTAAATTTATTCATACTCCCCATAGTGCGTGTTTCACAGCGTAGCCCGCTATTTCCCTCCCACGCTATTTCATAAACATGATGGGCGTTTCATCAGAAGTCATACATGTCCGTTTCTATTCAGCTAATGCACGAAGTGAGTTGGCAGCCAGTGAATTAATTCAGGCGATTCTGCAGTTATTTAATAGCAAGTTAAGCAGAACCCCAGTGTGTCTGCACCCCTCTCTCTCTCTCTCTCTCTTTCTACCTACCTATCCCTCTCTCACACACACATTATAAAGAGGGAATTTGAAAGGGTTACTTTTAAGCAGGTTATTTACAGTTTCACTGGGGAATCTGGAAGATGCCTTTCGTCGTGGCCAGTGGAAAACACGACAATATAATATCGGTTCCACCTTGGTGAAGACAATCAGTATGTCAAAGTAACTGATGACATATTGTATGCTAGTCTGTCCCGCCTGGTCTGATGTTTGGAATGAGATTTATTAATGTAAAAAAGGTTTAGGGCGGCACGTACCAACACCTTTTCCTATATGGTGTAACCTACCTCATCTAATATTCTAAAACAAATGCTCGCCTGGTTAGACGCCTGTTACGCCTTTTAGCCGAACACGCATATACAACCACGTTCACGTCAAAACACACTGAGAGGGAAAAAATAGAAAAAATTCCACTTACTGTTTTGCATCATTGAAGCTACACCAGACTCCCACGTGGCCCGGTTATAGTATTCTATTAGTCATAAAGAAACAATAACCATGGTCAGTTTTCATATTTGTAAAGTATTCAAATGTATTTCAGTGCAGAGATTTTTCAGCCTTGATTGAGTGCAGAAACGATACGGGCATGGTAGGTTATGCAGGATGGTGCGTGTGCTCGAAATGAGTTACTGATTCGTGCATCAAAAAATTAGAGCAAGATACTGTCTCCACAAATAATGCTATAGATATATCCAGCATTTAAACTTGCCTGGAAACAGTTGACTCTCCGCTTAAAACAATTTATAGACTCTCATCTGCGTCACACTAGTTAATAATTCCCTAGGACAAAGCAAAACATTTTATTAGTACACCTAGCACACCTACCCAGGTATGTTTGTTGCACTACACCTGAAAGTGCCATTAACTTTTATTCTGGTTTTTTTTTTTTTAACAAAAGCTAGTGATTAAATGACGTAGCTGTCCGACTGCAGCCACGCATGATAACCTTGTAAAACTTTATGTGAAATCGTTTGATCACTTTTATGCGGCGTATACCGCGGCTGCGTCTCCGTTTCTTCGCGGTTTGGGGTTGAAAAAAAACCTTCAAATGTTGGATTGCTGGGGAAGCCCTTTTATGCACTTCAGATCCACTCCTCTGGTGACACACGCTGTCTACCTCGCATGGCTGCTTCGTAAAAGTGAACCCAGGAGGGGGGTGAAGCTTACCAAACAAAGCCCGCTGAATTTTAACAATGGTTCCCATTCTTCCTCTACACCAAAACCCAGAGAGCAAAACCCGGGCTCCCTAACTAGCTACACAGCTTCCAACTAAACGTACCAACAACTCTCAGAAGATACAAAGAGCTGAAGGGAGCGACCCCCCTCCCTCTACACCCATCTCGATTCGACCCTTCCCTGACACAGCTAGGACGGCTCACTACGACCCTGTGCCCGTCCCCCGCAATGTTTTTTTTTTTTGTCTCTGTGCGCGAAATAGAAAAGTAATTTCTTGTTATAAGTATTTGGACGTAATTGTGTTACTGGTATGTGTCGTTAGGGGCTGAGAAAAAAAAAACGATACAACAGCGCAGTAGGGCGCTCAATTGGTAAAAAAGACAATTGTATTAAAGAGTCCATTCAGTGCACTTGCCGAAAGGAGGCCATTGAAGAAATAGCTTCAGCTTTGATTTCCTCCCTTTTAATTTTCCCTTTTAAAGTAGATGGACTGTGTGTGTATTTACAGTTCGTATTCACAAATAAACGTATACAGCAAGCGTCATGGGGACGTGCACGTGTTTCATAATGTGTGTCGCGCAATTTTCCAATGCAGTTTCAGAAAAAAATATCAATATTTCAGAGAACTGAATTATAGCCAGTCTAAGTTATACGCGTTATTAAAAAATACAAATGTGTATTTAAAGCTATTTTAAAAATCGTTAAACGGATAAATATTAAAATCAGCCTAACCGTAAACTTGTTTTGAGACTTTAAAAAGTTACGTTTTTTCTCCACCGCCTCTCTTGCTCCCTCGTGGCCTCAGTAATTTGGGTCCTTGCCTGTATTCGGAACTGTAGTTAATGATGTGTTTTAATAGTGCTGCGTGAAACTGACTGGGCCTAATCTGCATTCGACGCGTTCTAATGTGCGACGTCAAACCTTTTAATTAAACAAGCTTATTCAAGACTTCAGGATTCTACTACAAGAAAACGCGTGTGTTGAAATGTGATTTTAGAAATAACATCTTAACA
The DNA here is from genome assembly GCA_028565775.1 of Sternarchorhynchus goeldii. Taxonomy (NCBI): domain Eukaryota; kingdom Metazoa; phylum Chordata; class Actinopteri; order Gymnotiformes; family Apteronotidae; genus Sternarchorhynchus; species Sternarchorhynchus goeldii. The sequence continues at coordinate 1,624,352 of JAOXYF010000010.1, forward strand.
ATATTAACAAGTGCAATCAATACTAAGTTTTATTACAGACCAAACAATATTGCTTCTATTTAGACATAATTTAAATATAGCATAAACTAAATAATGGGTCGTTTTTGTTTTATGAAAGTTAGCTTTTCCTACTTTTACTGTTTTTACCACTTCTACTATAAATAAATAAATGTGTTAATTACTGAAAAAAATTAGTAATAAACTTATTCTGAACGTGTAATTTATATTTCCATTGGGCTGAAACTATTCTTTTTGCATTTTGCTGTTCTTTAATATGACTTCTATTTTTGTTAATTTTCACATTACTATGCAGGCCTAGTCAACGCAGAGTAAGAGAAGCAGTCAGCAATTCCTCGTGAAAGTTAACATTTGATGCGCTCGTGTCGTTGCTTCGGGGGAAACATAAGCGTTCCTGTAATTGTTATTAAAAACGATATCAAGTTCACGGCGCTTTTTGGCGACGACTCCCTTCTGAATGTGAGTACGTGATTCAAACTGACACTCTTCGCCGGGTCACTGCATCTCCATTTTCTGCACTGGTCGCAGATTTGGCCCACTGTGACTTTTTGCTCTCTTCTGTCATAACTCAGAATTTGATTAAGCGGCAAAAACCGGACGCCAATTAAGAACAAGTATCAGTAAAATAAATAAATAAATAAATAAACCTACCGCGAGGATACATCCTAAAAGCCCAGATCACTTAAGTCAGAGGATCTGTTTCATGCGCCACCATCGCTAACAAGCCTGCTTTGGCAAGTTTTTATTTTTGTTGTCCGTAAACACTTTCTTGCATAAACTAATGTTTTTTGTTATCCCGAGACATAATTCTCGAATTAAAAGTTTAGTTTTAAGAGTTTACGGGCGTAAGACGAGTTCGCCCGTGTATGAGCGAGGCTCGTAAATTCACACGCATTGCATCGTTAAATTCGCCAGCCGAAAGTGGGTAGAAGAGGAACCTTCGAAACGTACCTTTTTGAGGCATGTTTTTCGTAGCTTTCGAGTCCTTGTTGGTACTTCTTGCCAGTAAACGGAAGATGGCGGAGGGAAAGCTTTCTTAAATAGTTTCTTTTATAGTTTCCAACTGATGTCGAGTAGAATATAGAAATCCCTGTGAAGGAAACAGATTGACAATAAAAATGGGATGTCAGCACCGCGCGAGACTAAAAAATCTGAGAGAGAGAGAGAGAGAGAGCGAGCGAGGGAGCGAGCGAGAGAGAGAGTGAGAGCACGACAGAGAATGAGCGAGAGAGAGAGAGAGAGAGAGAGAGAGCGAGCGAGCAAGCACCTATGTTGACTGGCGATGGTAGACAACTAGTGTAATAATGTACGTGTTCCTGGTCTGTGCCTCGTTTCCACTCCTCTTCAGTGGCCCATTAGAGGAGCCTGACCTCAGTCATCATCTTCCAGCAAAACACTTCCTCCTGCCCCTGTGCCAGAGCGGGAAGCGCGACGCAGCAAGAGCTCGCTCTTCAAACTCACTAATCACTCCACACATGCAAATGCTCCTCTCGCCCACACCAAGTATTGCCATATGAAATGCTGCTGCGTTTTCATGCGCGCTGGCTATTGGACGACGTGCGACGGGAGTGTTCCTTGGAAATAGCGAGTCCCCGCAGTGGGAACGAGGAACACACTTAAAGTAACCCTGAATCTGAAGGTGCACGCGAATGGGCCGCGAACACGATGCGCGCCGTGCTCGCCTGGACTATCATTAACCGTTTATGCTCCAAAAGGTTTTCGTTGTTCTCACGTGGCCAATTACCTCTGTGGATTAATGAAGCGTAAAATATCCAAACCATTTTGGCCATTGATTCATTACGTTTTAGATGGATGACCAAGCGATTTCAGAGAGTTCAGAAAGAATTATGCTAGCTACATGCGTAAATGTTCAAGCATGATTATTCATTTGTGCTCTTCAGTTTCAAGCTGTTTTTGTGATGACGTAGCGCGACAAGAAATAAGCAAACTTTTGCCACTGTTGACTGTTCCAGTTGTAGTTTGCTCACTGGGTAGAATACTGGAGTCTGTTTTAACTGATCTTTAAGGAAAAATAAAGAAACTTAGTCGCTGCTCGTTGCCAGGAGAAAACATGAGCGTAAATAAAAATATCATTAGGCCTACTAGCATGGCCAGACACTCAAACTACATTTGCTGATTGCTTGGGCATTAGCGCACACCTCGGTAAACTCCAAAGCAACCCCTCCGCGCCTGTGTTTAAGTGTGCACACAGAGCACTTCTCTCAGCTTGGGGTGTTCCACTCATTTGTTGGATGGGAATAGATTCCGGGTCGGGATATGTGAAATGGAGTCGGGAGGGAGGGAGGGTAGCATGGTGGGGTAGTCTAATGAGGGGGCAAAATGTGTTGGGACGCGCGGGAGAAGTTGTGGCTGCGTACACTTGACTTGGCTTTTGACATGTGAAAAGTGCTAAAAGTCGGAGCTCATCAATAAACTATCGCGAGAGTGAATAAGAGCTCTGACAACCATTGCATTCCCCACTAGCGCACAATGCGGAGACAAACGACACTGCCAAACAGTTTGCATCGCGGTGAAAGGCCGCCTGAATGGAAGCCGGATAATGAGCTGCCGCGACCGTCAGGCACTGTCATCTCAGTCGTGTGGTGCAACCCTTTCATATATTTCCAAGGTTGTGCCAGTCCCCCTGTTCGAGATTGTGGAACCTGTCTGTAACTTGTTTAGTTCCACACAGTAAACTCGTTGCTTAACTCCTTTTTTCTGCTTTGGATTTTTTTCTCATATCGCATCTTAAATAAAATGTAGACTTGATTACTTCTTTATTTCTTTATTTTATATATTTATCATGTATTTTGTTTATTTATATACATTTTCGTTTTTTATCTGTTGTATCATTATTAGGCTAAATAAATGCGATTGCTCATTGTATTTATCTGTAAATCCCTGTAATCTATAAACCTAATCTATAAAGGGGGGTAATTGATTATTTGATTTTGCTTTGTTTAGTTTCTCTCTCTTCGTTTGATTGTTTTAATACTAGACAAGGTTACGTCCAAACAAGTTTTTGATCAAAGCTATCCGTACGCAAATAATCCACTGTTAGAATTGTAACTTCTTTATTAAGAATTTTTCACTTCATAGACGGAGGTGATTTGAGTAACCTGTTGTAAGCAAAAGCATGTTTAAAAAGCTGATTTATTTGGATTTTATAGTGATCTGGTGTTTTCAAAGGAACACTTAAGTCGTTGATCCAATCTTTTTTAGTCATTTTTAAATATTAAACTTATTAAATATTTGTTTTGTTTTAGAGTGCTCACACTGATCGGCTCGGGACGCCGACTCTACGTTTGAGGTCTATCAATTAGCACAATTCGGATTAGTAGACAGCGCTGCTTGGCAGTGAAAAAAAGACCTTAATCTTGTCGCTATTCTCCCTCGGGCAAAATGGTCTCTGGGCGCCTCTCTCGAAAGTTTTTCAGAAACGAAAAAAAAATAATAAGGGGAGGGAACCGAACTGAATACATCTGACGTCATTCCCGGACTAAAAAAGAGAGAAATGCTACGAAATATAACTAAACAGAGAGCCGGTAATTTATAACGCGAAGGGGAAGAGAGGGCCAGCGCGTGAAAAGAGAGCTTTATCGTCTCAGTATTCTGTAATTGTAGAGTTGGCGAGTGCTTGCTATTACACATGCAGTGACTGTTTGGGGGGAGGGGTCTGCCAAACATATTTTTTTTTCTGGTGGGCGGTTGCCCGCAGAGACATAGAACAGTGGTAATGGCACCTTGCCTGTAACTCTAGGCGCCATGATCGCTGTCTGTTTATCCAAAAGGAGCAAGTCACACATTATTCCATTTCATTAGGCTGTAAAAATGGAGAGATGTAGTGGACTAATAGATTTTAATCATCCTGTTCTTTGCATTGTCCATAATATTATTATCTGTGATTGTTTAACGTCTTTAATCTATTTTAATAAATTTGCGAATATGATGTTCACTTTAGATGGTGTTTTATATGTTAAGATGTAAGGTTTGAATTACCATAGTAACCTGACGTGTCGCAGTTGCGACAGTGTTTACGGACTGTCATCTTTTACGTTTATGCTCTTTCATTCTGATCAAAGATTATTTCAAAATGTACTACAAACATATTATTTATTTAAAGAAGTTATATCAAATATGTAAAATGATGTGCAATTTTTAAAAGTTGTGCGCTAGCACCTATAGTATGCGTTTTTTACGCATTGTATATAGCTCTAACAGAAAAATACCAATTTCCTTTTTTGTGGTTTTGAGTAATACGTAATACAGTAATAACAGGCACATCTCATAAGCATTTTTGTACAGGCCTACATGTGTGAGTGAGATTCTGCTTTGTCTCTATTTTGTGTGCATATGTATACATAATATACACTTGAGTGTGTGTGTGTGTGTGTGTGTGTGTGTGTGTATGTGTGTATGTGCGTATTATTATAGTATTAGTACATATTAGTACGTATCTGCATGCACACTAA
>JAOXYF010000010.1:1628910-1641055 GCA_028565775.1 Sternarchorhynchus goeldii
TAATAGTGTGTGTGTGTGTGTGTGTGTTGTGACAAGCAAGAAGAGACAACTGAAATAGAAATAGCTTATAGGTTAACTACATGTCGAATGCAAAACCATTCGACATTTAACTTCTTTTTTAATAGAATAATATTAATCTTAGTAGAATGTGATTACCCGTGAGAGTCACGACGGAATGCTCGCTAGACCGGTTGACGATTATGGAGACGAGTTATTTGACAGGTCAGTATATTTTTTGCAATAAATGTCACACATTGGTAAAGTAATACTGAATTAACGAGGCTATTTACAGTGAGGAAGACACACGAGCTCATTAGACATAGCAACATGACAAGGTCGCGTCTTAGACCTTAAACGTGCTGTTGACGGACAATTTTAAATCGTTTCTTTCGTGTGGAAACTGGCGCATGAGGACATGTCGCCTATTTGTTACATGTAGTGCAACGCTAGCAACAAAACAACGTAAGGACGTCAGAATAGTACGCTCTTATTTATAGTATACGTAAAAGAAAAAATAAGTATTTATTCAGATAGTGTAATTAATAAACTCACCTTAAACTATTCCCGATTGAGTCCCGCCGGTAGATCATATATGAATGCTAGTCGATTCGTTATGTGAAGCACGATTCCAGAGCCTGTTTGGATACGATAAATGACGTTTGGAAAACACGCTTCTTTACCAATTTCACAAAACTATTCCCCAAGTCGATAATATCCAGTCCAGCGAGCTTTGAAAGAAACTTCTTGTGATGTTAAAGCCTTGTTGGGATGCTAAAAAATCTACCTAGTTATAAAGACATGGAACTATCCAAGTGTCTCTTCGCTTACTCCTACTTTTAAATGCAAACGTCTTTGTGAAATGTGGGATTCCTTTTCTCAGAGGGCACTTCGCGCGTTATACGTCGAAAGAAAATAAAAAACGACGGCCTTCGTCTTACGGTCAACTTTCCCTTAATATTATCCTCAACTTGGCAGTGATTGGCTAGAGTGACGGGCACGTCACAATGGACGCCATTTATCACACCCCTAACCGGGAAGTTGAAGAAAGAGAAGAATCTAATGTCTCTGTGCGCTCACAACCTATTATATATATTGTTTGTTCAAGCTTCTGTAATTTAATTCCAATTTATGTGAATACAAAATGTCAACAACAAAATCTTTCTTTCAACTCTCGGTAAAATGTTTAATAATTTTTAATATAGCAGTATAATTAACCTATTCCGTGAGTTGTAAATTGAGTTCCACAGCGAGGCTATTGATTTTTATATGGCAAATGTTTAGTGATTTATTTCCACTTATTGTTGCATTAATGTTTTTATGAGCTTCATGGGGTTAACCAAAAGCGAACACTGTTAGGATGTCCTATTTTGTATTTCATTTTCTGTGTTTTTCATGCGGATTCATATAGATTAAAGGCGAATAAAGGTATATACATTTCTCGGCTTTTGTGTACGTATGCAGGAATTTTTATGCACTCAGCAATTATTGCTTAAGGTCCATTAGGGTCCAACCTTATTCTGTAGGCTGTTGGTGACTCGGTGTAGACTATAGACTACACGTTTGTCTCGTTTTTTATGGACCCTAGCCTTCTTCCATTTGTCAAAATACCACTAACTTTGTTGAATGCCTGCCAGCGTTTCGTTGTCATATCACGTGATTCACTTAATAAGTAAAACATTTTCCAGACGTGATTCAGCAAGTTATTTGTTTGTTGAAATGGTAAATATAGCTTACATTTGACACGAATTCTTAATGTGATAGAAATGAGTAGATTTTAATCGACCAAAAGTTTGTGTTTTAAAATATGTGAACATATAGTTTGTAGGCCATTACTGGAAGCGATTCTAAAATCTATCTTTGTCTGTGTGAGCGCTGCTTCACACAAACTGCTGATGTCAGTTTGCTCAGAGTAAATGCGCAACCGTGTGTGCGCTCGTCTCTCAGGAAGTGCACAGAGGGATGGGACACGTTTAAAGCAAAGGTAGGTGGACGCATGTCCGAGTTGGACTGAACTGGTTGTTTGGAGCTGCCACCATTTAGACACTGTGAAACCGTGCAACGCGGCAGGGTTCTCGAGATCTCCGCTGGAAACCGCACGGCCTCGTCCCGCTTATCAAGCTGTCAATAAACCGAGATGGGGATGCTAAAGCCGGGCCAGGTGCTGTCTCTCCCTCTCTCGGCTAACCCACTCTTCAGTGCGTGGTCAGGCGTAAACTTAAATCTGTCCAGCCAGCTTTCCCCTACGCCGGCCCTCTGTTTCCAAGTAAGTGTGGGGGTGTGTGTTTGTGTGTGAGTGTGAGGAGGAGGGGAAGGGAGCCCCCTCTGACACACATAGCTAACCAAATAAGAGAAAGATATACTACTGAGAATCAGGAGTATACTGTCAAATGGAAATCTCTCTCGTGTGTGTGCGTGTGTGTGTATAAAATGTGTGTGTGATATTTATTAAAAATAAATATATACCTGATTAAAAATAAATATCAGCACTGTACTATTATATCAACAACAATCAATAATAACTTGTAATAATACATAATAACTTTTGTAATATTAATTATTAGTTTTTTAATAATATAATTCATTAATAATATTCATTTTTCTGCCACATAAAACCGCTTCCGGAAAGCGGTAGAACTGGTACTATTTACTTATGTAACGTGTAGATTATTGACCAGGATATTTGCAGTTATGATTTGATAATGTGATTTGATTTTTCCAGAGGTTTTTGTTGTATTTTTAGAGGACTGTAACAGACAGTACCTTACTTTGCATCAGAATTAATTTAAGATTTTGAGTTACGTGCGTATTTATCTTTATAATAAAACAGCGTTCCTACCTTTTTGTAATGTCTTAACGTGTTGGTGGAAACATGACATTTGAGAATATTTATTGAACAGAGCATGTTCTATAGCATTATTTCTGAAAATGTGTTTCCTAATCTGGAACTAAAATATTTTAACGAGCATAATTATGTGTACACTTCCTCTCATATCGCTTCAGGCAGCTGGATTTCCTCTGCCTGACTGAATTTTTGTTAAGAGTCGCCTGTTTTAGAAATTCACTCTTTGTTCATCAGGCTTATCCATATATTTTCTGATCGCTCAAATATGCGGGTGGGTTCAACATATCGAAACATTTTTAACGGAGGTAAATATTTTTGTTTATAAAAGTATGGTAGACTTTAGGAACCATTAGAAAAAGCTGTATGTATATCGGTTTGGCCCACAAGTCGCCATTTGGTTCAAAAGCAAGAACTGGACCGTCAATGGGGCTTTGCGCTTATTCACTGACCTCTGTGATAAGATTAAGTGTAGACGAGAGCGAGCGAAAGAAAGCTAAGATTGACACCTGCCAACACGACTTCGATGTGATTGATTCTGATGCATCATGCTGGCAACAATAACGAAACAAATTGTATGGATAATACGAGCACATTTGTCATTTCCTCGCCACGAGATAAAAGTCGGCGTATGTGGCAAGCTGTGGGCTGACGGGGAAAATTCGAGCTAACGAGGACATCAAACATCTTGACAAATGACAGCTCTTCGTCCTCTTATAAACGAAACACTCTCGCCGAAAACATGGAATAGCAACACCGAACAATCGTGTTTTTGAGACTAATATAGGCTGCTCGCCACATAAGTTGACATTAATGGACGTAACTACGGTAATTACTCAAATTCAAGTAGATAACACTCGTTATCTCGTAATGCTAATGATATTTGGCGTATTGCTTTGATTGATGATCTCATGGAGTGGAATGTTTTCTCTTATGTGCGTGCACAGTGTACCGCTATGTAAAGACCCGAAGACCACGCTTTCCTATTATGACTACTGTCTAAATATATTAATAAAGGACGCACGTGTGTGGCAACTTTGTTCCAACAACGTGTTTTTTTTGGTTTTTTTTTAATGTGTCTTCATTTTGCATCTCCACGTTTGAATCATTTCGTAATTGTCTTTGTCGCTCTTTTTAATGTGTGTCTTTCTGGCTTTCTTTGATCAGCAGGTGTGTTAATCTGCTGTTATAATTTTAAATGGGTTTTAACTGGGTTTAACTGTAATTTTAACTAGGTTAACTGTAATTTTAACTGGGTTAACTGTAAGCAGTGTCTGTGTGTTCACACTATGCTGTATAAGAATATGCGAATATTCTAAATCAATGAGCACTGATTTTACCTACTTGCTTACTGCTTACGATGGAAATAGCGGCTCTTTATGTTTCTTTTTATACAATAAAAATACGAATGTTTAGTTGTCTTCACTGCTTTATACATGTGATGTGTTTGAGGTGAATATAATGTTATGCTTTTTACTTAAAACAATTTGATGTATACATAATGTTCATATCTAAGACCAAAGTAAATGGTTCATTTAACACAGCTAAAGCAAAGACTTTTCACATGACTTAGAGAAAACCATCTAGAAGAATCTTGACTTTGTCTAATAACAAAGTAATGTTGGTCAAATATTCACTCTGGCATTCCATCCCATAAATGGCAGTCTCTTGCCTTCATGCGCTCTTGGCCCTCTTCACTTGAGATGAGTTTAGTCAGACGTGTGCCACGTGTGAGGAGAAAAACACGTATCCTCTTTAGATCATATTCTTTTAATCAGGTCTCATTCATCACCATCTGTGGTGGTACATTTACATTCTTGTAAGATTAAGTTTTTAGTATCCATTAACATTAAGAATAATTTAAATAGCAATTTTAAATAATAAAACCCATGTACTAATGCTTTTATCTACACTTCTATGCAGCATTCTGGGTGCAGGCAGGCAGCACCTATAATGACTATCAAAAACCAATTAGTGAAAGAAACACTCACAAAGTGTTATTGAGGGCAAATGAAGAAAATAATCCATTTGTGGGTTCTGAAGTTCCGACTAAATGTCCCTCTGTGTGTATCAACTCAAACTGACATGTACAAGGTCAGAGGGGAGTTTGTCAGAATTCTTTTTTTCTCCATCTGAGTGTTGGAGATAGCACAGTCAGTGGTGGGCAGTAGTTTTCAAAAGAGCTGTTTGCTCTCGTTTATGGTAACCAGTATGTGGTCACGGATGAGCTGAATGAAAGATGGGTCTTGATAGAATGAGTGGATGCTTTTGACGTGTTTTAGTTCCTAGTCTCAGAGCGCAAACAGCCAAGCACAGAGTAATGTACACAGGGCCATAAATACCTGTGTATGAGATTGCAGTATGAGGCAGAGTTATGCTTTTTAGTCCTTTTAGCATTTTAAATCTTTTATTACCCACACAGTGCCCAGCACCCTTGCTTGTAAACCTTTAATGACCAAGATGAAATTAACGTGTCATGACAGAGAAACACATTTTAATGAGTCTTCATACAGGGCATTACTGGGATCACCCACAGCAGTCTGTGTGTTAGTGGGACGGACACCATAGTTCAGGAAAGTGCCATGAAATGTTTTCAGCTACTGAGGTCCTTTAATGTCAGGCTGTTTTTGTTGGTTACCACCACATCAGCCGCTTTCCAGTTGGACTCCATCTGGTGAAATGATGGTTGGTGTTGGCCCCTGGACCACCACCACCTGTACAGGGCTCTGGGCTTCTTATTCCACAGTGACTACGCATGAGCTTATTGTTCTAAATTAGGCAAAGAACCAGAGCAGAGAGTGACACGGAGCTGAGCACTGAATTCGTTTTTTCTCGCGCTCTCTCTGTGCCTTCCCTCCCTAGTGACTCTTTCCATTAACATTATAATTTCAGACACCACTTTGCTCCATGTTTCACTCCATTGTTAGAGAATCAGGGTGTTTGGGAGTCCACTGGGGATCCTGACCCCTTTGCAATTTCGTTGAAAGTGTAATTATCCACCCGCAGCTCACCAAGATTTAAAAAGACTTCATTTCAACTAAACCCATATCAATGCTAATTTGGCTGTGCTGTTCCCGGTGCCAGGGGCCTCGCCCGTGCACTAGGGAACACCGCGTGCTCTTTTGGTTCCACCAGGAAGTCTCCGTATGCACTAAAATTATAGCTATTTCTCTCCAGGTTTACACTATAGGCCAACAAAGTAGCCATGCAAGATTGGAGTTAAACAAACATGTCTAATGCTACACACCTCATCAACCTCACCAACAGCACTTCCACCTTCAGCTTCCCAGTGGCCCTGAGTCTGCAAGCTAATAATCTAGTAAGAAATGAAACATAAAGGAGTCAGTGAAAAGGAAAAGCAATGTTGATGCAAACCGAACCTGCCATTAATAATGAATGTGTTCATTTTGGAGTGGGTCAGTACATTTGAATTGTGGTAGGAGCTCAGTTGTCTGGAAATTGCCTTCTGTTTTGAGTTCTTGTTGTATGACTGACGGCTGTCTTTAAGACCTGGAGCACAATGTTGTATTTCTCAGCTCAATTAGATTTTTTTTTCTCTAGACTTTACGCTTAGACTGCCGCCCATGTGCCTTTGTGTCCCTCTGTGTGCATGAGAGTGAACACACCTTTGCTATGTTTCTGCTGGTGTCTCACTACAAACCAAGAGACTCAGTAAGGAAAATGAAAGATGGAGATCTGCTCTTTCCAGACATCACTAAGCAATGACGTTCAGCAAAGCTGTACAACAGGGGAGCAAATTATAAAAAAGGAGAAAAAACTCTTGTTGAGGTCATTAAACCGGGTGTGTGGCTCCCAGCAAAGCAAAGAGGAAATATAAACACACCTAAAGTGACTAACACAACACAAATCTGGGTGATCCATTGAAATAGATGCAGTAGCTGTGTTGTATTTGAATAACAGGGACAACCCGGGCATGTACACACACTACATCAGGCAATAACACCGTCAAACCGTCTGGAAAATAGACTCACGAAGCAATGAGGCTTTTTAGTGTTATTTAGCTGACAAATTTTGTCCTAAAGTAAATATTTTGAAGATAATTTAACTGATTACTTCTCGCATGGTCTAAATCTAAATGAATAACCTACAAAAATCAACAGAGAATTTTAAGATAATTATTTAATTCAGTGTTTGTAGTGATATGCACAGTAAAGAAATATTATTGTAATTTAGTTCGAATTTGAATTTTGAATACATCGCTCTAAAAATCGTATTCTTTTCATTACAATGTAAGTCAAAGGGAATTTCAAATTCCAGTTAAAGTTCAGCCAACGTAGATATTAGAGTAACTATATATATTATTGGAACTATGAGAAACATTTACCTCTGATTATGTAAGCATGTGTACGTTGCGGTCTATATATTTCCAGTAAGGTGTTATGGGAATCACGATGTTAAGTGAAGTACACCAGAAAATTAAGAAACGTTTGGGTCTTTGGTCATTTTCTGCAACTTTTGATTTCAAATAGACAATGTTCATTTATGCCTGAAGACATATTTCGTCAAGACAAACATCTACATCGCTTTATCGTAAAGCACGCTGTAAAGCCTGCACGGATTCCGCGAGGCATCCTCTGCGTCTTCTTCGGACACTCTTTGATACAAACACGAGCGGTGTGACAAGCGGCGAATGAAGCCTTCTTATCTCACGCTGTTGACAGAAAACCATCTGTTTATGCGCTTGCTTATGACAGAACCTTAAATATGTTTTTAATTAAAGACGGTTCAAAGCTGGAGACCACATGATGGGCAGTAATTACAAATTACGCTACAAGTCCGACAGATGTGACGGGGCCCCTTCATCTGTATGGAGGAAATAAAAACTAACGAACAACAGTATGGCACAACTTTGTATTGAATTCGTCTGTAGTAACGCAAAACCACGGGCACGTTTTGGGATATTCAGACAAGGAATAAAGATTTCGGTTTTCCGTCATTATTGTTTTCATATTTATTTGACACGCATTGATTTGCAGGCAGCTGTAAGACTTTGTCACCAGAGAGATGAGCAGTCACAACGCGTTAGTCTGATGCCACAGCTCGTCGGGGGCCTGCGGTGCGCGTGCAGCGTGGCCGCGTGATGAACACTCGCATCAGCTCCTACCTAAACGGATAAAACGTTTAATTATTTCGTTTTTGCCTTCTTCGAAGATCAGATGGGAATAGCTAAAGTCACGTCAGGCTATGTCCATGGTCTATTTATTTAACTCTACAATTTAAAAAAGTAAGATAAACCAATTTTATTGCTTTGATGCCCAAGTTAGAGTAGAATAATGTGTAATTTGCTTCAGCGGAGGAACACAGATATATTGGTTTTAATTTTTCTGTTGCATTGTCAGTCTGGCAAAAGACCGTGGTCGGTCTGACCTTTCTCTTAACACTGCCACCAAAGGTTCAGTGAGAGGAAAGTTCATTTGACATTGAGGTACATCCATTATCAATATTTTTTCTTGTAAAGAATAATATGACGGCAGTAATATTCAGAGCGTTAGTCTGTAACCCGATGATGAATCAAGAAGAAAAGCAATCATTCAAACATGCTGCTCTTCACAGTTTTTACGTCAAATGTATTTCACGTGTTGTACATATTTGAGTTCTTTTGTCTTAAACGTACAATATAGACCATAGTTAGTCTAGCAGTAGGCAGTAGTTTAAATTAAAATAGCTATGCTTATACTAAAATGTCTTGTCAAAAGTCACGTCACGTTATGTCGATATTTCCCTACTTCGGGTATTCCCTGCTTATTTATTATTTAGTGAAGACAAGTGGAGTTATGTATTTTTAAAACCACATTGAGCTAATTGGGAGGTGTGTTTAAATGAGAAGACCATCCCTTCACCCTAGCGCAGAAAGAAAAAGATAAGACTTGCCCTCGGCAGCAGTTCATACGGAAAGAGCACACCGCTTACATCTCACCTTGTGAACGCCTGTGGCCTTATCGTGTTCAGTAAAATCACTAGTGTTAAACGAACACCTACAGAGTAGCCCACATTTGAGACCTCTCTAAATATACAGTGTAAATTTGAGACCAGTTTAACACTGCATGTGTTAAATAACACTGACGATTTGAGGGAAATGTGCCGATGTGTAGCCTGGGGAAAATCACTTTGTCCAGTCGGTTTGACCCGTCTGTCTGTCTGCTTTGACCCAACTGTTCGTACTCTGATTTTTCTCCGCCCTGATAGGCCTTCTGTGGTTGGAATTTAGGTTCGCGCGGAAGCTGGGAATTCAACCTTATCTACAAGCTGTAAAACCCACAGAAATCGCAAAGCCAGCTCGCCACCTGACTGGACTACTGTAGGCTACTAGTTTACTATCGTCCTGTTTCCGTGATAGTCTATATAGGAAAAAAAGGGATGTTCAAAACATCCAAACATGTAGTGTGTTGTGCTTTAGGATGGAAATCTGTTGTGATTTAGGATGGAAAAGAATTAGCTTTGCCTGCTACTACAGCATGTAAACTGTGTGGCGTTTGCACACCGCAGGGTTAGGGCTAGGGTTAGGTATCATAACAGCACCAAGCTTTGCTCTGGAATGTGAAGAAAACCTCGATGAACAGTTCTTTCCTGAATCAAGCGTCGGCGACGAGTTTCACATTAGCCTGTTTAGGTTAGTCGAGTGAGCTGTATTTTGCCTTAGGATAGCAGACATAATAATCTAATGTTTGCTATTTTTTATCTTATAGACTAACAAATAATTTTGAGATATAGGCTTACTTTTAAATATAGACTGCATTTATCAAATAAAGATAACTTTGCTTGCTTCTTTTGGTCAGTTATTTAGGTATGTCCTAATTAGCCGCTGGTGGTGGATAGGTCTCTGAAATTTTTTTCCAGTCCAGTGCAAAAAAAAAAGTGCGCGACCGCCCTCTAGCGGAAGATGGGTAGTAGACACGCGAGAAACCCGTGCAAAAAGATCAGAAGAATGAGAGGTAATAATTCTGAAGATTTGTCTATAATCCTTAGAGATGAACCTCGTAACTTAGTAATACATTTTAAATAGCACGGTCCCGATTTCCCTTATGTTTCTAAAAAGTTATTGTAGTTTGCCTGCAGGTTATATATTGTTAGGTATACGCTATTTATCAGGTTATATGTACTCTTAGATACACAGTATTTATCAAGTTGTTATGTGAAAGCAACGGTTTCCTTTCACATCACTTCGCGCCTGTGTAAGAGCAGTAATCCATTGTTAATTGCAGTAAGATTACTTCTACAGTCTTAGGTAAGAGGGCCTCTGTAACTCGCTGCATCTTACGTGGTGCTGAACGGACAGCGCCAGCGGTTCGCTCTTGTTCGATCACGGTAGACAAAGCCTATATTTATTATATAAAAGTCTCTTATTTGATGTAGCTTTTATTTTTGAATGCAACTTTAGCATTACTTTAGGCACGATTACTTCTTTTAGAATATTGAATAATTATTGTTAATGAGCAAATTATAGAAAATGATTTTCAAGGAAACCAGGAAAAGTTCATACATAATAAGATAAACATAATAGATTAATCATGGTTTTAATTAAATTAGTTCTAAAAATATTATAAGTAACCCCAAAAATCCCGAACCACCATCTTGTAATCCACTTTTAAAATGTGTCACTGGGCAAGACGCAGGCCCGTAAAACGAGTGTGGTAAACATGCGCGCGCGTTGGGGCCATTTGGATGGTAATGCCTAGTCAATTACATTTCTTTCAAGATCATTAAGCACAAACCTGGCTTGTCTTTTAACAGGGCAACCCCGTGTATTTAACGAGGGTCACGGAAGGGTAGAGCAGTTTTAAAGGACGCATGTTTTTCCCCGCATAACCGTTCCGCGTTCTATACAGTGTTGCACGAGTCTGATGTTCTTTTTTTACTGTTTTCCAGAGAATGTGAATATTAACTGTGCTGAAGTATCGTACACCGACCGCTCTTAAAGTCTATAATCTCCAGTTCGTGTCTCTGTCGCGTTACCGTCATTCTCCGTCGATCACTTCGTGTTTGCACACCAAGGGAAAATAAAGAAGTTTGTTCTGACATGCACACCCTCTTTTCAACTGCAGTCTCGACCTAAACCACATAGGAATACGCCATTCTGAAGAACTTTGTTTAAAGGACTAATGCATTCTGGCTCATTTTTCACATGTGACGTTTCATTAATAGTGCGTGTCCATAAGAGCACACGTAGATATGTTGGTGGTGCGAATGATGTCGTCATGATGAATTACAAAGAGTCGCAATTGAAATCTGCATTCAGCGAACTGGATTAATTCAGTGAGCCGACACACATAACATGCTGTTCCCCTAATGCAGACAAACAACAGGGTTTGAAATTGTCACTGAGCAGCTCTGAACTGAGAACGAAGACACCAGACTGACAGCGTTATAATAAGGGATTAAAAGGGGGGAGCATCATAATAGACTATTTCCTTTATGTCGAATTAAATATTACAAATACCGTACGTCACGTGGTTGCCGTTCCGCTTGTGTCTGCGACGTAACTCTACGATGTCAGTTATTTCGTGTTATGTTAATGCGTTAATTGTTTTGAAATAAGTTCATGTTTCAGAGAAACTGCATTTGTTTATATTATTTTTATTCTGGTTTGCAGGTCCAGCCAGTGCATATCTCGCATGTTTAATTTAAATTCCTGTTAATCCAGCAGTATTAGTATTGTAGCACTCCTAGATAGCCTATAACTGCTGTTAGGATGTGTAGCTCACACATTTTCTGCACCAATAAAAACTTTGATTGTGTGTCAAGCTCACATAAGACCGAGATCCTCAGTGCTAAATGAGATCCGCCACGCTTGGCTAATGATACTTAATGAATTATTCAGAAAAATAAATTATTATTCAAAAAAAGAATGCAGGCAGGAGGCAAACAATTTGAAGGGTTGTAACACCCGTAACAGTTCAACAGCCAAAGGAACAAAAGTATCATGGTGGAAATTAAACTAATGATTAAAAAATGTGCATTAATTTTGCATTTGAGAGGACAGAGAAAATGCCACGCAGATTTGAAAGGTTAATCTTTAATTCAGATACTAATAAACACAGAAAAGGGGAGAAATTAATATTGTGCTCTTTTGCTGGACAAAGTAACTAACCTCAGGAATTAAAAACTTTCTATCCATTAGTCAGTGTTTTTCTCTTTTTTCTAAAATGAAATGGCATCGGTTTCCATAAAGTAGAAAATTCTAGATCAGCTACGTCCCAGATCAGCACTATCCCAGATCAGCTCCATCCCAGGTCAGAACTGTCCCAGATCAGCTCCATCCCAGGTCAGAACTGTCCCAGATCAGCT
>JAOXYF010000010.1:1670192-1691835 GCA_028565775.1 Sternarchorhynchus goeldii
AAAGAAGAGTAGACTGATAAACAAAGAAGAGTAGACTGATAAAGAAGAGTAGACTGATAAAGAAGAGTAGACTGATAAACAAAGAAGAGTAGACTGATAAACAAAGAAGAGTAGACTGATAGATAAAGAAGAGTAGACTGATAAACAAAGAAGAGTAGACTGATAAAGAAGAGTAGACTGATAAATAAAGGAAAGGGTTTGATATATAAAAAGGATGGATGAAGAGATGAATGGGTTAGTGGATAAATAAATAGTTGGGTGAATTGCTAAAGGGATGGATAGATGGACCACTGGATAAAAAGACAATGAAAAGATGGAAGGATGGACAAGTGTATGGATGGATTAATGGATGCAGTGTGTAAAGAGCAGAAGAGCACCTACTAGAGCACCTACTAGAGCACCTACTAGAGCACCTATTAGAGCACCTACTAGAGCACCTATTAGAGCACCTACTGGAACACCTACTAGAGCACCTATTAGAGCACCTACTAGAGCACCTACTAGAGCACCTACTAGAGCACCTATTAGAGCAGCTTCTGGTGAGATGCTGTAATGGTTAAAGACTAAAGGGGAAACACTGGGAGCTGCTGGCCAGGTGGTAGAACTGTAGAAGACCTCAACCTCTGGATCTACAGTTGGGAGACAAAGGAAGTCAGTTATCCTTTTATGCACATTTGTGTTCCCACTGTGAATAACTGGTGTACCTGATCATCGTGTCTAATAACAACGATAGTAATTAGAAAGAAACATCACCATCTTGTAAAATGTGCTTTTCATCAAAGAACTGAGGGGACAAAAAAGCAAAAAAAGCTTTTGTGTCTAGTAGCAGGGCAGCTGTTGGTCCGAAACAGCTGTGTGTAACAGATCCAGCTCCCGCTGTTTGCGTTAGCAGTGTCATCAGGCTCTGCGTTTGGGAGGCAGTCCAAAGACTCGGGGCCCATAGGCAGAGCGAGTCCCGCTCGTCCTGCGGCCTCCGCACAGCTGCGTGCGGCTCGTCTCTCACCGGGACTCTCACCAAACATGAACATTTACATACTGAGACCAGGACACCAGCAAATCAAACGTGTCATTAGCATATGCGCCATGGGTTCATTTGACTTGCTAACACGCTGGGTTTGTGTTTTGCCAAAGCGGATCTGCTCTTCCCGCTCGTGAACACAAAGGTCATCTGACGTGTGCTGCAGTTTTGAGTGTCCTGCAAAAAAACTGCTTCTGAGACTCCACTGTATCAGCTTGGTGAAACAATACGTTTACCTGTGTGCTTTTGCTTAGAGGAATATTCAAATCAGATCTTATATTAAATCGTCAAATGAGGCCAGAAAATGACTCAGTTTGCCTCCGATCTTTGAGCATTATAATAGATTTGGGATTGGATTTTTGTTTTTGTGTTGTCTTCATTTCAGTTGTGTCAGCATAATTCCACTGTATGAATCAGTAATTAAAGCACAGCTATAGAGCTGCTTCTCTTTATAATAGTCTTGTATGAAGTTGTATAAGCCTTTACCAAGGTGTGTGTGTGTGTGTGTGTGTGTGTGTGGCAAAGTCGCGTTCAGGTAAGAGTGGTTATGTTTATAGTTTCGGCACACCGTTCTGTTGCAGGGCCAAACCTCCGTCTTGTTTAAATAATCACGTTTTAGTTAATTAATCAATCTGTTTACTGAACTGCGCGCTACCGGACTCACGACGCCATGCACATGCTTTATGCTCGTTTATGGCTACTTCCTGCTTGCTCTGGCACCCACTTAAAGGATAACACTGCCCTCATGTGGCTGAATACTTAAATTAAGGATCGTTTCTGTGCGTCTTTCAGCCTTACTCTGTATCATGTGTTTGAGGAAGCTCATATATGTACCTGGCCCTTGTGTGTCCTTCGTTGCTATAATGAAATATAAGAAATAATGACAGTTAATAAGGAACAATGGATCATAAATAATATAAAGCCAAACATCTTGGGAAATGATACTTTTACTTGTAATAAGAGCAAACTCTCTCAAGAGCAAACTCGAATATGATTTTGCTCACAGTGCAGTGTGTAGTGGTTATGTCTGGTGGCAGAGTCCTTCAAGTATATTTTAAATGGATATTCATGGGCAGTTTTCTGTTTGTGGTTGATTAGCTACTCTCTACGCCGTTCATAACTGGATTATTTCTGACCTAAAAGCCCCACTCCTGATCACATATGACTGGAGTAGTGGAGTGTTCTTAACACACCACTAGCACTAACATGCTGGTGGTTATTCTTGTTGAGTTGGCTGCTAATTCATCAGGTGTATCAGTGTTGGTGTTTTTACATCAGTGTCAGTGTCTGTTGGCTCGAGAGGTGTCATAGACAGAAAGTTATCCAGCCAACAGTGGTTCTGTGGAAACGTACAATCAATTTAACACTAGAATAGAATATGGGTAACAAATTGTGTGCAGGGAGTTTCTCTGATAGTTGGTTCCTTCTGAGAAATAGAAAATAGAAACACAGAAGCTAAATGCTGCTTCTCTGCTCTGAATGTGTACTGCAGATCTCGCTCTCAGGTTATATGGCGTGAAATATCAGGCTGGAATGTTTGTCCTAAACCATTTCGTGATTTCAGAAGTGAGTAATCACATCTTGAATTTACTTCTGCAGCACACTGGGAACCAGAGTAAGAATTTAAGAAGGTAAAATAAAAAATAAAAATATAAAAAATTCCATTCTTTTGCTTCTAGTGAGAACTAGCAGCTGCATTTTGACGTCCGATAAGGAGACCATCTCAGGAACCAACGCTCTGCTAGAAATAACTGCACAAATGAACTTTTCACAGTCCTGTTTTGACAAGATGCTTCTGGTTATTGAAGTCTTTTTGAGATGCCCCAGTGCAGATGTAGTAATTGCTTTGGAATTCCTAGGATATGAAAACTAGAGTCCAGATAATCAGCAAGTCCACATCTCTCATCTTTATCCTACATAAAATAATCTGCTTTTTCTCATGCAAGTACAGGAAGCTTGAGCACCTCCAGTGTGTTGTATGTTCAAGGCACTGAGCATATAGTGAGTGGGACCATTGTTATTTGATGAGAGAGCTAAATAGATCTATGAACCAGCTGCATGGCTTCATAAGATATTTAATCATCTTGTTGGAAATGGTCAAAGTGAAGCGCATGTAAACTCAAAAAAAAGTCCAGACAAGAGCATCCTGAGGGTTGCCATGGGTCACAGGCAACCACTTATGAACCTTTTTATACAATTAATCACTTGGAATTGCTACTGTGTATGAAAATACCAATAACCTCAGCTTACCTTGCATTGTAAGTATAAAACAGAGTAGTTTACTCTTCCTGAGTCAAACTCTAACTCTAGCTCTAAAATGATCTGAGAGAGTTTTATAAGCTGTCAAAGGTTACACTGAGAACAAGAAACATTTTTCAGGGTGTGTAAAAATGGAAGGGCTATAATCCAACCAGTTGAAAAGTCAAATGTAACAAAACTGCACGCAAAAAAGAAAAGACAAGCAGATCTAAGTTGCTAGGCAAAATAAAAAAATCCAAAAAACATGTCAGGAAGATCACAGAATGCCAAAGAATACAGGAAAGCAAGCGCTCATAAATACTCACTGGAAAAACAGACTGAGGACACGGTGCAGAACCATCAGGTAATGGAAATTCCTGCTAAGAATGCGATCCAAGATGTGAGCCGCTGGAACCCACCACCTTCTCCTCAGGGCCATGTCTCTCCCAGTGCACTAGACAGTGGGAATGGGATTGGGAATGAGAGTGGGATTGAGAGTGTGAGTCTGATAGGGATTGGAAGTGGGATCGGGAAAGGTCAGGCTGAGTAGACATGAGTCCCATCAACATGCAGAAAAGACGGATCTCCTTGTGGGCTCACATCAACCAGGGGACCAGGGGTCACCAGTCTAAGAAAGGATGCATGAACGTGAATTGCAAATGGTTGGTTGTTTTGTTAATCATGCGAAGTGTCTTGAAGTACAACCCAAAAACCATGGACTCCAGTTTGTAGCAGGGTAGATTGAGGTGAAGGTCACGTGTGGACTGCCAAACCGTGTCCCCAGGCTGGTGTGACGGGATTCCTGATGCTGTGTGGAACCAGGACAACCCTGAATCCAGTGGTCAGCTGTAACCTCATGTTGTGCGTGATTCCAGGGGAATGGGGGGTGACGCACAGAAAGGGAGCTGTTGGAGGCACTGAACAGTGGCAGTAAGTCTGGCAGTAAGTCTTCAATAGAATTCTCTACACCTGGTCACTAACCTGAGGGAGGCAGTTGTGCAGGAGGGTGATGTGATGGTCCCTGGATTTATGGGGGGGGGGGGGTTCTCCAGGGGGAAGAGGGACAGATCATTTGCTTTCCCACACTTAGAGCTGATAAGTGATGACAGACCTGATCGTATGAAGAACAGGGTCCATCTGGTGTACCTGGCCTTTTGACCTGTGGGACTCCCCTTTGACCTCTAGGTGTGTGTGTGTGTGTGTGTGTGTGTGTGTGTGTTGCAGACCCAGCCTAATGCAATGGAATCTTCTCTGAAAAAGTGACTGAGACTGTTGAATATATATAGACCATATCACATGTATTCAGTTTAATTTTTAGTTTATGATTGAAACAACATAAATATGTAGGTGACTATTAAAGTGGTAAAAAGTCTTGAGGTACCAGTGTTCACAATTAAATCACAATTAAAAGTCCAATATTTTGTTCAGTGTTCCTTTAAGGCGTTTTAAGACCATGTTTACATTGTACATCTTTGACTCTTTATCAACCATGGTACATGATCACAAGACAAAAGCAACCTGGATCTTCAGTCTAAGTCTAAGTCTAAGTCTAAGGCCTAGATCTGAGCCTTCAGTCTGGATCTGTGTTATAGTTGATGCTATAGGAAATCTTTCAGTGCCATATATAACATTTTCATAGCACACTAGCGTAGCCTGTTTTTCCAGATACCTAGTCCTCAGTGAAGAATCCTCACTGACAGTGTAATGTAGTCCAAGGTCAGGATTAATCTGTGCCCCTTCATGTATTAAAATAAACAGGGTTGCAGCCAAAATGGAATGTTACGAGCTGTTATTCCTGTGCTCACACAATGGGTCATTTGTGCAACACCAGGTGTCTCAACACAACTGTGATTCATCGAGGCTATGCCAAGGTCTAGAACCTTGCATCATCAATCTGCGCCGTGAGTGGAAATGGACTGCGGTTACATTCCAGGGAGGCATCTAATAATGAGTAGGTTGTATGAGTGACGCCAGATAAATAAATAGACACCAGAGGGCGCGATTTCCTTGCTTTCGTCAAATGGATGACTCTAGTAGGACGTACCAGTACTCAAATTTCCTCCGCTGTAAACATATCTCACATGTCCAACTAATATACAAAATAAAGAAACGACATTAATAATAATAAATTATATAAATATATACTTCCATGGTGTTAGAAGAGTAATTCAAACAAACAAACGCGCGGAACACTGCTGTGTGCTGGAGAAAAAAGACGGCAAGCCACGAGGTGGAGAGAGTTAAATTATTTTAAAAACTCGAACGAATTCACTCGTTAAATCTATTTATTCGCTTTCGTTGGATCCCATGATCTGCGTAATCTAACATTAAGACGTAACGCAAGAACAGCTATTTGCTTGATTGGCATCTTCTAAACTAAGTGTATAATTAGGATGAAGGGGACTTGACTTAAAAGTGTCTTCTACTGAGTTTCCGCACACTTAGATTTCTTTACCTTTATACACTGTGGGTAAAAATTGATCTTAACAAAGTATTCAGTAGACAAACATCCTATCAGTGACATACGCGTAGGCTCTGTTATAAATATCCTAACCCTTCTGGACTACATTTTTCTCCAGTAGTTTTGTTGGTGTGCGTTATAGGCTGTTTACGCAAGATGCTATCACATCGGGGAACGCTTTTGGAAATCCCTTTTCCGAATACATCAGAATTTCAACATGGAGATAAGGCACGTGTTTACCCTGTTAAACCAAGAATTGCTCTTATTCCTAAATTAGCCTTGACAAATGAAAACAGCGCGTAATGAACTCTGGCTGCTACTGGGAGTGCTGAAGGAACTGAATATCCTCTATTTACTTTGGGCACAGTGGTCCCAAAGGTATTGTGAAGGATTTGCGAGCGCTCTGATGGCCTGCGCGTTACCTCTGCTCTGTTACTGCTGGATGTCTTCATAGTTCCATTATTACAGCCAACCACAAAGGCGTAGGTTCACGCAGGCTTTGTAAAATGTATTTATTCATTTTATTGCGTAAGTTGTTGCGAAACCTTTAGGATCTAAAATGGGCACTGGGGAGTGTTCTGTTGTGTATAGCTGTGTGAAAATTTGTTACTTGCCACTAAAATACCAATTCAAATCGCTTGTGGTCACGCATATCATAATATATTAGTGAGTGCTTAGTAAAAACCGGGGATCAAACTGCTAATTTCTGGATTCCTCTTCGGAGACTAAAAACTTAAACATGCCAATTTTCCTTTGAGAAATTCCAGCAACACGCTATACGATACCTCTTCTGCCCATGTTCCGAGGAAAAGGGGAATTTTAAAAGCAGTTTAAATCAAAGCCGGTCACTTAGTTACCCTCTTTTACACCCGGGGATAAATTATGGGATGGCGGTAGAGTTGTCAGGCAGTAGGACTGCACGTGCGGAGGCTAAGCGAGCTCCTCTTTGTTCGTCTGCATCCGCTGTTACGTGTGAGACGGCGCGAGTCGGCTGGGGAATGTTAGCCGCTGCGTGTCAGTCAAGCAGCGCTTACCTTATTGTGTCAGTCAGTTTTAGTGGCTGTGAATGTGCGGAGTGGTTTAGTGCCGCCATTTTACCTCAAAGTCCGACGTTTTAATGCTCGTAGAAACTTGTGAGGTCTCTCCTTGGTGTCAGGTTGATGCATACTATACTATTTACCGTATGTCTTTTATATAATATATTAACAAGTTGTAAAGTCTTATCCTGTTTATTAAAAAGGATACAATATTTTTTTTAACCATTCATTGCTCATATAAAGTGCTGTTGATGGAATGCACCCTCTGCAGTAAATGAGTGAGCAGATTCGTACCATGGCCCAGCATTAACTATAGGCTCTTACTATATTATCCTTAGTGTCATGGGCCAAGCTGTGAAAGTTCCTTCCCATCTCTTACTTTCTGACCCCCCCCCCCCTTCTCTTTTTCTTTTGCCTACCTAGCAGTTGGAGATAATTTCATCCACTGCTCTGCATGTCTGTGTTTATCCAAGCATGGGCTGGTTTTCCGGGCACAGTGTTTACCCCAGAACTAAAAATACGTCCACTGCTGACTCAGTGAACTCCAGTATGAGTGTGTCAAATTTTCAGTAGGGTCAGAGCCATACCTGATCTTGTACCTGCCACTCCAACTCATTTAGATCTCTAAACACAACACATCAGGTCAGTGAGTCAGGGACTACCCCCCCCCCCCATCTCTGTTAGTTCTCTAACGGTACCAAAGACTCATTGACTCATCAGAGCCTCCCTCTCTTATCTAATGGGGTGACTGGGCGGCCCCTGTGCCCCCAGCCGGGGGGTTTGTATAGGGGGCAGCAACACAGTCAGCTGTCCTGACCACTCCGCCAGCTTGAGGCGTTATCAGCGCAGGATCAACCTTAGAGTTTACACTCGCTGTTCCGTGTATCACCTCCTCTGTTCATTAGTCCACACCAGGCTTCTTTAGAGCACACGTGTCTTTTCTTAAGGTTATTATAGCAGCCAGGGATGGTTCTGTATATAAACATGTGACCCATAATGAGTCAGCAGGCAGTAACGAGGGAAAAACTCCTGGTAATGACAGATGTGGTTCTGTTGTCTCATAGTTCTACTCATGAATAATGATGATCCAGATCAATACCATCTGTGCATTATTGGTTCAGTTCCAGTGATGCATTGCCATGCCAACATGATATCAGTAGAATACATTTATATGTATTTTCAGAATGGTGTATCAAGCACAGATTCATATAATTTACTTGTTAATAATTGATTGTGAGACTAGTTTATTTCAACACTGGACTAATTATGTAAGTTATTATAAGGGAGTGCTCTGAGGAAAAGCCCTACTCTGTATTCGTTAAAGATTCGATAAAAGGGATATGATGTGATAAATCACAAAAAAGTTTTAATAGAATAAATTATATTCAGGGTATTCCTAATGGATATATCTGGACTGTTGTGTAGTTTGTTTAACAGAGATTGTGCTGTGTAAGTGTGCTGTGTAATATGATGTGCTCATGTTGAATTTACTTCCTCTGTGTCATATGGTTAAGCTGAGACCAGAAGTGGTCCCTGATTCGTTATGGAGTGTTGAGAAACATCCTGTTAAGCTTCTGCTGGATAACGCCTTGTTATTTAGAACCTTTTAATACCAGCTTAGATGTGAAAAATGGAAAAACCCTGATGCAATTCCACATGCGTATATCTCTTCTGGATTGCTTTTGCGGTTGTTATTCTCCAGCTTTTCTTTCAGGGTCCACTGTATCAGGCTCGCTCTCACTGTGGAGTAAGACAGCGTAGGACCTGGCCTGCTCTCATGCCTTAATACCACGGGTGAAGGCTGCAGACCTGAAGTGGTGTTATCAGCGGTGGGTTTTGGTGGTGGAGAGGTTCAGGGAGGGAACAAAGTTGTCCTGAACTTCTGCAGTGGCAGAATGAAAGTTTGTTGTTGATTACGCTGAGAAACATTGTGGGTGGTGGGAAGGTGACGGAACTTAAGACAGAAACACAAATCACAGTTTCACTGCATGTTCCCCTACATAAAACATGAAGCAGATCATGTGTTAACCGTAGTGCAAAAAAATCTTTCTCTCTTAAATTCTGTACAGTATAAATGTATTTATTTACTGCACATAATAACCCTTCAACCCTCAATATTTTCATATGTTCAGTTTCATTACATTTCATTGCAACTCAGTTCATTGGCTTCTCTTTAACAACAACAACAAAAAAACCTGAATTAGCTACATAAATTAAATTTAGGAGCAGTTAGTCCAACCCTTTCTCTTTTTACACAGGCCACTATGTCAGAGTCAAATCTCTCCAGCCACGTTTATTCCAGACCATGTCGCAGTTTTACCATTTCATCTGCTCCAACTCCCCTTTAAAGATGCCCGGTTTCTGCATTGAGATGAGACCAACGGCTCCTTTAATTTGCGCGGCGAGCTTGAACGAAGCGTCCAGTTCTGAGTGGCCTGCGCTGGAGTTACAAAAAGCAGCTTCCCTGCCTTCAAAGGCCAGGCAGCCTGAAGTCTGGGACAGAGATTAAGTGCTGTCACCCTGAGATATAGCGGGGCTTTTCTTACTGAGTAATAGGGTGGAGAGGCTCACTAATTTACACAGCACTGGGGGCCAAGCAAATTGTTCAAGGAAGAACAGAGCTAGATGTGAACCGCTCGGGCTCCAGATCAAGATGAAATACAATCAGATAGCTGTACATTCCTAGGGAGCAGGTTTAAAGCGCTGTGTGAGCTGTTGAAGAGATCCTTTTGTTGCATACGTATAATGATATAACTCTTCTACAACTTTTCTGAGGGGAGCGTTACGAAAAAGTATTCCAGAAAAAACTGCTAAAATAGAAACAGTACTGTTTTGTTTTGGTTTTTCTCTTTCTGCTTTTTTTCTTGTTTTGTATTCTGTCCCAGAGCAGCTAAATAATCTGAAGGAATTTGAGAAGATAAGAAAAACAGAGAATGATGGGTTTGCAGTATTTTGTTGTTGTCGTTGTTTATTAGTTTTGATAATAAAGTCTTGTGTTCCTTAAGCAGGCCATGACAGTCCCATCTGATTCCCAGCAGATGGTGCAAAGGGCAGTGAAAATGTCCTTATAGTTACACATAGTAGTTGCATTTAAATGTAACTCCACTAATGTTAGTTATTAAAGGTAATTCCACTAATGTTAGTTGTTAAAAGGAACTCCACTGAGTTGAATAACTCAGTTGCAGGGCTACATCGTGGATTTTGATTTCTTTCCTAGACAATATTTTACAGTTCACACTATGCTTCTTTAACACAGACAGAGTTTTTCTGGTGTTATCATGTATCTGATGTCTAAGCTGTTATATTGCCACTCCTTTGCAGTGACCCAAAACAACTTAGACCTTGAAAATGAAGTTGTAGAACCACAAAAAGTGGGATCCCACAGAAAACATCTCTGCTGCCAACATTTAGTCAGTGTGGTTAAACAGCACAATCAAATGGGTTTATTCTTCTTTACCTATCACACACCCCGTCACACACATCATACGTCACACACCCCGTCACACACATCATACGTCACACACCCCGTCCGTCAAACACATCGTAACACATACCGTATTGATCACGTCTGACTTCGTGTAGATGACGCATATCAATGCTACCAAGAATCTTTAAAACATTTTTTATCTGCCTATCTAACCCTTACAGACAGAAATGGGATTTTACTGAAAAACAAATCAGTGTACATTTTGCAAATATTTCAAACCCTGTTTTGTTCTTGTTGTATCAGTAGTAACTTCCTGGTTGAACAGGGCCTGAAGCAAATACCACATACATCTTTAATGATGTCAACAGTTTAATTATTTAAAAAAGGTGATCAATACCAGACCGTATATATTCATATGATACAGTTAAACCACACAGTTTAAGAAAAACAAACAATTCCATCCAAGTAGTTTTCACATTTCACTAATGTGAGTCACATTTTCCATAAAAAGATTTATTTTTTTCTTGTTCCAGCTGTGGACTGACAGTATTATTTACAACATGACCACAAACCTTAGTCACATAGCCAGTGTGACCCTCCTCATATCTGAACCACGTATGATTAAAGAGAGAGAGGCTATTTACAAACTCCACAGCCTGGGACCTAGGGGATTATACCTACATGACCATTTATATGATCATTATGGTGCAAAACTGGAATAAAATATAAAGAAGTGGCCCACTAGATATGTGGTTTAATAAAGGAGAAACAGATGTTCATTCAATTAAAAGCAATTTTAATTTACAAAAAAAGGTAATAAATTAGTCTAAGAGTTTCTAAGAGCTACTATCGTAAATATGACGTGCACTTATTAACTTACATTTCAACAGCAAAT
Source organism: Sternarchorhynchus goeldii (assembly GCA_028565775.1). NCBI lineage: Eukaryota > Metazoa > Chordata > Actinopteri > Gymnotiformes > Apteronotidae > Sternarchorhynchus > Sternarchorhynchus goeldii. The sequence continues at coordinate 1,681,269 of JAOXYF010000010.1, forward strand.
TGCAGTGTGTTGTTTCCTGTTTGGGAAAGGCCTTAGAATGCTAGTTCTGAAGTGCTGGCATAGGACCTGGAGCCAGCTGTCCACAGCCCCAAGGTCACTGCATGGAGCTACACAATGCACTACAGTACACCACAGTGTATCACGCTGTACCACAGCACACCACAGTGTAGCACAATGCACCACAGTTCACCAGAGTACACCTCAGTGTACCACAGCGCACCACAATGCACCACAGTGTACCACAATGCACCACAGCGTACCACAATGCACCACAGTGCACCACAGTTTACGCCAGTGCACCACAATGTACCACAATGCACCACAACACACCAGAGTGTACCACAGTGCACGACAGCATACCACAGAGTATCATGGTGTACCACAGCGCACCACAGTGTATCACAATACACCACATCACTGTGCTGTTGTTTTGATATGCCTTTCTAAGAATGGCTTCCCCTACCTGCCAGTTATCATTAGTGAGGTCAAAGCCCAATCTTTGCTCTACTGGGGTGGATCCATGCCATCATCCCTGAGGGATGGTATGTGATACAGGTTTGAGGTTAGTTTCATTTTTACTCTTATTATGTGTAAGATAACAATTTGGGAAGGTGAAATGCTTCCTAAACCAGCCCAAACTCCACTCAGAGAGACACTGCAGGCAACGCATTGAATAAACACCAAAAGCCCTTTATGAGTTCAGTTAGGTGCCTTGGAGCACAGCTGGCAGAACTGAGCGCTGGAGAAGCAGCCTTCACCACCCACGTACCCAGCAGGCCTGGTGTGGGCGGGCCCAGGCCCGGTGTGGGCGGGCCCAGGCCCGGTGTGGGCGGGTTGCCGTCTTTCTCAGATGGACAGCTGCAGTTTGGTCAGGTTCCTCTGGTGCATGTTGTGGTGGCGGACCAGCTCGTCAGACCTGGCAAACTTCTTCTGGCAGTTTGGCCACCTGCAATTAAAGGGCTTCTCACCTGAGTGTGGAGAAGGAGAGATACAGGTACTTTAGATGGAGGTAAGAGCTTATATCTGAGATCAAGAAAGAGATATTTAATTAATGGAAGTATAGAGGTCAAAAGTTTTTTCTAACTGAAAATATTAAATGTAATTATGTAATTGATGATTTATTAATTATAATAAATATTAATTACATGAAAAAAGTTAGCCATTATCTTGATCTTGGATAACAACTGAAAACTGAGAATAAAGAGCAAAATATGAAAAAATTAAAGTTTTACGCACTTGTTTTACCTGTATGAGTCCGGGTGTGAGTCTTAAGGTGGTCTGACCGTGAGAACTTTCTCTGACATGTCTCACACTGGAAAGGTTTAACACCTATGTGCACACACATACATGTAGACACACAGACACACACAAACACAAAGAGAGAAAGAGTGTAGGCTACAGTAGAGGGAACGTGCTCTCGGACGAGCCAAACTAAGGGAGGGGAAACCCGTCTCTGGATGGTTGGTCAGAGAGAGAGAGGAGCTCTGCCTTTGACAGACTCGTCTGTAGCATCGGCAGCACTTTCACTGAAGGGTTGTGAATCAGGACATCATAATACATCTTCAACCCCATGCCAACACTTTCTCACAGATTTTACACACTTTGTAACATAATTGTGAACGTTTAAGCTGACATGCACTGTGTTCTGTAACTCTTCTACACTGTATTAAGTAGCATTAATACAGGCCTATTTGCAAACAGTCATTTCCTTTATTGCAATTGGCTTACAATATAAACAAGTGACTTAGAAAATGAGCTGTTGTTCACTTCAGCTTTAGGAGTTTGCTTTGTTTATTATGACTGGATGATTGCTGTGAGGCTTTGATCTCTGAGCAAAGAGCAAAAAACTGATCCCTCTTTAGTTCCTTAGCAAAGAACGGTTGAACGAGTGGAGGAATGGAAGGAGGAGGAGGAAACGGAGGACAGGACAGAGGAGGCAAACCTGTGTGTCTCCTCTGGTGCCTCTTCAGCTGGTCTGAGCGGGAGAACCTCCGACCACAGTCCGTGAAGTCGCACTGGTATGGCTTCTCACCTGCAACACAGGTGCAAGAGCAGCTCTTACAGTCTGGACAATTAAAGTCAACCAGGCATTGCACATTCTGTCTGATGTATGGGCATCCTGTCTCATCCTATCTCATACTGTCTCATACCTAAAATCTGCAGACAAGCATCAGATAGTCTTACTCCAAACCTGGTGGAGCCAGGTAATCAGGATTAACGAGACGTTCGTTAGCTGCCTCAGGGTGGGTGCCAGAAACAGTAGACTAACAGGGCTTATTTCATCGTGACTCAGCAGTGAGTGTCAACTCCTGCCCACTGTATTCTTCTGTTGTTCTGTACTGGTTACTGGTTTCCCTACTCCCACACATCTGAATTTGACTAATCAGGTGATGATTAGCTGAACTGAATTAAACGTAATACTGCAGAGCACGACGGACTCTGCACTCATTACTGAGATGATAAACTTAACTGGAGGACACAGACTGTGCAGAACACCTCGCTTTGACATGGCTGATGAGCTTTGTAAACTTTATGGCAACAGAACATATGCACCACCCTTTACATATGCACCACCCTTTACCAAAGTTTCCGTACCTGTGTGTTTACGGCTGTGCATCTGTAAGTGGGAGAGTTTGAAGTAGCGCTTGTTGCATCCGGGATAGGCACACATGAACGGCCGCTTCTCGTTGGTCTCTGATGATCGCACGATGGCGGGTGGGATACCAGGAACTCTCCTCACATCCTATAAGCAGAGTTATCCCACCTTCAGACAGCTCCTCTCAACGGAACCTCCCTGTTCACCTGGTTGGGCTCCAGCTCTTGATTAGCGCATCAGTTGACTGAAGTGATGTTAGCGTGGGGGCGCACCTTTGGACTACTCATCCCTGCACCAACACCGTAACCCTGAAATAAACTTCACACCTCTGCTGTCATATTTCTTAGGCCAAAAAAAAGGTTAGCATACCAAGAGCTCATTATCGTGGAATTAGCTGTGAAATGATCGCTAGAATTCACTCATGCCTACTGATTTAGATGCCAAATGGGAGCTGTTAGTCACGGATGTTAGGCAGACCTTATTCCACTGTTACGCTCCCCTGTTCCTCATTTACCCACCGTTAGAGCCCATCTGCTGTTAATTAGCTAGCACTTAGCGTAATAGCATTCTCCATACGCCGGTGTGGTAATGAATGTGTGTTCAACGTTACTGATAAGTGTATTGCTGAAGTACTTTATGACCGGGCTCAGAGACTTATCTGTTTACTCCCATGAGAATGACAGCATGGCTGTCGATGCCACGGTCCCCAGCCTGTCCCCAATCTATTGTCAGGTCTGTCAAGCTCAGACTGATTTAGCTCGTTCTGTGTTCAACACGGTATCCTGCCCTGACGTTCTGCTGCCTAAACTTGGTGACTCGTGCAGCTCATTGGTATAACATGCTTATCACAGAAAGCAGTGTCTTAACCTTGTGCTGTACTGCATAATGCTTTCGGAAACATTGAGGAGATGGTTTTAAAAAACGGATTCTCATTGAGGCCTGGAGAATCTCCCCTCACACTGCTTTGAGACCACTGACAGACATTAATTAAGACCTAATGATTTATTAGCATGCGCTGGCAAATGGAGCTGCAGCTTTTGTTGCTAATGGATTTTTCCCCCTTTGGAAAGTGATTCCTCTTCTCTTTTCATCCTAAAATGCTTTTTAAAGGTTTCAAATGTTCTGGCAGGCTGCTGGTTCCTCTCACACGGCTGGTCCCTCTCACTGTGTCACAACCGTTTCTACTCCTTTATGTTTTTCTTTATTTGCTGTTTCTTTCACTTCCTTGTTCATTCGTTTCTATTCGATCCCTCCTCACGATCTCCACTTTGTTCCTCTGCTATAACATTACAACAGTGTACAAACCATTTTTCACTTTTGCTAGAAATATCATAGTGTGAGAGTACAATACAATAGTGTGTGTGTGTGTGTGTGTGTGTGTGTGTGCATCACCTGCATGCACTTTTAAACCCTGCCCTGTTCTACTCTTGGCCCAGTATTAACACACAGAGTAACACTGCATATCCCAGCGTGGCCTGGGCCCTGTGTGGGGATCAGCACTGACCTGAAGGCCTCGGAAGACTCCGTGGGTGTGGATTCGGTACTGGGTGCTGCAGCTGTACATCATGGGTGTGCTCGGGTCATTCTCGTAACCCCCCGTATGACTGTGCAGAGAGGACATTAGTCCATGGGTGAATTGCATTAAAATGGTTATTACTCAGTCAAAGGGTGGGATTCGGCCGATAGTCACGGTGGGAACCACATGCTGAGAAATGAATCTGTGAGTGATTATGCTGGTGACTGGGATCTTCACAATAGTACAAAACAGCAAATGAATGTGGTGAGTAGTGTTTGTGTGTTTGTGTTTGTGTGTTTGTGTTTGTGTGGTTGTGTGTTTGTGTTTGTGTGGTTGTGTGTTTGTGTGTTTGTGTTTGTGTGGTTGTGTGTTTGTGGTTGTGTGTTTGTGTGGTTGTGTGTTTGTGTTTGTGTGTTTGTGTTTGTGTGGTTGTGTGTTTGTGTTTGTGTGGTTGTGTGTTTGTCTGGTTGTGTGTTTGTGTTTGTGTGGTTGTGTGTTTGTGTGTTTGTGTGGTTGTGTGTTTGTGTGTTTGTGTTTGTGTGTTTGTGTTTGTGTGGTTGTGTGTTTGTGTGGTTGTGTGTTTGTGTTTGTGTGGTTGTGTGTTTGTGTTTGTGTGTTTGTGTTTGTGTGGTTGCACTGTAGTTTCCCTTATTGCTGACCTTATTACCCTTTTGCTCAAGTGTACCCTCAGCCATTTTGTCAGAATCAGTTTATACAAACTCAGCTTCGAACGATATTTCCTGGGTCTGCCCTTTTTCATGAACTGAGCTGACTGGAAGTAAAGTATGTGCTGAAAAGCTAAAGAGCATCATGTCAGTGTTCACCAGGTAACTAAACGTCAGTGTCTGCCACCACTGAAGCTCATGTCCACACACCCCATCAATTTTCTGCTCTAGGAGCTGTGTGAATAGCAGGCATTCTTCCCTCTCCCTGGGCTGGACTGCATGGGCTTTAGATGACATATATAGGGCAAGGCTGACTATAAAGCACACAGGCTCATCTCTATAACTTCTCCTGACGCTGGGGCAAATTGCTCCCTGCTCCAAAGTGCAATATATTCACCTCAGCAATTCGAGGTAGGCCAAGTCAGACAGATGGATGGGGACCCAGGGCCTCTCTTTCTCTCTCTCTCTTGAATTTATATGTGCATCGTGGTGCACTGGCCCTTTCTTTGACCCTGGATTTGCACAAATTTCCTCTGTCTCCAGCATTTCCCAGTTTGGTGTATTTGAGTCCAAACGGACTACAGAGTCGTCATGCTTTACTGTTTGTGAGGATGATTGCTGTTACTTGTTTATTTAGTTGTTTTTTTAGACGAAGTGAAAAAAATATCAGCAGAATACAGATTAAGCTCTTATGTTTCTTGTAGTACTGGTTAAAGTATCTGTTATGTTGTGAAAGCGATTTGTATTTTTCTTAATATTAATCTGAAAATGATAGTGTTTTATCCTCCTGTTCTTCAACACGGGGTTCCAGAAGTGGGATTAGTGCTCTAGAGTTGGGAAGAGTGCTCCAGAGTTGGGAAGAGTGCTCCAGAGTTGGGAGGAGTGCTCCAGAGTTGGGAGGAGTGCTCCAGAGTTAGGAAGAGTGCTCCAGAGTTGGGAAGAGTGCTCCAGAGTTAGGAAGAGTGCTCAAGAGTTGGAAGGAGTGCTCTAGAGTTGCAGAGTTGGGGAGGAGTACTGTAGAGTTGGGAGGAGTGCTCCAGAGTTGGGAGGAGTGTTCCAGAGTTGGGGAGGAGTGCTCTAGAGTTGGGGAGGAGTGCTCCAGAGTTGGGAGGAGTGCTCCAGAGTTGGGGAGGAGTGCTCTCGAGTTGGGGAGGAGTGCTCCAGAGTTGGGGAGGAGTGCATATCCTGTGCAGTAAGTAAAGAGCGAAGCAATTCAGTAAATTCAATAAAACCATTTTTGTCTCTGTGTGCCTGAAACCTGCCAGTCCAAAAGGAAATGGATGGATGGATGGATAGACTGATGGATGGATGGGGGGATGGGGGGATGGGGGGATAGTGTCATTTAGACAGAAGAGCACTGGCAGCTTAGGACAAGTCAGTGCAAGTGAATATACAGTGAGCAGGAGTCCCAGGCGCAGGAGAGACCATGAACCAAGCTGATAGGCAGCGCCGCCACCACCACGTTCTCAGGGAGGGGAGGGTGGGGCGCAGGAGGGGGTCAAAGCCTCCTCTCCTAACAGGATGGCGGCTGCGGATTTTCGGTCGTGTCCCGGAGGAGGAGAGGCCGCGTCCCATTGTGCAGCCGTGCACTTCCAGAACTCCCCCAGAGCTGCTCCCTTCCTCCCCGCAGTCCTGCGCTCACTCAGCTCAAGGCCAACGTGCCACACGGGGAAATATATGGCCGGATATCAGAGCCCAGCCAGACCAAACAGAGGGAACGAACCAACAGCTCTGAGCTCTGGGAGGAAGAGGGATCAGGGGCTGACATACGCAAGGCTGCTTTATATAGTGTTTATGTGTTTTATAAATGGGGCGTGAGTATATATGGTCATGAAGTATATACAAACAGCTCATATATATTATGTTCAATTAATATATTGCCCTAAAATTCACTTTGCATGTTGTCTTGGGGAAGCACAGATATGCTTCTTGGTCATCAAATGCTGATTGTCAAGAATGTTGAATATTTGCTGATGTTGTCCAATAATATAATACAGTAACATCAAAATTTGCTTATCAAATACAGGCTTGGCTTATTGCTGTAAAATCCTAGTGTTATAATATTCAAAGTGAAGTTCAGGAAAAGGACATGGAAGTTTTACTTTTCTTAACCCAAAAACCTAAACTAACTAAACTATTCCCCAATAAATAACTTTGTTAGAGGCCCCTCGTGGCCCCACAGTGCGAGTGAATGCAAATGTGATTTAACCAAGTAACCCGGGCACCCTCTCCTTTTTTGACTGAACTCTCCCGTCCGTGGAGCAGGTCATGCTGACATACCTCTTAATAGTGGATGCCAGGGAGTTAACAGGGTTCCAGGCCATACACTCCAGTTGAGACGCCATCTGGTATAAATTGTCACTGCTAAGATTCAAACAAACAAACAAAAAAAACAACATTTAAAAACATCTGTAAGGAAACAGTAACACAAACATCCCCTTTGATTTCACTTTTATCGCTAACAGTGGAACAAACCCATTTTTCGCAAATTCGGAGACGAAGAACCTAGAATGTATTGAATAAGTAATGGTCTATGGTTTGAAAGGGGGATTCTGGGTAACAGTAATGAATGTGTCTGACTCACACACGCACACGCACACGCACATGCGGGCGCAAACACACGTATACACATACAGAGAATCACATCAGTGAATCACATCAGGCCAGAACCTGCCACAAGCTGATGAGAGCTTCATAAGTTACATAAGTGGGCAGGTGCTTTACCCAAACCCATAGTTCTCCATGGCACTGCCCATCTCACTGTGTTTCAGTGCAATAAGGGAGCTCTGTGTGTGTGTGTGTGTGTGTGTGTGTGTGTGTGTGTGTGTGTGTGTGTGTGTGTGTGTGTGTGTGTGTGTTTTGTGTGTTTGTGTGTGTGTGTGTGTCTGTACCTGGTACAGCATACCTATATAACTGCAGATACACAAACCAGTTCATCATGAACACAGCAGGCAACCTCTCACTTTCAGAACTTTTGTGGTAGCAGTACTTTGTGATGTACTATATGGATTAGCTCTGATGTTACTTCTGATGGATGTCTTTTGTTTGGTTCTGATGGATGTCTTTTGTTTGGTTCTGATGGATGTCTTTTGTTTGGTTCTGATGGATGGCTTTTGGATGGAACTTACTTGATATTAACTGCTGCACTGACACCAGGGCCTAATTACACTGCCTGGTGTGGGTCTGTCCACCGACTGCTTCTCCATCTCCATAGCAATAATGGAGCTCTTCATTCCTGAGCTGGGTTATATTTTCAAATATCTGTCTCTGTGTTTTACACACTATCAGTGCTCTGTCTTTGACTCCAGCTTTGACAAATTGACTCATTTTTATTTCAAGCACTTTGAAACAGCTACAGAACGGCAGCTCTGACATTAGACTGTAAATACTGCGCTGTTGGTACCAGGCGTTTGATTAGAAAGGGGGGAAAAAAGCAACTGTACCATTCTGATTTGAGGATTCCCAGCAGCCCCTGACTCCACAGATATGAGTCTGTTTATTACAACATACTCTGCAGGAACTGGGATGGGAAGGCGGAGCAGGGGTGGAAGCTCCCTTATCAACCTCATTCGAGTTGTTTTGAGTCTTTATGTTCCCTCTGAACTGCAAAACAACACTGGAGAAGCATGTGAGGAATGCCAGTGCTCCGTCTCTCCGTCTCGTACTACGAGTACGACTGCTGTAGGTCTGCTGAGGGAAACCCTCGGAGAAGAGTTATCGGACCAAAGGAATTCTGAACTGGTCGAAGAATGAAAGTTAGTGGTGGAAGAGGCAGTTTATCTTGGCCTGGAACGTTCTGGTGTGCAGCACTTGGCCTGATCTGAGCCAAAGCGCCTGCCTATATGACGAAACCTGTCCTTGATACACGGAAGGAACGTCGTTTAAAATCCAGCACTTGAGAGACATAGCTGAGTGAGAGCTTCTGACTCTCTCACGTATGCCAGTTTCACAGACATGTATTCTGTTAGACAGTTCGAAATATAACTACATTTACTATAATATTTTTATACATTTCTTGTCTGAAACGCACCTTCGCTGCTTCCTTTTCTGTTCCTGTTATTTCACTTCCTCCTTCCTCTCTGTTCTGGGCATGCTCAGTGGTGATGAACATAGATGAAAGGGAGGCTTTGACTTCTTCCTGTCCTGTACCTGTGACTGCAGGGGAATTTCCCTTCTTGTGCCTGTCAGGCCTTTCAGTGTGAAATGGGAACCCTTTGCACACAGTGTTTTCGTACCTGCCTGCTGATCTTACAGTACATTTACAGACTGTGAAAGAATACCTTTCAACACTGCCTGGACTCTAAAGGGCAATACTACCCTTAAAGGGTCCATAAAATTGAAATGTACGTGTTCTCTTGGGCACTAATAGTGTGCTTGGCCTACGTCCTCCAGCTCCCCAGAGCAGCTACTGATGGATGTGAGAGAACTGCTTATGGGGTCCTGCAGTCCTGCTTATGGGGGTCCTGCAGTCGTTTAACATGCTTTGGTAGGTTGATGGCTGGACTATGAGACTCCTGTCAACAATTGCAGGATCAGCATTACAGAAACTCTGAGAGTTTATAAACAGAGCCTGTGGGGTTCTGCCCATTGTAATGTGGTCATATTTGCTATTTAAATGTTTTCCTTGCTGAAGTCCAACTTGTGCATTGCATCACTTCCTGTTTGAGGTTTCATGCAGCTTCTTTCCTCATGAGAGTTTTTTTTATGGCATTTTTGAAATTACATGGCATTACGTTTCACTAATTAAAAGCAGAAGCCCAGTCTAGTCCATTTGTAACCTTCCTTGCTGCCCTGTGGGAGCCTGTGAACATTTACAAACATTTGCATGTATGAAAAGAGTGTGAAGAGGACAGATGAAGCCAGGACAGTAGTTGAGGGAGCCTGGCTGAGGGCTAGGGGCTGATGGATAGGGACTAGGGGCTGAGGGGTAGAGCATAGGAACTAGGGGCTGAGAGCTGTGGGCTAGGATGTAGGGTGTTAGGGCTGAGAGGTAGAGATTAGGGGCTAAGAGGTAGGGAATAGAGGGGCTGAGGGTGTAGGGCTGTACCTGTTGTAGGGGTTTCTGAGAAGCAGCGCTTGGCTTCCGGTGCAGCTGTCTGATGGTGTGTGGCATCCATATACAGGTGGAGGAACTGGATACTGCTGCTCACCTTAGAGCAGGACACAGAGCCGTTAGAAATGGGAGGCCCTTAAACATGGGGCCTAATGTTTTCACACACATACATACACACACACACACACACATATATACACACACATACACACACACACACATATACACACACACATACACACATACACACACACACACACATTTATCAAAGGTGGCCAAGCACAAAAATATTCTAGTCATTTCCACTCCTGCTTTGAGAATAACTTCACAACTAATAATACGGTTGATCTCATAGTACAGTTCACTTTGGGGGGGTTATCATAACCATTTTAACACTGACAAATTCACAGGCAGCTCCCTGTTCCTGAGCCCAGATTTTTCTCTCTCTCCTGGAACTATACTTAATTTAGAAAGTCAACCCCTTGTTTTCACTTTTGTCCCTCTGACTAATGAAAATGACCCCTTTGTGTAATACTTCACATGTCTTAAAGCCTCACACAGAAAAAAACCCGCTTGGATGCTTCAATAATCAAAACTGTTCTAATGAAACGCATGAGCAAGTGTTCGTGTGTGTGTGTGAGGTTTGTGTGTGTGTGTGTGTGTGTGTGTATGTGGCAGAGTCAGTCTCAGAGAGGGAATGTGAGCTCAAGGGAGGTGTGGGGAGACACAGCCGAGTA
>JAOXYF010000010.1:1691935-1694435 GCA_028565775.1 Sternarchorhynchus goeldii
CACTTCACAGGGAGGTGTGGGGAGACACAGCCTAGTACACTTCACAGGGAGGTGTGGGGAGACACAGCCTAGTACACTTCACAGGGAGGTGTGGGGAGACACAGCCTAGTACACCTAGTACAGTTATGAAAACAACAGCCTCGCTCTCTTTGAAGCCATAAAGCATGCAGACCTCTTGCTTTCAAAGTGCAAATGAGAAATCGTCTTTTGGCCCAACCAGGCCCCCATATTGTGAATTGGTCCCATGGTACTTCTGAACATTCCAAAAAGGCTTTAGCGTTGCCGTGCCGATTGCAGCTATCAGTTTGGAAGGCTTGTGAAGAATTTACAGCGTGGAATCGCAGAGCGAATGGCCCGGTAAGGCGTTACCGTTCTAACGCAGCGACACGTGTAAGAACGAAGAGAAAATGGTGGTGAAATAAGAGACGCTGATTTACTCTTTAGGAATGACACGCATCCAACTTGACCTTGGACTGATTTCTACAGACGCTGCCCTCTGACCTTCCGTGGCATGTGCTCTGTAGTGTGTGCACTGTTTACCCATGTTGCTTTGCTGTGAGATGGCGTCTTCGTGCTTGAAGGCGTGGTTAGGGAACTGTGAGGTATGGTGGGAGGGGGTGTGTCCATAGCTGGTGGCTCCATCGAAAGCAACTGCACCGTATCCTGGAAGAGTGACAGAGAGACACATGTTAAAATACAGAATCAACTTTAAAAAAAATAATACTGTTTTCTTTAATCCACAGCAAGTGGTTCCTACAAGCAGAGCAAATACTGGGAACATTAAAATGACATTTATGACATCTGTTACATTTATTACATCTATGACATCTGTTACATTTATTACATCTATTACATTCACTGGACACCGGTGAGTAGCTACACAGAAACCACTGGAGACCAATAAGACTGTTACATGTTTTGATGACATAATATAAATGATGAACTTTAGCAGAATTTGCATGCAATGTAGTTACATACAAAATATTACTGTGGGTCAAATTCAAATTCTAATTACTTTAAACTAATATAAGAGATGAATCGCTGTCTGCTTCTCTCTAAGTGCTACTCTATTGCTAATGGTTAGATAATAACCCTTCTCCTACCCTAATCACCCCCTGCCCCTTCTCGGTGGGGGTGGGGGGGGGAGTGTTGGGGTCAGACGAGCAGAGAGTGCAAACAAACGGTGGGTGAGGTCAGCGTGGCCGATCACAGACCCTGGGGTGTAGAGTGTGAATCATGCCCCACCAACCCCAGGGCAGCCTGGCGCTCGTAAATCACAGCGTCCTGATCACCACCTTCATTAATTACACACAACCACTTTCACCTCTGAATGACAAAGAAACTCATTAAAGACGGCCATTTCTCTTCCGCCCCACTGGGTTACAGTGAAGGACCTGGGGTGCCTAGACAGGATAGATCTGGATGGACGAGAGGGTGTGAGAGAGTGAGACCTTCGGTTAGTGTGTGTGTGTGTGTGTGAGAGAGTGAGACCTTCGGTTAGTGTGTGTGTGTGTGTGAGAGAGAGAGAGTGAGACCTTCGGTTAGTGTGTGTGTGTGTGTGAGAGAGAGTGAGACCTTCGGTTAGTGTGTGTGTGTGTGAGAGAGAGTGAGACCTTCGGTTAGTGTGTGTGTGTGTGAGAGAGAGTGAGACCTTCGGTTAGTGTGTGTGTGTGTGTAAGAGAGAGTGAGACCTTTGGTTAGTGTGTGTGTGTGTGTGTGTGTGTGTGTGTGTGTGTGTGTGTGTGTGTGTGTGAGAGATGTGACTGTGTGGCACACACAGCAGTGGTAGTAGGCAGAAACTGCCCATGCCAGGACTTTATACACACTCTAAGACATGATGATTATTACCCAAGTAATTATTACTACCACTCTGCACAAAAACATGCTTTCCTTTTTGTTTAGTTTTTTCAATGTTGTCTGCTGTGGGAGTGCCTGAAGTGGCTCTTAATTTATCTTAAGAACTGCTTGATTAATAATTGTGTAATAGATACATTTTTAAAAAATCAAATGAGGCAGTTTAGTTTTCCTGATGTTGTGTTATTATTATTATTATTATTATTATTATTATTATTATTATTATTATTATTATTAGCCTCATCAAAGGATGAAAAATGAGCCTTTTAAAAACCCTAAACTGCACATTACATTACTGTCATGAAGTTGTAGGGATTTATGTGCTCTGTGACTCCCTTTGACTTCACAAGGCCCTTAACTGCAGAAGGAGTAAAAATGCCCCATGTGTCTGATCTCTCTCTACCTGTCTAGTCACACCTGTGTTTCTAGGGCTTATTTATTACATTTCAATTTTATAAGATTTTAAATGTAAAACGAGCTTAAAATCATGCAAGGTACATTGATAACGTTGATCAGCAGCAGACGCAGGCTGGAGACTGACGTGGCTGAGTGAGGTGTCCTGTCATACACAAAGAGGCATGTTGGAAAGCGTTTACTAGAGTAAAAGCAACTGTGTGTGTGTGTGTGTGTGTGTTTGGTGTTCCCA
>JAOXYF010000010.1:1699435-1715258 GCA_028565775.1 Sternarchorhynchus goeldii
TAACCTCTGGCTTACTGTCTGAAAGGGAGGAATATGACAGGACCTCGAGCGCCTCTCCTCACGTTAAGGTTACGGGTGTAGCATATACTGGCTAACATTAAAGACACATATGCACACTGGCTAATTCACATTTAAATTAATGTAATGAAAAATAGGAACACACCTTTAAACTTTCCGAAGTGATTTATTACAGCAATAATAGGTTACTCTTTTTTGTTTATTTGTTTGTGTTTTAGGATTATATTATTTTTACTTTTCAGCCTCAGAAGACTGACACTGCCCAAGGGAAATGAACAAAAGCATATTGATTATATCTAAGGAAGTATGATTTTAAAATTTAGTTGCAAATGTGCAGAAATGTTATCAGGGAACATACAAAAATTATGCAGTTTTAAGATTTGTTACATTTCTGTGGTTAAAATATGGGCTGTAAATTGAAATGTCAACATTTCCCATTAAAACCGATATTATGAGATTATAAAATATGCACCAAAGTGCATGCAGAGGTCCTCTAACAATTTACTAGACTGTTCAGAAACTTTTAAAGATGAGCTTTTACAGAAAATGTCCAAGTGAAAAAAAACATATGGTTCATTTTTTTTCAACACATAAAAGTGGCAAAAGTCATAATCTAGATCAGCATGTTTATATCAACAGAGACACAAAAAGCACCCAGCGGCTCTGTACTGATGCCAGTGGACACAGGACCTGGCTTTTTCAGCTTAATTACAGCAGCCAGTCTCTGGTGTCCTTGAAGGTTTCTTCTCGTTTGATGTACGATGACTTTAAAGGTTATCGCTGCTGCTTCTAGTCTTGCCAGCCGTTGTTGTCTCATAGCAACAGTCTCCACACAAACTCCGCTGGTGCAAGACAGACTGACTTCATGTTCCAGCTCCGGTTGCTATAAACTTTACACGAGTGAATATGAAAACATGTCCTTTCGTAATATATTTAATTGGACAGTCAACAAATCGATTTTTTTGCTGAGTTAATTTAGATCTTCTCATATGTTTTCAGAAGAAACATTAGCAATGTTCAGGCAAAAAATATTTTAAAAATATCAAAAGAAATAACAATCAACCAACCGATAAGGAGCCCCGTAGGCGTGAGAAGACGCTGTAAACAGGTCAAAAAGGGAGCCGCGATCTTACATGGTTTTAGTCCGGCGTTCGGCACGCCGCGGCCATCCTTTCACCGTTTAGCTGAGATACATCTCAATTTGTCCGGCGCTGGGGCTGTTGCAGGCGGAAGTGTGGGCCGGGGGAGGACATGGTTAAACAGCAGCACCAGGCCTTGTTAAATTGATGAGCTGAGATCCGTTCTTACCTCACCATCTGGAATTCTAGTCTGGGGTTCTGCTGAAAAGCTGCTGACCCAGGACTCAACTCTCCAACTCGGGGAAGAGGAACGCGAGGAGAAGGGGGGAAAAATTCCTGTTGTGTCGGCAAAAGTCACTGTGTCAAAGTCCTTTATGTTGCCATTAAACTGAAGAGATTGGAATAAAGGGTTACAGTAGGCCGTGGTGCTGAGGCCAAGCCCTCGCACAGCCTGGGAGGAAACCGACAGCGTCTGAATGCTAATCGTACAAAACATGTCATGAAAAATTTTGCTTTTAAAGTTTGTTAAAATACTGTTAACCAAATTATGGCACTGTTACGTATGTTTTAGAAATTCCTAAAAAGAATAAACGATGGTAATTCTGTAGGGTGTGGAAGCTGCATGGTGAATCCTGGTCAGCTGGACTTAAAACCTGAACTTGTTTCGATTTGCAAGTTTTATGCAACATTTTCTTAAGAAGCAGTTTAGATATGAGAACATGGTGTCAGTCCATCATCCTCCCTCTGAATACCCTCAGATTACCATAAAACACACACACACACACACACACATACACACATGTACACACATACACACGTACACACCCACACGCACATACACACATACACACTCAAGTACACCCCCCCACACACACACACGCATACACCCTCACACACACATACACACACATGCACACACACACACACACACACACACACAAACATGCACGCATGTACAAACACACGTATCACATCACACACTCCCAGCTATTTCTGCCCTCAAAAAGGACTGTTGGTTCCACTGGGTTCTCCCAGGACCTCAAAGCCATGCTGTAGATGTCTAATGCTGCAGTTCAAAAACAACGACCGAGGAAAGGAATGGCTCCCCTGACCATTCAAAAGCATTTTTCCACTTAACAAACAACAAATTATCTTTAAAAAATAAATAAATAAATGCCTCGTTCACTTTTAGCCGAGTGCTCCCTAGACTTCAGGAAAGCACGGCGTTCCAGATGAACCCTGGAGATGTTTCGTTTTCCTAAACCCCTCGGCATCAAAGGGATGTGACTTCAAGGTAGAATTGCGAGCAGCTTCATTTGCGTAGTGAGTTAACTGATGGCCCCAGGACCACTTCCACTCGCTTGATGAAGGTTTCTGGCCCGTCCCAGGAGAGTGTTTAAAAGAAATGAAAAATGTGATTCTTCACCCGTGACAGTAGGGCTGCATAGGATTGAGAATGTGAACCGCAGCACAGTTCTCACTTTGAGCGAGGATTTATTGTAGATGTGAGAAAAGTTGTGATTAAAAATCATATGTAATAAAGTCGGCAGTGGTGAGGACAAAGGGCAACAAATGTTACGCAGATAACAGCCTGCAGAAGATACACAGCAGAAGATACACAGCAATAGATACACAGCAAAAGCTCTGCAAACCACAGATGGTCAAATGAATCATCGTCAACCTTATCAGTAGCAGCTTCAACAAAATGCAGTCAATGTAACATCGTTTGACGTGAAATTTCCGTCGTCTACTTCAAAACAACGTCCCACTGTTCACATTCACAGTATACAAGCACACACACACACGCCCACGCACGCACACACACACACACACACACACACACACACACACGCCCACGCACGCACGCACACACAGACACACACACAAAGACACACATACATACACTGAAAAATTGTCGAACAGTTGTGATCAGCACCCATTGTTTGGTGTTGGCCGTGTGTCTCCGTGAGCTTCAGAGCAAAGGCGCTGTGAATGGACAGAGCAGATAAAGACTGATACTAGACGAGGGAGCAGAAATGAAGAGCATTTTTGTATGGTGGTTGGTGCACAGAGGCCCTGCTCACTCCCTTTCTTAACTATCTGCTGATACCATTCGTTCCACCACATTCACAGCAGCACGGACGGACGGCCCAAACGTCATGTGCTTCCCCGGACCAAACCGCAGCGCAGGTGTCTGTAGGAGAATCCACGTCAGTCCACAGGGAGTTAGGAAAATGATAGGGTCAGCAAGTGAGGAGAGAGAGAGAGAGAGAGAGAGAGAGAGAGAGAGAGAGAGAGGGAGAGGAGTGGCCTTGAACTACAGACACACTGGGACAGATCCATTGTGTCACTATACAGTCAAAAAACAGGGAGCATGAAAAAATCAAGTGATGTGCATAAAGTCCTGCGATTGTTCAACTCTAAAACTTACGTTTCCAAGACAAAAAATGTTTTGTTGTTCACTTTAATCTAGACCTTCTTTCACTGCATCACTGATGGTGTCACACATTAACCACTGTATCACCTCAAATATATCAGAACTCCGGTAATGTATTTTGACAGTTTGGTTTGCTTTGCTGTCCCTGGTTTAACTGTTCTGCCTTAAGTTATCATTCAGCTCCTGGACTGGGACTTGGCCGTCCAGCGGTACTCAAGGCAGCGAAGAGATGCTCTTAAAATAACATGTGCAGGTGGTAGTAGATTTGTGAAGAATGGCAGATAAGGAGAAGACCGCGAATGGTCTGAGATTCACTGAAATATTTAAAACACTGGCTCGCCTTCAAACGCCTCAGAGGAGAGAGATTCAAGCGCTTGTGAGCGGTTATGGGACAGCATCCAGCATTACCTAAACACAGAGTCTCTCAGAGAGATCAGGCCGAAGGGTATCGGGGTGGTACCACCAGCTGCAGAACCATTCATTAATGCCCTTTGGCATGCTTACAGTGCAAAAGCCTTGAACACGTGTGGGAATGAAAATGTTCAACATTTTTTAATTAGCACAAGGACGGTGAGTATTGTGGTCAACCCGTCAGCCATGCTGTTAGGTACTGAGTCTCTCTTTTCATCCATTTTACTGCAGCCAGAGGTGCCATTCTCTATTACTTCTATACATAATCTACTATATATACTATTGTTTTTAATACTCTGTGATAGTTTTGGATTGCAGACACATGGTGAAAGCCTCGGACACTTTGTTCTACAAATAGCACACAATGGAGCCCTTAGAGAAATAGAGCCCTTGTATAATAAAAACTGAGACTTCTATATCCTAAGCACACGCTATCAATCTTGAGAGATGAAATTTTTTAGTCTCCACTTGAGTTTATGGGGAGGAAAAACTTTCGAGAGGCTGGCCGGTCTCCAGGAGAGAGCAGAAATTATGTTTGGTCGGGACATTTTCTTCAAAGATACTATCTCTGTGTTCGAACGGCACTGCATCAGTTTAGTAGGGATCGAATACCAGGCCTGCAAATCACTACAAAGAGCTTATCTTCTGCCAGACGCCAAGAGCTGAAGTCCATGGCTGTACTACACGTCACGCCTGAAACTGCGCTGGGATCAGAGTCTGGAAATAATAAATGCAGAGGGTGGATTGCTTTGATAAAAAGTCAGAAAACGTTACTGTGTTTAAACTGAGAAAAGCAGCACCAAGGATGAGGGGTCACAGTGGTTCACGGTAGAGGGCCACCGTTTGAGAGTCACAGTGGTTCACGGTAGAGGGCCACCGTTTGAGAGTCACAGCCTCTGTGTTGTTTTTCACACTGTAGCACTGGCGCTGCGTGTCAGGTGAATGTGTGTGCAAGCTGGTGTTGATGCTGCCGAACCATAGTGCTAAAGGGCTCAGCAGTATTCAAGGAGACATTTTGTTCGTCCACGTCATCAGAATGTTCTTAACACTTGACACCATCTTTAAAACTCAGCAGTTAAAAGTGCTAATGGCAACGTTTTAGTGCGGTGAAGTTTATAAGGCCTGTCTTGCCAGATCATTTGGCAAAAAAAAACCCAACAAGAGTACAGTTACTTGAAGAGAGATGTCTCTGGCGGTGTCTGGGTTCACTGGCTGGTCAACACGAGGGGCTTTCCACAGGGAACACATAGCTGTATGATATCATTATGCACCACTTAAAACTTCAATCAGGATTTGCAGAAGCAGTCCTGTGGCCACATAAGGACTCGTGCTGAGTCTACAGACAGAAAGCCCTTTGCTCACCTACTGCACATATGATTGGCCCCTTTGTTGTCCAAAACACACTTTTTTTGTGCAACAACAAACATCTCAGCTGTGTTGCTTTGTTTATTAGGTAAACAGGGAGAGACAGCACAGGTATTGTGCTGCAGATTTTTTTCACACTACATCAATCAAAATATGTTTCCCCTAAGCAGAGTTAATTACCTAATCTTAGAGACAGCAACACTTGGTTTGTTTTAGGAGTCACAAGTGAGTAACTGTTCAGATGAGAGATATAAAATAACCATGTTCTGATACGGCCTTTAGGAGTTCCTTTGGCCCCCAAAACCGTCACTGTCGTTTTCTTTCAGCTGAGCAGTGTGTTGAGAGAGTCAGTGAAAGCTCACTATATAAACACCACTCGGTGACCAGAAAGTCATCCATCAATGTGACCTGCCATTGTAATGCGCCTAAGACTGATTAAGTCAGAGCCAGCTAAATCATTTGAATTCCTGCTGTGCCTTGGCCCGGCTTGCTCTGCAGATTAAGATGAAAAGGCAGACACATTCCTCGTTTGATAATTAATGATGTAACTGTTATTGATGACTATGCAGTTGTTGAATAGAGACTTGCTTTTGACCTAATCGTATCTGGATAATACTTTTTACTGTATATTCGTATATAGAGGAAATATTGTAGCATTTCAGTTTTTTCCGTTAAATCGCTCGTGAGAAGCAACAGGCATTTCGAACAATTCATAAACGCTGCTTTCTAAGAGGAAGTCATAAATTGTTGTTGTAAGCTTGATCTGAATCATAACCGAAATAAACGGAGTAAGAAAATTAAACCTTTGTTGTTATCCCTAAAGAAAGATAGAACGATTTAGACAGTGGCACCATGAAGCCAGGAATGGAACTCATTTCAATCTGATGACCTTTGACCTCATTTTTCCTGTAATCTGGCAGGTCATTAAAGGGTGCACCACTGGTGATTAATCTAGCAGTATGGGATAAATACACATCAGTGTTTCCTGTTGAAAATCCAAAAAGTTGACAACACAGAGTTCCACACACAGTCTTCAACTATGATGACCAAATGTTTTTTTTTTTTCCAGAAAGATCAATTAGAAAGAAAGATAAACTAAACTGAAAAAACAAGTTGAAGAAGGAGCAGCAGAAGAAACTGACCCAACAGGAATCGAGTTGGTGTTAAAACTTTCGTCATAAAGCTCAGAAAGAGAGAGACTGGCTCTTATTAGACTGGCTGGGGTAATCCAGCAGGCACATGACGAACCGCCTTAACTCCTTAAAGCCGTGCGCCAGTCAGTGGAGCGAAAGCACGAGTGTCAGCATAAGAACAGCTTCATACACCACGGTGGAGTCTTAACATAAGGAACATGCTCAATGAGTGCAGGAGCTGCGCTGTGCTGGAGCCTTGGGACAGAGACAGGCCTCACTTTCTGAAGTCCTGGACAGGGGCTCAAACCTAGCTTTACACACCCACACACACACACACTTTTCTGAGGATGTAGTTACAGAAAGTGAGACGCCATGAGAAAATGCAACAAGCAGGGCTCATCTGTGGAGAGCAGAGAGGAAGCAAATGTGAACACTGTTGGTCAAACCATGAAGGAAATTTTATTTGTTTGCCATCCATACACATCCCTGTAAGACCTGCAAAATGAATCGAAATGTATTTTATATATTTTTGAAGGGTATGTTTGTATAAACAAACCCATATTTTTATAAACAACAAAAACATGTGTTTTCAAAAATACTAGAAAGGACAAAGCTGGAAAGGACAGAGAGAAACAGAGAGAGGCCACCTCTAGGATAGAAGGTGTCATGGGTCGCTGGGTAAAATTAATGGTGCATGTCATTGGGGCTTCATGTAACATCCTCCAGATCTCATTCCCTCTGGATAACAGATACACCCATTACTTAAGTATCAAAAACAGTGCTGCTGAAAACAACTGCAGCTTTCACTCCTGAGTAAATGCTGACAAAACTCACCACATGGATTTAGATCAAAGAGTAACACCCATGGCACTGAAGAGCTTTGTGCTAACAAGGATTTTGCATAGAGCCTGAAAGACTATGTTTGTTCAGTATTAACGCTTTAAGGTGAGTTACCAATATATTACCAGTGAGTTAAAAGTGTATTTAAAAGTAAAAAAGGGTTACAGCGACCCAGAACAAGAAAACATATAAAGGGGTTATGAATACTTACTAACTATGAAACATAAAAATGGCCAAACTACGTTTCCTTTCAGAAAAACCCATTATCGTCTGTCATTGTTATGACTGTGTGTAACCTGGCTGACTGTAAAATTACAATCTGTTTTCCCTTCAAGTGACCAAGCTCTATATTCTTCAGTATCTCATGACTTTCCTTTAGTGATGACATTACTTTAGAACAGGAAGACCCCAGCCATCGTTCTGACCCTGTAAAAGTTCGAAACAAAATACATTTGTTGCTTAATGCATCTCAGTGTGTCAGTCATCGGCGGTGATTTAGTGCGAGAGGAGAGGAGAGCACACGGAGGTGGAAACCGGCCTCAGAGTGGGGATCACGGGGTATGGCAGTTTTACAAGATCCCCTGGAGTACACAAGCGCTCTCCATCATCTGGCCGGGACGTCCCGCTGCGCGAGACTTATGGCCCAGCCCTTCAGGACCTGGCTAATGCCGGACGACATGCGGGTTAGGACAGGGTTTTGGGGGTCCCTTCTGTTCGGGAACAGCTGAAATGGTTCATCTTTTACAGAGTGCACGTCGCTGCTCGTGCAGATATATAGGCAGCAGGGACGTGCCTCGCTTACGGGGGAGGAACGTGTACCCATGTGATGGTTCCTAACCTCTGCAGAATTGGAAACGTATGGAGCTCCCATGGTGGTCCTCCAGGAGTATAATTCAATCGAAAGAGTCGTCTGCTGAGCAGTCGTCTGCCCTCACTTACATTCACGTTTCTTGCTGTTAGGATTTGCACAGGGATACGACGTAATGCTAAGATGAATAGCCGGTTGGAAGAGAGAAGAACGATCAGGGTTTGGGCTAATTTAGGGTCATATAAATGATGTGGATGGTGAACTTTAAACTGCAGTGGCCTTTGACAGTAGTGGGCAGGCAGGGATGATCTCTCTCGATTTGAGGTAAAATGAGAAGGCCAGAACGGAGGTGATTCACAGTGTGATGAGGGAGAGCAGTGTGCTCCTTCATTTACACACAAAACAAGGGGTGGTAGGGTGGGGGGGTTTAGCTTACCCAAAAAAAAACCCCAAAGCATTGGTTTTGGTGTTCTGTTGAAAGCCAGTTGTTATGTCACTTTCCTGTTTGATTTTGTTCAGGACAGGGTATTAATGAATGAAAAATCTATTAATGTATATGCTAATTCATGCTGTTTGTAAAATCTCAGCAAACAAATGCTGAAGTTCAGAGTTTTTACATTTTGCATTTTGATTAATTAGTGTGGAATTTATTTATTTACATATTTACATGCGTGATTTTTGTTGATCAGTTTTAAACACCATTTTTTCAAAGCACAACACCAACCTCATCAGCACACCGGTGAGCCTGGCCTCTGGTTCTCTTGTTCACAGCGCGTGTTATTCTAGTGTTAAATGAACACGCAGGGTCCAGTGGAGACCACAGAGGGCCAGGCTAATTTGCTGTGGCAGTCAGGACACTGTGATGGAATGCGAATGTCAGCACAGTCTTTATTTACGTGCTATATAAAACCGACTAGTAATTAACACCGGGGGTCCCCCCCGCACTCAGGTGTAATTGACTGTTGCAAAGGACCGTCACCATATTCCAGAGTGTGTATTAAAATTACGCTTTCCATTTTGACTACTCCCTTTTAAGGATAAGGGTCAGTACTATTGGCACAGGCACTGAAACACATCAGATTTCTTTATGAGGACATTAACATTTTGACATATTAATAATGAGTAAGTGTATTAAGCCGGACCAGAGAGAGACCTTGTGGTATGCTCAGGAGGTGCACATTTTCTTTCTGCTGTGTGGTTTTAATACTGTGCAGGACAATGGTTTTGTTGGGCACTTTAAACTGTTTAATCTAAGAGAGGACTGCACATGATTTCATCCCACAAGAGCAGTGCTACATGGATCAGCTTCAGTTCACTATAGCTTAAGGATGGTGGGCGCTAACACAGTGCAGGGTATGAGCCCACCCCTGCCACAAAACCTGCACAAAAAAAAAGGCAGGAGCACAGTCCTGGAACAGAGTAAAGCTATTACATTTTACCCCCGTATTTCTTTAGTTCTTGCCATTTTTTAGATACTTCAAAATTATTGTTAAATGTAAAATAAATGTTTCAGAATTATTCACTGCTGATTACACAACATAAAGTACCTAACTAGTAGTACCAGAGAACACATTGTTGTCTGTATCACCCTAACATGTGTCCATATGGTATAAACAGCCTCCTTATTGAGAACATAAACTTAATGAGAGAATAATTTGCATTTGTTAATTTGTCTTAGTGTGTTAATTGATTCCTGTTACTTGTATATTTTAATTAACTCAAGTTAAAGTTGGCCAGTTTGTGTTCAGAATGCAAATTAATTGTTTGCCAATTAGATGTCCTTAGAGGAAAGGACAAACCAACCAGAGTAATTAGTGTTAATTGGCTTTAAAACTGTAATTAGCATGTTTTATGTGAAGCAGTCAACTTGTTTGTCAATAGGGTAAAGAACCAAGGATCAAAAGGCATTTGATGCAGACACCTTTCTGGGTCTTGTCTGACAGAAGACAAAATAAAATTCTGCAAACAAATTTTATTCAGTCCTCATTTAAAATATGAGACCATTTCCAAACTTTTTTTTTTTTAAACAGAACAAACCAACCCAAAATATAAATCTGATTCAAACTCCTCAACAGAATATTACACATTAAAGTATATATATACTAAGTATTATTTATTTTTATAATGTTATTATAAGATATAAGATATGATATCACGCAGTATTAAAGTTGAGACAATATACTTAATTCATCAAAACTTGTGATTCATCTATCCTACATCTTTTGGGCGGCTTGAGCCCTTCAGAGGCGAGGAACTGCTCGATCTTGGTGATCTGAGCCCTGATGTCAGAGTGCTGTCGGTGCCGTTTCTCTGGAGGGGCTGGGGTGCTGTGCTCATGCCCGGCTACGTGCCCCTGCACCCTGGCAGCCACAGGAAGAGGAGGAAGGCAATTCTGCCTCTGTCTGCCACCCACAGACTCAACAGCAGGGCTGCCTGGCTGGGCTGAACCAAAGGAGATGGGAACTCTGCTTTCCTGCCGAGGCAAACGAAAACGAAAACTGTAGAAGTGTAATAACACTGATTTAATTGAACACTGCTCAGATTTAATTCTCTTTGATGTGTTCATCAAATGACCCCATGATTCTAGTTTTTTTTAAACCATCATTTTAGACCTAAATGCTCTTTTGCTAATAAAGTTATAAAATTTAGATCATGCATAGATTGTTTAATTCGAAAACGAATTACTGTATCATGCTGCTTTCAGATTTCTGAGACATTGGAATTATGAATAATAGTTTTGCTTTCACAAACAACAAAAAATCATCTGACTGACATCACTAATATGATCTGACATCTCTAATATGATCTGTTTTCATGATAATTTACTAAACTGATGAGATTACTATTTCCTAGCCATTTAAGCAAAAATTAAACATTTCCAAAATATCTTTATTCCTATTTATACCTAAAACCTATGGTCTAAAAAATACATTCTTACATTTGACTTTAAAGATAATTGTAAAACTTAACAGAAAGCCTGGATAATTTGCCAAATACTCATAGAAAGAATACATAAAATAACATATAGCAAAATGTATAGCTGCAGTATGCTGACTGATCCTGAGAAAGTCTTTAAACAGAACAAGATCCAGATGAATGCCTTAACATGAAGGTTACAGACATTAGATTTCATGAGCTCTCTGCCGTGTTGCCTGCCGCGTTTTTGCTCCCCTTGGGCTTGAGCTGTGAGTCAGTGATTTATAATCTGTGACTTTTCCCTGCCGTTTTCTATCAACCCTTCATTGAGAAAAATGCTACCATTTCACCCTTCTAAAATACATTTGGGAATGAAAGTTGTCTTAAAGCGGTTGTGTGTTTCTGGGGATGCTGTGAGCCTCATAAGTCAGCTTACCATAGCCTTCCCCTGTCTGCATGTTGGTGAAACTTACTTTTTCAGTTGAGGTTTCTGAAAATGTTTGCTTGATTGCATTCAATTCCACACACCAATCACTCTCCTGGTCAGGATGTATGTTCGACTTGTTGAGAGGTAGGATAAGTACTGCAGGACCTTAGTGATGAGAAGTAAATTACTACTCTGAGATATTCTGAGACCTGCCAACACAGTGGAAATGGTCTACATTGTAGCTGAATATGTCTACCTCTGTTTCTTTGTTTGTGCTTTGCAAATGAAGGAGAACACAAAGGTTCAAGGACCTCCTGGAAGCCAGAGGGCAGTGTAGGTTTCTGCACTGATACTGAAGGATTTGAAGATGCTGAAGGATTCATTTTTATGTTCCTCGATGAAACACCTGCATCCTTTTTTGATGATTTCAGTTGCACGTTCAGTGTTTCTTTTGGATTCATGTTCAGCTTAAAAGATGAATTGTACATCAGGCTGTCGTCAGTGTAAGAAGGTTCTGTGCCAATGATTTGTTTTTCCGAATCATTTTGCTGTTCGCCTGGCTTTGTGAGTCTGGCACTGGGTGAACAACTTCCATGTGGGTTTGAGACCTGGGGACTGAGAGTCTTGTTTCCATTCTGCTCACCCAGTGTCTGTGGAGATATGACTGTGCCATGGATACCTTCTGTTCTGTTTTCAGTTGGGGTTTCTGCTAAGGTTAAGGTATACGCTACATTGCTTTGAGAGTGTGATCCAGGAGCTTCCAGGACTGATTTTGCTTCAGTCGTATTAAAATGGCTACTTGTGTCTCCCAAGGCCTGCTGTTGGAAAGAGCTTCCACAATTTAACAAAGATTCTTCTGGAGGCTGTGAGAGCTGACCACTGGATTCTCCACAGCATGCACCAGGAAAAATCCTCACATGAAGAGAATCTGACTGCTGAGGAATGCCTTGCTGCCATGGACTTAAACAGACGCCATCGAACAGTTTGTGCATCGCTTGATTCTCGCGATGTGCATCGCTGTCTTGTAGTACTGGGTTTCTGTTACATTCCTCAGTGAGTGCTGGCCTCTCTGCAGTCATTTTACTGTTGTTTGGTGAGATGCTCTGAAGCTTGATGGTTTCAGGTGCAGTGGTCTTGGGTTCAGTCACCTTCGAGTCAGTGCCCTGAAACTTCTTGGAAGTGTGTTTATCTGATGTCTGGTGCTCTTGCATTTCAGAGACACCCAGGTTTTCTGCCTCTGGTCTAGCCCTAGTTTCAGACACCACTGGGTCACTGGCTACCCCATAAACAGACCTGGTTTCGGGTTCTGATAGCTTGGCGAGGCAACCATCTGTGTATCTTCGCGCATGGGTTGAAGAGCAGCCATTATCAAACGTGCTGAGGACTGGTACACTTTTACCAACGCTAGCCTCCTGTCTGACAGCTGGATCCTTCTGCTTGTTTGTTGAAAGCATATCAGTTGGGCGTCCAGTCTCCCCCGTCACCAACAGGTCAGGGCCTTGTGAAGGCAGGATCACATTTTCATCTCTTTGTGAACCAACATTAACCTCGCCGTTTGCTCTATAAAAGGAGCCATCTTTTGCTGTTCCTTGACACTCGACAGTCCTTTCATCTATGCAAGGAAATTAAATTCATGCATCATTACCGGTTGAAAAATAAGAGGTACAGGTAAGCTTTCTTGATTAACATATTCTGTCAACCCAGGAACCCACTCCCCCTCCATCACGTCATTCTGTGCAAAAATATTAGTTTTAACGGCGCCCAGCTTGGCGAGAGAACTGAAGCCTGCTTTCCCCTCACCTGGAATGTCTTCAGTCTCTTTGCAGTGTCTCATTTGTTCAAATCTGTTCTGAGAACTAACTTCACTGCCTTCAGTATCTAAAGATGCATCCTTACTAAGACTGCCTGCTATATCCAGATCAATGTGACATTTTAGACTGTTAGGAGATTGCTTTTGAATGTTGAAGTTGTTCCTCTTGCCACTCTGGAACCAAATACCAAGTTGAGAGTAAGGCCTTTTTTCTGATAAATAATCTCTGCAAAATGCTTATCAAATGGAACTGTCACACTACATAGCTGTCAAATGACACTGTTTTAAAGTCCTTTTTTAACTGAAAGCTTTTTTATAAACTAACAAATCAGTTTATCTTAGCATAATTACTAGAAACTTAAACTTCCCTGATACATAACAACATTACTGATAAACTCAACAACCAGACATTCATGTGTTTTAACCACTTAAAAATGTCTGTCCATATAAAGTACCTTTATAATGTTTCAATATGGATTTTTAACCAACAATTTCCATTTCCATTGTAATGTACTGTATGTTTCTACCTCTAACTCTTGAATATCTGTAGCTTGGTGCATCGCACAAGAGCACCGCTGATGGTGCTTCTCAAGCAGATGATCATATGCGTCTCTGGCAGCTTTTAGCTCTCCCTGATCAGCCTGAATCTTTGCTCGCAGCGTCTGAATCTATGTGACAAACACCACAAGCACAGAACCAACATCTGAAGCTGCTCAATACTGTAGGAACATATCTTTTATGGAAAATAAACTTTTCCTACAGTTTAACAAGCACAGAAATCCATGTGTGACAGCACAGAGCCAATCATAAAAGTATATATATATATAACTTTTCCCCCCCAAAGAAGGTTTTAAATTCCTTTTTAGAAGAATAATAAAGCAGAATGACCTCGTTTTCCAAAGTGATTTGGGAATTTTTGTACTCCTCTATCAGCTGCATAAGCTTGTCCTCTTTGTCTGTCTTCCTATTCTGAATCAGTTCATGTTCTCCTTTAAGGACCTGCAATTAAATTAATCACCTGGAAAATTTTTAATGCAATAATAAATTTTTATGTGTTTATTCATCCTGGACAGAGGGCTCTAAACGGACAGAGAGGCACATACAAATCAGCAGAGTTTTGTCACGTTAATAATAGTTTTAATCAACGAATAAATATGTGAATTAAACTGAGGAATGGAGGCTATAAAAAAAGCAAAGGCCATAAATGGAAAGTAAACACACTTGATATTATTGAGTTGCAATGCTTCCTAAATGTGCAAATGTGATTTACAACACTCTCAATCATCTTTATGAGCGGCTAGTCGTTTATTTTTGATCTTATATAAATTTGAACCATTACCACTTTAAAGCAAGCTAAAAGAAAGGCAGTGAAAGAAACAGTGGTTTACATTTCAGAATAGTTTCAAAGGAGAGAAATGTTACTGAAGTAAATCTGTGTTTTTTTAAGTGACATCCAGTGGGTAAGTTTTCTTAGTTATTGATTTTGTTTCCTGAAGTGTTTTATCTACTACATAAATCTAGCCTTGTCATGTCACTAACTCAAGTTGGCTTTCCAAATTGTAAATCATGAGTATCTTTACAAATGTATGATGCATAAAAAGTAGCAAAGCAAAAGGAAACCACAATGATTTTTTAATGGAAAAAGCCATATATTCTAGATTGTGTATATTTACACAAAGAGAAATGCAATTTGCAGACACACACAAAGTGATTTGATGCAAACTGATTGTGTTTAAGGGGGTCCAACCTGGAACTCCTCTGTGTGCCTAAGGAGCTGCTGTTCAGTTCGGCTCAGAGCCTGAGTCTGTGCCTGCAGCAAATGCTGGGTATGCTGGAGGGAACTCAAGAGCCCCTGACACACACACACACACACACACACACACATGCAGACAGAGCCTACTGAGTGAGATGTATTACCAGCTTAAGGCCAGGATTACTGAGCAATGTTACCATTGCAATTTTTTATAGCATGCAAAAGAGGTAAGACCAGCAAGAAAGAGAAGAAAGAAGAACTACAATATCCTTTTCTTCTGTATTTTCCCTGTCAGAGCTTGAAATATGATTTTTGTATACTTTTCAGGAATTGCACCTGGAAAAACAGCCAGCAGTAATTCAAAGTTAATAAACGTACCTGCCTCTCTGCCCTTTCAACAGCGTTTTCGTTTCTGAGTTTCTTATTCAGTTCTGTCTCCTACAAACGAAACGTTAGCCAGTTCTACATTACTGTACACTACCCATGTTCTCCTTCCTTATCTCTATTCATGTATAGAAAAATGCTTATAGGCAAAGAAGGAAAAAATACCACAGTGAGCCTTTGTTTAAGCTCTTGTAACTGTTGTTCTTTCAGGAGCCAATTAGAACTTTCCTCTCCAGATCTGCAGACAGACGAGACTTTGCATTTTACCAGCTCACTGTTGAGCCTCTCCACATCCTGCAGAAGATAAAATAATTTTGCATTTTATCAACCTATGAAATATTCAGTTGACAGAATTCAAGCCACAAACGCATGTATGTCGCAAAACATTCTTCACTAAAAAATTCTAATAACTAAAATAAACACACACACACACACATAGTAT
>JAOXYF010000010.1:1720238-1739152 GCA_028565775.1 Sternarchorhynchus goeldii
CCGATCTCTTTGTTCTGATAAAGTATATTTATACCTACCATGGACCCAAGATGGTGTGTTTCAGTGTCAGTGTTAGAGTCCATGTGGTGGTGAAAACACACTTTATTTTGATATCCTGTAAAAACACACATCCCTACAGGGTGTGACCTCCAAACACTAAATATCCTCATTCAAAAAGAGGCATTTTAATTTGAACAACCATTACCAGACAGCGCAATGCCTTATACCGATACAACAGCTCTGGTACCAGTCTGGATGAAGCAGAAACTCTCTAACCCATCAAGGTAAAAATAATGCCAGGCTAAAAACATTACAGAGGTCAGGGCTATAAAACTAAATGGACAGATTGCACTGTCATAGAGCTAGAATTATATAAGATATTTAATTTGACCTGCAGTTGGTCCTCTGTCTCCCTACTGTGCCTGGGCTCAGAAGTGGGAGGTCTTCACTTTGCCTGACACTTTAATAGAAGAGGCGCTTTTGTCCATTTAGATGGTGCTGTTATCAATCATGTGCACGAATTAAATGATCCTCTTAGAATTTGCTACTATCACAGATGACCTAGGGGGCCAATGTCTTTATTTGCTTCTTCACTGATTCACTTCAGCAGATATTAAACAATTTTATAAGCCATGAAAGACAAAATCAAAAGGACACCATCCATAAAATGGGATAATTTCCTGCCTACAGTGTGATGTCTGTATTACCGTCAGTGAACTATTTCATAACGGCTGCTGTGAAGAAGACAGCATTGTTCAGGAGTTTTGGGAGCTGATAGCAGAAGGGAAGTCTTTAAAGAGTAAATCTGTGACCTGGGAGTTGATGTCACACAGCGTTTGCCTTTTCTGTAAGTCTGGGGAGAGAAACAGTGACCCTTTAACATAAATGACTACTACACCTGGGCAGTATGGCGTACACACCAAAACCTTTATTCTGTCCTTGATATAACTGCTTATGAATTGGATACATTTTTTACATTTAATTTAGGCAGTTGTTAAATTGTGTCAATAAACCTTTAAAATATGTCACTAAATAATGGGAATTCAAAACTACATCTGTCATACTATAATGTCTCATTACAGGAGACAGCCATGAGATGTCTCACCAAAGCTGTTCTTAAGTATTTGCAGCAAACTTTTAAGCACTTTCGGTAACTTGTTCTGTGGGTAACTTGCCTTTTTACATCATCTCTTTGATAGCCTCACAGATAATTTTTTGCCATTAAATGATGCCAAGACGGAAGTTAGAGTGTCCATAAATATCTGGGCAACATTTTTGTAGAACACTTTCACAAATCCTTTAAAGCTATTTCTGTAAATTAAGAAAATTAAGACCTTCACTGGTTCCATCTGACTGCACTGCATACTACCAAGTGCTGTACAACAAAGTTAGGGAGTTATAATAAAATGAAATGACAAAACTGTAAAACACAACAGACCAAAACACAGATGACAATACCAACAAATCTCACAGTTGTAGGAAGACTCAAAACACTTGGGTTATTAAGTAGGTTTTCATGAAGACAGACTCTAGTCACTTTCAGCAAATCACCATAATATGGAACACTTTCCTTAACATCTAGTGGACACTCATATGGATATTAATATACATAAACTCTTAAATGGGCAGGGAAATAAATAAAAAAAACATGTCCCTTATGAGGATTTACTAAATTATATATTATAATATGATCTATTAAATGATATTTGTGCTTCACTTTTCTATTTATCTGTATATATTTCTGTCTGTGTATCCATACCCATTGCTATAATTCAGGGATTGGCAGTCTTTCCACATGTGGGCTTTTTTTTTGTGACCAGAACACAATCCCATATCCTATAGTTAAGTCAGTGTGGGTGAGGTGCTTAATCTTCTTAATGCCTGTAGATGGCAGTAGCTAAATTTTTTTTGACTATCTGGCAATCCAACAATCTACCACTACCTAAGGTAAAAAAGGACAAAAACATAAAAACAGACAAGAACTATAGGCCTTACCTCAGGTCATAATGTAATGTAAATAAGCAACTGTGAAGCTGTGTAATTTGTTACAAAAGTGTTTTTGCACTGAAAAAACAAGACATGTCTCTGCTGGCTGTTCCCTAAAGAGCTGATTTATATGTCAAAAATAAAACTTTTGTGTAAAGAAAAACAAATGAAAGGTCTAGAGGACATAATTTCCTGCAATTTCCTTAGGGATCTATAAAGTGTTATCTTATCTAATCTTAATGCCACATCAGCACATGAAAGCTAACCTTGTCAACAGAGTAGGTGGGGGGGTGTTTGACTCATCTAAAATTAACAGCCCCTGCCCCCAATCCATGTGTTATTCATGTGTCCATGAAAAAAACGAATTGATTGTATTTAATGTATAAGATCTGTAAACATAGCTCAAGTCACAGTAATATGTACCAGTTTAGCCCTTTTTGGCTGTGACAGTTCAGATTATTGGCATATTTTGGGATGGGAACATTTATACCTGAAGAGCTATTTTGGCTACTGTGCACTCAGAAACCAGGGGTGTTGAATTTTACATGAGTCTGTGTTGAAATTGTAAATGTGCAGCAAAACCAGAAAAACATGCCCCGTGTGAGGATCGAACTCACGACCTTCAGATTATGAGACTGACGCGCTACCTACTGCGCTAACGAGGCTGAGAACCAGAGTGTTTGGGTCCATCAAACAACACTAAAGAGCAACTTAAAACGTTGCTATAGTCTGGCTAATTTAGCATCTACATTTGAATAATTATAAGTTTTACTTAAATGTACAAAATTCTACAATGTTTTACTTAAATACAGCCTGCCTGAAATTACTTCTACAGTAACTAGGCTCACAGGAAGTTTGTACTCTCTCTGTTTGAATATATTGCACAGTAACAACAGCAACAATATCAACTATGGTGCAGTGGACAGACTCTTCCTGGGCTACTGGTCAAAACCCATTTGAAAAAAAATTGTGCCCCGTGTGAGGATCGAACTCACGACCTTCAGATTATGAGACTGACGCGCTACCTACTGCGCTAACGAGGCTGGTGGCCAAACTGCATCAGCACGTCTTGTCTAGACTACTCTTAAGCGTACTCTGAACTACATTTATTAACTACTATAAAATGGTCATTGTTACATATAAGATGACTAAACATTCTTGTTAATATCCACTTCAGGACCCTTAGCTAACAATGAAGCTGGAAGTCAAATCACATGTTCTTTTGAATATACAGAATAGCTTCTGATGTGTTCAACCATACCATTCTTTTGCCCTGCATGTAGGCATTTTATGTACTGTACTAGAATTATTGAATTCATTTTTGGCCAGGTGCAAATATTTTTGGGTGGACATTCCTTGCCTTACAGTGATATTACCTCAGATGTCCCCCAGGGGTCAGTATTTGGTCCTATTCTGTTCTGTTGCTTTCTTTGCTAAATTTTTTTGCAAGCATACTTTTTCAAATGCAAACAAATTCACAGCTTTCCTTATTTCAGGCAGCAAGATTGGACTGATATATATGGCTGTATGTCCAACAATTATTTACAGCTGTAGTTTATTATTATTATTATCATTATTACACTTACTTTTGCTTTTATTACAAAAAGAATTGTGCATGGACCTCGGCATTTCTGAGGGAACAGTTTACTACTCTTTTTTGGTATAAGGTTACCACAAAAAATTATATAACCTGTTTAACTACAAAATTTTAGTCTGCACAACTTTCAAACCAGTCTTACCAGCAGTAGTTAGCTAGCTAACTTTAGCTAAGGTAGTTTAGGTCAAAAAGAAACCACCCAATTGATTTTGTTTTGACTTCTTGATGTAGTTAATCATCAAATAAACTACAAGATGAACTACATAAAACGCCACCTTTTCAAGCTAACACACATAGATAGCATGGTATAGCCAATGTGACAGAGCTAGCTAACACATTATCTATGATTCTCTATTGAACATTTAAATCTGTTGGCTCATTTTAAAACTCTTGACATACCTACTTAACCAGATACTTGGATTATACTATCCTCACAAAAACAGCTAACCTGTGTCTGTCGCTTTAGGGTGTTGGGATATCTTAGTGAGTTAGTAAATGTGTTAGTAAGTATATTGTTCAAGAAGTGAGCTAGTAACTAAGTAGGTAAACTAGGTAGCCTTTCGCCAGCTAGCAACTTACCGCAGATGCTATCGAGCTAGTTGATAACAAGCTATCATTTATCAAGCCTTCCACTTTATGTTCCATGTATTTATTTTGTAATGACTTAACCGAGTTTTAGCATGTAGCTAAATGCTCATTATATGATTTACTGTGTAGCTAACGTAGGCCAAAAGTTTGTTTTACAGCTGGCACTATCAGTCATATTTCTCTAGCAGGCAATCAAACCTTGAGGCCGACCAACGGAAGACCAAATGGCGGTTAAAGTCCCGGCACTTCGCGCGGTTCACTTGAGATATAGCGCGCGCCCACTTGGCGCACTGACCAAAAAACACCAAGAGCCCGCAAGTCTGTCCTAGAAACGTAGGCTTTGGCGACATCTAGTGGTTTGAAACGGCACGACTATTTTGGTCATTACTATGTGTCCACCAACGTTTGGATTTCTGAAAACTGCTTCTACGTAAGTTTTACATTTAATTCATGTGAATTGTGTGGTTTTTGTTTGTTTTTGTAAATATTTATAGTTAAAACAATTTACACATAACTATTAGCATAATCACACGCTATGTTTTTCTCATTCATTGAAAGCTGCAACGTGTACAAATCGTTTTGGAACATTTACTTTAATAGACATTTAAAATGTTAAGAATAAGCGAAAATGTCGTTCGCAAACTAATTTTAGCATAGACTAATTATAGGCTCACAAGGCCTATGTACATGACCCAGATTAAGCATTGAACTTGCCGAAATGTCTCTTGCATTTAGACCACTCTAGTTTCCATTTGAATTAGGAATGTTGCGTTATTGTGCATTCAATCAGTGAGGTTTGGCTAAGAAGATTTACTCGTATGTTTAATTAATTATGTTGCGACTCAATTAAGTTACAGCCTTTGTACTGTTATGTTAAGGTTAACGAATTTTGTTGTGGCGCTTTATATTAAAGTGTGTCTCTGCTTAAATATTGTGATTTTTTAAAACATTACTAAAATTAGTAGTACATGGACTTTAACGCATTAACTAATGTGAATATTGCCAATCCTTAATTAATCAAAATTGGGTTGTTCTGCTTTTGGAAATGAAAACATCGCCGTTCATATCTAAATGTTTAGTTATAAGACTCTTATTTACCCATTCGTTAAGATCGATATCAAGTGTCCTACCCATGAGCACCTTGGCTTCAAAACGACCGTTGGTGGACAAACTGCATGGGTTCAACTTACATTACGGGAAATGTAGTTTCATTCCGCCCATACACTGCGTCGGCGTCAACCATTTTGTCACGTTAAAAAACTCTAACAGGGCATTGTGGGGTATACTTCCGTAAATAGACGCAGCGAGTTGTATCGGATTCATCGAGAACCCGACCTAACGTTCTGGGTGGTGGTAGCCACTGGATACTTTGATATCCTACAAGTGGCAAGAGCGTACGTCTGGGCAGAGAGACAGAGAGTTTTCGGGTTTATTCTGTTTGTCATAAAGGCCAGGTAAGCCGACCGTGATAATTTGATGCCTTGCTGCGTTTCTGAATGAATGAAATAATGTGGCTAGCGCGGTAGTGATTCGAAGGAGCGGTCTAAACTCAAAAACAAATGACTTAAGGGGGTCCTATCTGCGTGACAGGCTAGCTGGGCTAGCCGGAGCAGCTAACGAGCTGCGTTTAGAATAAAGTCTTTGCAGTCGGCACACACTAAGGCACGCGCTGTTGCTATATACAGATTGTAGTTAATACGACGTGTATAGCACAGTCATCTTTGCTGTACCGACGTGACCTAAACGGAACGTGCAGTACACAGGTTAGACGATTTCCTTGAGCGCAGTAGCAGCAGCAACAACAACAACAACAACAACATCTTCTATTGTGGTCGTGAAGTTGACTTGCACCACGTTTGTTCTGGTTCTTCCCCTGGTTGCAAAACGCAGTGATAGTCAAGTAATTTAGGGGCTAACAACGAAACATCTGAGTATAAAGCAAATGCAGTCAACCCCTTAAATAAGGTTCTGTGGGCTCCACCGAAGAGATGTTTATTACACCCCTGCCCTCTCCATTGTTATGGTCACTGTCAATTCGGATTTGTAAGTTACACTTATTGTGAATATCATGTTATTCCAACATCATTCTAAGCAAGTCGGTTATAGAGAGAAGACAAATCTGATTTCACTGTTTCCTGTCAATACTGATGTCACTCTCACTCTCAGAAAACAGTCCTTGTCCAGGTCACAGCTGGGTTGTGGAGAATGCCAAAGGAACCCCATGAACCATCCCGAGAGGAGGACAAGAAGGTTGATAATAAAGGGCCAGATGATTCTACAGGCCAATCGGATTCCTCAGAAGGGATGCTACGAAAAAGAATCCGAACAAACACACCAAGCCCTCACAGACGCACCCCGCAGTGTAAGGACACTTTCTTTTAAATGGCAGGTTCACATGCACTTTAGCTGTTGCAGTGGTTCCCAGTTGAAGAATGTTATAGCGTGGGGTTTAGTGCATTCTGTTCTCTGAAATGTCTGATTCGGCTCATTTATCAGACCATCTGTGAGGTGAGTCAGGTGTGTTCTAATTGGGGAGACACGAGTGAAAACTATTCCATTGAGGGCCTGTGTGTGTGGGTTGTTTTAGTTTTGTTTTTTTTACAGCCAGCCCACCCAAATTTGTATCTGTGGAAGAGCTGATGGAGACTGCTAAAGGAGTGACAAATATGGCGCTGGCTCACGAGATTGTAGTAAATGGCAGCTTCCAAGTCAAACCCCCGGAGCCTGCTGAAGGAAGGTAGGGCCCTTGAAATGGGCACAATGATCTCTGAAGGAAGGTAGGGCCCTTGAAATGGGCATAATGATCACTGAAGGAAGGTAGGGCCCTTGAAATGGGCATAATGATCACTGAAGGAAGGTAGGGCCCTTAAACGGGCATAATGATCACTGAAGGAAGGTAGGGCCCTTAAACGGGCATAATGATCTCTGAAGGAAGGTAGGGCCCTTGAAACAGGCATAATGATCTCTGAAAGAGGCTAGGGTCTTTGAAACTAGAACAGATGTTAGATGTGTGTCAGTTAGGCAGGTTTGTCATTCTCTTTCTGCCATCTGTGTCTTCAGTCTGGAGAAACGAGTTAAGGAGATCATGCACAAGGTGTTCTGGGATTCCCTTGAGTCACAGCTGAATGATGACCCACCAGTCTATGACCATGCCATCAAACTAGTGGGGGAAATTAAAGAGGTAAGGCATGCAAGAGAAAAGAGGCCTTTTTTTGTGTCTGAAGCTCATGAATCTTTTTAGTATAAACATATTTACTGATTACTATGTGGTCCAACACATTTTTAGTACAAAATAAAAACATTGACACGGAAGAGGATGTTGTATGTGTATGCACATCTGTTAGTTGCAATTTAAATATATGAATGGATCATGATCAAAGGAGAGAAAATAGAAGGAAATAGATTTTTTTTAGGATGTTAAGCCTCACCCTTGATTGCTTTGATGCATTTAGCACTTTTTGGTGGTCTGATCCTTTAACGCCATTGTCTAGTTGCCCTGTGTTCTTCGCCCCGCCTCTCTAGACCCTGCTATTGTTCCTGATGCCTGGGCAGACACGACTGCGAGGGCAGATCGAGGAAGCGCTGGATCTGTCCCTCATCCAGCAGCAGGCGGAGAACGGAGCCTTGGACATCGGCAAGGTGGCCCAGTTCATCATCAACACGATGGGAGCCTTCTGTGCACCCTGCAGGGACGAGGATGTCAGCAAGCTACGGGACATCACTGACATTGTCCCCCTCTTTAGGTGAGTCACCGACCTGCTCCCTTCAGCTATTACTTCACAACAAAAACCCATGAGTTTCTTGGTTTCTTTGTATGGCCTGGACTCTTTTAGGTGTCTGTGTTAAAGCCACTGACCTGTGCTTTCACAGGTCTATATTTGCAGTGTTGGACAAGATGAAGATTGACATGGCCAACTTTGCTGTTAGCAGTCTCCGTCCTCACCTGCTGCAGCAGTCGGTGGAGTACGAGAGGAACAAGTTTCAGGAGTTCCTC
The DNA here is from genome assembly GCA_028565775.1 of Sternarchorhynchus goeldii. Lineage (NCBI taxonomy): Eukaryota > Metazoa > Chordata > Actinopteri > Gymnotiformes > Apteronotidae > Sternarchorhynchus > Sternarchorhynchus goeldii. The sequence goes on from JAOXYF010000010.1 coordinate 1,728,404, forward strand.
GACAAACAGCCCAGTGAGGGACCTTTTCATTTGTTATTCCAACTGGATCTGCTAGATTCCAACTGGATCTACTAAGCACCTCACAGGAACTGAAGTGAGGGATTGTTGTATTCTGCCTGTGGAAAACCAGCCAAAACAAATCCTGAGTATTATTTAGGGATATTTATATTTAGGGTTATTAGGAAATGTCCATATTCCCTCTAAACTAGGAGACTTTTTAAATATTTTTTCTTTTCAGATGCTTTGGACTTCACTCAGAAGTGGCTCCAGGACACTGCAGACTGTATGCTGGGAGAGCCTGTAGGGGGCGCTGCAGGGGCTTCTAGCGCTTCCCCGCAGCTGCTTCTCAGCCTGCACAACCAGGCCTATTTACGGCTGCTCAGCTGGGACCATGGCATGGATGCCTTTCCTGAAGTGGGTCCCAGAAACCTCCTCCCATCTACTCACTGCTATAATGGCTGATTGAAAACTAGTGTGGATTTTACAGTTAAATATTTAAGACATTTGTTCTGTAATATATCTGAGATGATGTGGTATAACATTGCGTGATTGGAGAGACAAACAAATGCAGACAATCAGTCGCTGGCACAGGCTGTAGTAATAATTTCAGTGTGCTGGAGAGTTCTCTTAATGTCTTCCTTGTCTCATACTTATTCTCTTTGCCTCTCTTGTGCTGTAATACTCCATTCTTTTGGCTTTCTGTCTTTTTTTTATCTTTTGGCTCTTTCTCTCTCTCTTTCTCCCTGCCTTTCTGTTGTAGACGGTGCTGATGGACCAGGGCAGGTTCCAGGAGCTGCAGCTAGAGCTGGAGCGTCTGGCTCTGGTTGCTTCTGTGCTGCTCATCGTGTATAACAGTGCGGGGGAAGCCATCTCTGGCCTTCCAGGCCTCATCGACCGCCTGAAGGGCACCATCAGCGCCCTGTTGGCTGACTTGCACACACCGTAAGCACAGCCATGCGTACGTTTGGCTGGGTTGTGCTGAAGCTCTCGGCTTAAAATGGACAACAGCTGACATGATTTTCTCACTGTTTGCGCTCCACAGATCTTTCAGAGCAGACGAGGCCTTTGCTGCCATTGGGGAGAAGCTGTGTTTGGAAGTAGGGGAATGTCTGTCTCAGCATGGATTCTCACCCTTTCACCCAAATAGGCAGAGTGCTCTGAAAGGCCAAATCGCAGCTGTCAAGTCCCAAGACAACCCCATACGGAAACTCATTGGTAACTGGAATTCATTTGCTAGGCACATACCTGTGTTATTTGTATACCATACACACATTTTCATGAGCAGTGAAGAACCTGCAGAAGTTTTAATTCTACATAATAATAAAATTATATTATAATAAAATTGCTCAGCAACATATGTTCTTTCTGTTATTTTTTTCTAATCTATTATTTGTCTGAGTAGGTAGTAAGCATGTGGTCAGATCTGTTGTAGTTAAACAGCTTGCTACAGTAGGCTTTCATTAGTAGTGTTCCACTGTATTTCATTAGGAGTAACCCTCATTTCCCACAGACTCTCGGATCCAGACATATCTCCTAGGCTTCCTGGAGTCCAGCCCACACAAGAGCAGCCCTGCCCTCCCTGGGGGCCTGACGCCCATTGGCAAAGAGCTAGAGGAGATTGGAGTCAGACTGAGCCGTCTGGTGAACTTCAACAAGCTGGTCTACTCCCCGTTTTACCAGAAGCTCCTACAGGACATCCTTCAGCCAGGGGGAAGGGCAGACACTTAATCCAGCCTCTAGAGCTGACGACTAGAACGAACCGGTCTACCATAGGGTCATAGGAACAACTGTGTTAATGGAATTGCTGATTATCTCCCCAAAGCTCACCTGCTGTCAACGCCACCAAGGGATTTTATGTCACAGATTAAACATTTATGACCTCTTCTCACTGCGTTTAATATCAGGGATATTTAGTAACACAGTCAGACATGGAGTTCAGGCCAAGATTGGTTCAGTTGAGGTTAATGAATTGGTACTGGAGCTGAACCTAATGGATGAACCCTTTTTTCTGTTTAAAAAAACAACAACATTATGCTGGGCCCTCTTGAATTGCAACCGAAGGTGCAAGGTATTGTGTATTTATATTTTGAGGACATTAGGAGATCATAATAAATTTTTTGTGTGTGTGTGTCATTAAATGACTCACTGACTGACATCTGTCGCTATAGCAGCTGTTTCCATAGTGGCTTATCTTGTCCCAGGCCTCAATATTTTGGAATGTATAGAAATGCTAAGGACATGTCAGAAACAGCCAGGAGTCGTTCTGAGTACTTTTCTAACCCTACTGCACTTGTGAATGATATAGATCAAAGCCCCCTTTAAAACAAATAATACAATAATAATACAAAACCCCAAACCCTACTTCTTTCCAACATTTCAATGGCATTAACATGGTTCTTAATCAGTTTCTCACTTAACTCACTAACTGGCCCCAGCCCTGGTTTCTGTAGATGACCGGCTGGCATTGTTAGCCACTCGCTCAGTGTGCTATTAAATCAGCCAGGGTTAGGAAGTGATGGTGGACTGAATTTGACTGGTGCCTTACTTTTGGAGTGTCAGTCTTGGTTATTTGCACTCCAGTATCTTCCCAGTGTTGGCTGAGTTGGTTTTAATTGTGCTGTTTCCAGAAAGAACACCGGACACCTGATATAATGTTTTTAAATGGCTTGTTTTTTAAATGTAATGTTTTTATCAATGCCATGCATGTTTTAGAAAAGGTCAGTTTCACATTGCTAGCATATATGTTTGTGTCTCTGTCACTGTTACAATGCAGTATTTAGAATGGGTTAAAAAGGAAAAGAAAAATATTATCAGTAACTAAATGGAACGAAAGACTTTGATTCACACATCATTCAGTGATGTGAATTATTGGTCTTGTCAAAATAATCATCATATTTTTCCTTCACAAAATGTATTGATGAAGGGGCCAAGCTTTTTGGAGAAGCAGCATTTTACCTGTATTTTAACTATTTCGTAGCATTATCTATTTAGCACCTTTACACATACAGAAAAGTTCAAACTGTATACATGAGAAACTGACAATAGACTGAGCTTCTGTTTATGGCTACACACTGTATGGAAGATGTTGCATATTATGTATGGTAAAGACCGTTTTGTTGTATGTCACATTCACACCTTTAACCTGACAGCTTTCCTGAATAAACAGGACTGCAACCTGTGCTCCTGTATATTTGTGATTGTTTAAACACGTTCCTAATGGTCTCGAATTATAGCACAAATATCAATGATCTCAGACTGTACCCAGTTGTTAACAGTTATCCTTGTATATGTTATGTATAGTATTTGTAACACAAGGAGGCAGTATACAATGCAGTAGTTTGCTCTTACGCTCTCCACTTCAATGGGTGGCAGCAATTCACGTTTTTTTCCCCTGGTAAGTGATACAAAACTGTAGAGGAAGAAAGCACTCGCTAACCCATCGAGCTGTAGCAGGTAGGAGAGGAGCTGGGAACTGTTTGTGAAATCACACGTCTGGGTTTGGAAGGAAACGGGGGGGGTTTATCACCCTCGAAATGAAGAGTAAAACTTCCCCTCGCCTCAAAGGATATCTGTAACTACGTGCTGGAGTTAATCATGTGCATATTAATGGCTTAGTGCGTGACTTGTAAGTAGTTAAAATGAGGGAGATTGCGTTTTTTTCCACCGAGAAGTCTCTCTCGTTGTCCAACAAGAGGACAAGATGGCAGCTCAGCAAGTATTTTGAGCATGGTGTGGGTACATATTAAATCCCTAACATGTTCAGAGAAGACCTGCATTTCGCCAACATTTGCTGGCTGTGAAGGTAAGCTGACAACTTGCAGACTGCTTTACACACATTTAGCTCGTCGGATAGTTAGTACGCGAACATTAACCAGCGTGAAATAGTTGCGACTTCTGTATGTTAGCTCGTTAGCCTGCTAGCCTTCCAGCTAGTCAACAGTTGGTGGTGGGAGCAAAAAGTTGCCACGCCACAAGAAAACTTTTAATACCGAGTTGTACTCCTTTTGTAGTTTGTTGATATCGTTAGCGTAATATTGAATAAGTTTAAGTAACATTTAAATATCCGTCATTTGTTGGAGGTTGGCGTTTGACAGTTCGTACTTATTTCCTCAACTATTTAGCTTTGTAGCTCGGTTAGCTAACGTGTTCTGTTTATCGCTGATAACCTACACTGGTGCCATCTGCATATACCAAGGTTTAGTTGCTTGGTCAGACGCAAAATATATATATTTTTGATGCGATTTCTCGTTTTTGATTGCGTTTTGGACGGCAGCTGTTGTCAGAAACCCGTTTGTTTTCTTGTTGAGTTACCTTTCTTGCAATTTCACTCTTTTTGACATCTAGATGACAGAGACTGATTGGAAGGTTTAAAAATGTCTGCCTCTAGTTTTACTTAACGATGCCAACAAAAGCAGAGACGAGCGTTTATTTCTCTTGATTGCACTCAGCAAGACAATATAAGTAATGACAAGCCTGCGTGGTTGGAAATTTAGACATGTCCAACCATATAAACGTCCTTGTTCTTCCCCAAAGAACATTATGTTCCTTGTCATCAGGCAGTGGTTTTAGTTTGACAGCAGAACACGGCAGGGGGGGAAAGCTTTTCAATACGTGGCCTTTTTGATTGATCGATTCATTCCTTGTTTAAGATGCATGTTCTTTAGCCGTATAGTGTTTTCAAGTGGCTTAAACGTAGTTGGATGTTCGAGTGTTTTGCATGTAAGAGCACTTTTGTTTGTTTCTTTGTTTGTTTGCTTTTTTGCTATTTTATTTCATTCACTCAGAAGTGCAATTTTAACTGTTGGCATTATTCAGAAAAATCATAGAATAAAGTTTTTAAAAAGTTTTGTTTGCTAAGACTTTCTGTGACGCTGGTGGAAAAGGTGTCATTAAGCTGTTTTTGGGTTTTTTTAGGGCAAATGCAGCTCCATGTAATTTCCTGTTTGCGCGAAACAGTTGCCGTGTCAACAGGTGTTGCTATGCACGCCGCACCCCCTCCGCGAGCCCACTGCTTACTGACGTGGGCAGTGGGTCAGTTGCCACCTGTCCCTGGCAGACGGTGGCAGTTGAAAACACAAGACAGAGGTGTAATTCGAAACCTTTGGCTGAAGTAGCTTGTGATGCACCAAGTATCACGCTACAGCGAGCTAAGAAAAGACCCGTTCAGCTAAATAGCGTCGAAGGACTCTCGTTTCAGTGGTTAAAATGCGCATTGTGTCAATTTCGAAACGGTGGCTATTGTGTGAAACTTTTTTGCCTGTTGGATATCGTGAAATTAATGCGTAATGACAGCTTTGGGCAGGGCATTTTTGCATCTCACACATCGCAAATCTTTTATTTCCACAAGAAGAAATCAGGTTGGAGTGAAGTGAGGATCTTTCAGGTTCATCCCTCTACGTGATGCGAGTCTTTTCATTGTCCAACCACTTGCTGTTTCGTGCCTCCTAACGCATCTTGGATGTGACTTTAGTATTTCATAATCGCCTTTATAGATTGCATTTCTAGTTCTGTCTTTGCTAATTCACATAAAGTACGTGTGTGTGTGTGTGTGTGTGTGTGTGTATCTGTCCACTGCCACACCTGTTCTCCTGTACAAACTTGTGCCATATGTTCTCTCAACATAAGCGTAACTAATCCCCAGTAGCTCAGTTCAGCGCGCTGTTGTCAGTTAATGCTACTTCTGTGTAAGACACGTACAGCATGCAGGGGCCCTTCTTTGGTGTATGCTTATTGGCCTAATTAGCATTTAATTGGAATACTGTACAGGTATAATTAGCATTAGAAAGCAAGCTCTCTTGGGCCTGTCATTAAATGTGGTTTTGTTTTTCCAGTAAAGGTCACTTGTCCATTGATGAGGACAAGAGAGAGAGAGGAAATAAATTAATGGAGATGAATGTGTTAAATGTGAACAGTTATGCACAAGTTTAACCATGTTCTCTCCCCTCCCCCCCCTTTCCTACCCTGGTTTCTCTCCAGGTATGGCCTCACAGGTTTTGGTCTGCCCACCGCATGTGTATCAACCCCAGACAAGTGCCTTTAGTGTGAGGAAAGTGGAGCCGGACAACTGTGTGTACCATGAAAAGACCCCTCGTACCTATGTGGTTGGTGTGAACCTAGGCATTGCGCACCCAACCAGTATTGTCCCGCCGTACAAGACAGAGGTTTTGGAGGGTGTGAGGACCTGTGTCACCCGGGACTCGTTACTGACCGTGTCGTCGTTGGCCTGGGAGGATCTCTGCAGGGGACTCCCGCCGTCATACACACGGCTGGAGCCAGGTGGAGTTGTGGGGCGTGGCTTTGGAGAAGAGGATAGAGGAGACGGCGGCAGGAGGAGAGCAGGTGGTGGTAAGGGAGACCAGCAGCAGCAGGAGGAAGGTGGAGAGGAAGAGGGGAAGCGAGGGTGGAGCGGAGGTTTGAATCCCTTCGACGGAACCCTGCGATGTGGGTTTAAGCGCAAAGGGGAGGAGCTGGATAACAGTACGAGCACTATGCAGATTGTAGAGGAACACTCAGCACTACCCCCCATTCTGCAGGGCAATGTCGGAACGGCAGGGGTGGCCCCCTCCAAGCAGAGTGGGCTGAATGTGGGTGGGGCTGGGGTGGCGCCAGGGGGCGGGGCTGGCGACGGTGACTACCAGCTGGTGCAGCATGAGGTGTTGTGCTCCATGAAGCACACGTACGAGGTGCTGGAGTTCCTGGGTCGTGGAACCTTCGGCCAGGTGGTGAAGTGCTGGAAGAGGGGCACCAACGAGATCGTGGCTGTGAAGATCCTGAAGAACCACCCGTCGTACGCACGGCAGGGCCAGATCGAAGTGAGCATCCTGGCACGGCTGAGCGGCGAAAACGCAGAGGAGCACAACCTGGTGCGCGCCTTCGAGTGCTTCCAGCACCGCAGCCACACCTGCCTGGTGTTCGAGATGCTGGAGCAGAACTTGTACGACTTCCTCAAGCAGAACAAGTTCAGCCCGCTGCCTCTGAAAGTCGTCCGGCCTGTGCTGCAGCAGGTGGCCATGGCACTGAGGAAGCTCAAGAGCCTGGGTCTGATCCACGCCGACCTCAAGCCCGAGAACATCATGCTGGTGGATCCTGTCAGGCAGCCCTACCGCGTCAAGGTCATCGACTTCGGCTCGGCCAGCCACGTCTCCAAGGCCGTGTGCTCCACCTACCTGCAGTCCAGATACTATAGGTGAGCCATTTTTACTCTTGACTTCACTTTTTGGTTTTGTGTGGATGTCTGTGTGCTTCATTCTGTATTGTTTTTGCTTGGTTTAGGTGGGTTGATATGGTTTTTGTGGACAGGGAGCTAAATTGTCTCTGGTGTTCTTGCTGTCACTTTATTTTTAAGAAAGGACATCATTGGTAGAAAACTTGTCTGAGTGAGACTGGTGATCTGGGTCAGTTTGTGTTTTCCATGCTGTAGTGTTCTGTTTGTCATCTATTTGATCATATTGTCCTGGATCATCTGTTTCTTTCAGATGGTGGCTGTATAGTCATATTTGAACAAGATCTTATACTTCCCCTCTTGTGCAGTAAAGAGCTAAACTCATGCAGCTTGTGCTGCCTGGTTTTGAGGAAGTTCAAGATGAGGAAGTTTCAGCTTGTGTGTTCTTCCAGAACAATTATGTAATATGGAGGGTTGTCCTCCTCCTACTGGACTGCTGTTCGTGTCAGCCTAGGCTTTTCTTCAGCCTCTGATGACCGCTATGAGGTTACACCCAAGCTTACTGTTATGTAACTTGACACGAGTGAAGATTTTGAAGGCTTTGTTGCTTCCACAGAATAGACTCTTCAGGATTGCTCTTCCTTCCCTCTTCATTGGTAAACCATTTAAAAAAACATCATGGTTGGTTATGGGTTGTACCCTAGATTAATGTTATTAAATGTTCTTGGCGGTTCCAATACGGTGGTTTCTATCATTACGACAATTGAAAATTGCCTGCTAGTGAATCCGCTTAGATGGATAGTATGATATGATAAAGTAAGATGATCATTACCAGCACAAAGTACAGTATTGATTGAAAAAAACTGAAGTAATGGCATATTCTCAGAAGGAGTCACAAGTGATTCAATCATTTCTCACAAGTGATTCAGTCATTTCTCACAAGTGATTCAGTCATTTCTTTTCTTTAGATGTTCAACAGCAAAAAAAATAAAAAAAAAATCATGTTTTGTTGATTTTGTGGTGGGGGATGAATCGGGGCTGTTAAATATTTCAGTGGGATGACTGAGTATTCAAGTCCAGTGGAAAGTTTCTGATGCCATCATTAAGGTTGTGCCACGCATGTTTCTGAGGAAATGATGTTTCAAAACAAAACAAAAAAAAGGTGTAGATTAAAACCAAAAAATCACCCCTGTCCTTAACCGACTCTCACAGTTCCCTGAGCAATGAAGAGTCGAAGACTCTGTGCTAAACGGGTCACGGTCATAGAGTTAGCGGAGCTCCTCTGCGCATCTAGTTAGCCGTGTTAGCTCTGCTGTCCAGCTGTGCTGGCTGCAGGCCGTGTGTTTGGGATCTTGGCTCATGGCGCTGTCAGTCTCTGGCCTTGTCTGGTAAGGCAGTGGTCCATAGTTCTCGCTGGTACAGGTCACGGCTGCAGGCCCGCGGCAGTAACGGTGCCCTATGGCCCACGGCAGCAAGCGCCCAGCACCGGGAGGCCCTTCAGGGTGGAGCACATGGTGTAGAAACTCGGGTTTCGCCGACAGGGAAAGACGCTCTCAAATTAGACTCTCCTGAGATCACTTTGAGCATGTCACCCATAGGTATTTTTAGATGCTTCTACAGATGACTGTGTCATTGGTTTGTATTAGTGTGCTATGGCCACCATGTTTGTAAAGGGAGGTTACTGAGCTTCTACATACTTGAGGTTTACTTAACAGGCTGGGTTTTAAAATGGCCTGCACCCACACCACTTTGTTGTTGTTGTTGTTGTTTTTGTTTTGGATTGCATTTATTGTCTATTGTCTTCTTTAAAGCATGGCCACTTTAATAAAGGAGGACATATGGTGTGAAGATATGACACAACACAATTAAAACCATAACCTAACTAGCTAGCTAACAGATGTCCAGTTTGAACTAGAAATTGACAATATAAACGAACGTTTTATGCACCAAACTTGGCACCTACATACAGTATTTAAGTCTGTCAAAGTGTACAGGAGGTATCAAATTAATCTTTCTTACTCTTTAAAAGGAAAGGCTGTGCTGACCACTGAGAACACAAGTCATTTTTGTTTTATGGTATTTTCACACCGCAAAAATAGAGCCCAAACTTTTTGCAGTAAGTGGAAGTGAAATTTCAACCAGTGAAATTCAAGATATTTGCTTTGACATGTATGGGACTCGGTGTCTGACTGACATAGTGTTGATCAGTGGAGAGTGACAGCCACTCCAGATGAGTGATGAATAAGTGACCAGACGGAGGACCTGGTGCTGAAACACCGGACCTAAATCTGTACATCTGGCCACCTCAAGCTCTGCTCAGTGTGTTCTGGTCATAAGTGTACCAGGTGTTGGTGCTGATCTCATTCTCCCCTGTTTCCTTACACACTTTGCTGCGCTGTTTTCAACGCAGGACCTGTATCCACACAGGCTGAACAAACTAAAAGGCACACTCCTTTGGTTCGTCATCTTCACAGCGTGTTTGCCCTGAACCACTGGACGCGCACAGCTGTGACTGTTTGCAGCAGAGTTAACAGTCGCAGCTGATAACAATGGAGCTAGATTGTAGCACTGGGGGGAGTGGCTTCACTGAGGGGGGGAGTGGCTTCATGGGGGGTGGCTTAACTCTGGTAGAGGTATGCGTCATGGCTTTTGTACATTATTGCATCTGAAGGGCTGGGGCAAATCCATATTCTCCTCTGCCTTGCAGGATAATATGATGTGAACCATGGTCATGTCCCCCCTTAAAAGACCCACATTCAAAATTGTGCAACAGTTTTTAATGAGCCCAGTGTTGTGCAGTTGCATATCGCTCCACATGATTCATTTGTAACTCTTTGTGTTTTTTTGCTTGTCACTTAAAAACCTTGCTTAATAGAAAAATCCTAAAAACAGATTCCTGTGTAGTGATGTTGGCCATCTGTTTGGACCTGTGTGATAAACTGCAGCTTTCTCTGGGTTTGAACCAGTACTGATGCCACATAATAAACATGTCTGGAACAGAGGAAGATGAAGGAACGCTTGCTCTATTCCAGATAGCCAGAGAGACCATTTTAATGTGTTTACAGTGTGCTGCTTAGCCTCTGTAAAAGGACTCCAGTAATAGGTTCGTGTAAATTTAACTATTAGCTACAGGTTTGTACACCATTTTGTAATAATGGTTTTCTTAAGCCGTATTATAAATGAATTATGACATGCAAATATGTTGTAGTGTCAGAGTTGCCTTCGGAGTTGTTTTTGTTTACACATATGTCTGTTTTCTTGAAGTGGGTTTTCTCGCTGGCTTTCCTGATGAGCAGACGGCTCTCTGGCATTACGACAAGCGTGTAGTGGCTCCTTTGGGAAGTGAACTGGATGAGTCTTTTGGAAGCTGAATGTCTAACAGCAGGGTCCTTCCATTCCTGGTACTACTTAAAGCTAGCTGGGAATTACAGAGGGGCTTTTCACGGAATCTGTCTATGTGGAAATTCAAATCGGTCATCACTGCAGGAGGTACACCTGTGGGAGAACTCGCTGCAGGAGGTACACCTGTGGGAGAACTCGCTGCAGGAGGTACACCTGTGGGAGAACTCGCTGCAGGAGGTACACCT
>JAOXYF010000010.1:1759889-1783552 GCA_028565775.1 Sternarchorhynchus goeldii
CTCCCGCCATCCTACCCTACCCCCCTTCCAGGCCCGTGGCCCACCTGTTACCCTCGCCCTGTCCGGCTCCACCTCCGGCGCCCCACCCTGTCCTGCAGCCTGCCTTCAGCCTGGTGCACCAGGGCATCAGCGTGGGCATCAACCCCCGGCTGTTGCCCTCGCCCACCCTGCATCCTCAAGGACCCTTCAAAGCTCTGTTTCCAGCACATTCGTACGTAACGTCACCTGCCTTCGCAGGCTTCCCCCTCAGCCCCAGCAAGCTGCCTCAGTACCCGTACATGTGAGCTGGAGCTCACAAAACACCCAGCACTGACACACACACACACACACACACACACACACACTGCTCCCTCACCTTTTCCTTATTGTGTGTTTTTTTTTTTAAGAATCTTGTATTTTAACAATTATAAAACGATGATTAATTGGGCTGTTACGCCTTCATAAACATCATGGAGAAAATGAACGAATGTGTATGAATTGATAGAGAAATTTCATGTTTTTTTGCACATTTGATACAACCCCTCGGTCATTAGCTCCTCCCCTGTACAGAGCGGGTCTTGGTGAAACATCGGTCCTCTCTATAACTATTTTTCGATGTTGCCTTCTTGTGTGCTAGACGCACCGACTTTATGGTGAAGCCATCCTGGTCTCCAGTGGTCGGGCCCACACATTACATTTATGTGCGTTTGACTCCCCCTTGTGGTTTACTGGTGTTACACTTCTGTATTTTTGTAGTAGGTTTGTGCCCCCATCCCCAGTGTTAACTCTGTGATCCTGTATTTAAGGTTACCGAGCTCTGCATGACTTTGCATGGAGATGTTGGACTCAGAGGGTGGGACCCAAACCCATCCCTCTTTCTCTGTATGCTGAGAAACATTGCATTGTAACCTGATCTCACAAAAAGTGCCTTAAAAAAAACAAACGTGTCTTTGGCACCCTTGCTGTTGGAGGACTTAACCTGTGCTGCAGCACGGAAGGTATCCCACAGTCCTTTGCGATATCTGTGTTGTCCCTTTGATGCATTTGGCTGTACGTTAGCCAGCTTCACCATCTGTACGTCTGTTGCGCAATATCAGTTGGTTCGGTCATCCCTTTTGTCTCTTTATACAAAGTGGCTTATAAATAAGATGATTATGCTGTGTGTGTGTGTGTGTGTGTGTGTGTCTGTGTGCGCACGTGCGTTAAACCATACTCACCTAATAACAACTGTATTCAAATTTTCTGGGGTGGCCATCTCTCCCACAAAAACCTGTTTTGTCACCTTTAGTGGGGAGGAACTAGACATTGTCCTTGATATGGGACTGAGCTGGCTGGAACTCTGTCTGCCACGAGCATTATTTACTGACCTTTAACCCCCCTCACTACGAAGAAGGCCTACGGCTCTTCTGTGGCTGCCCTCGGCCTGGGACGGACATCGGGAGGAGGGTCTTGACCCTCGACGTCCTCAGAGTTGCGGCGTCTCTCGGCTTCTTCCCTCTGGTGTCTGAGTTGAGAGAGTCCTGCGTGGAGGGTTCTCACTGGTGTATGTTTTAGGTTGTTGAGATGGTTCAGAGTGAAGCGCTGATGGTTGCTGTGTCTGTGTGTAAGGCAGCAGGGCTGGCTGCATCGCTGCACCACAGGCTCTCCCTGGGTGGGGTAAAAAAAATTTAAAAAAAACTATGAAGAAGAAAAGTTCGAATAATTTCATATTTGATAATCACTTGCTATTCTTTTACTAAATACTAACAGTATTTACACTGTTTAACACAACTGCAATACAATTCATAGCTTCTGGGTGTAATAATGTTTTGTTTATTCACTATTTTAATTCCCTTTTTCTTTTTTCAGAATTAGATGTGTGTGTTCGGTATTGGCATTAATCTGCAAACAGCTCTTTAAATCCATTGATGTGGTTTCATGTTAGCTTGTGCAGAGATTTCAGTATTCAGTGTCCACATTATCGATCTGTCATTGCTGGAGTATTTAGTGCTTTTCAAGTTGTGAGTTGTGTGCAATTCCTTCTCATCATAAGCATGTAACGAGATTCGTACATTTTCATTGGTTGACGAGCTTTTCTGATGCTGGCTGTTTTAATTTGATACATTCCATCAGGGAGAAATTACATCGTTTTCTGTGTGCTTCTTGTGTTTTTAATTCTTGTGGGTTTTTTGTTTATTAGGTGCGTTATTTCTTTGCAATCTTTATAAAGATGCTTTTGCTACACCAAAGAGTAGTTCATTTCTTATGCAGAGTAGCTACTGTTTTTAGCATAGACCTCAAGCATATTGTAGTTGGGGATATAGTCAACACACACACTCAGACATTTATTATGTATAAAGGTTGAGGTTCATGTTTAGCTTTTTGGCAAGTTAAATGATTGGTTTTGTTTTTTTTCGTGAATGTACCATAGATAAGCTGCTACTCACTGATTGCCACTTCATAATAGCTGTGAGGTTAAAGTGATTAACTTTGTTCTCAGCCTTCTTGTTTTGTATCTGTCTGATCACCTTAAGATAGACGTGAGGTTTTTCTTTTGGTTTTACTCTACTGACTGGCATCAAAAGCATTTTAATGGCTTTGTGTATTGTGCTTTTCTGTTTGAAGTGTGATTGTAACTACTGTATTACAAGTTATTGAAGTTTGGTTTGTTGTGTGTTTTGGACGTGTACTGTCCACCCCCACCCCACCCCCCCAAAATTTCTTTGTTTGGTTTTTTTTTTTCCCTGTTTGTTTCCATCTGTGCATGTTCTGTGATTTTATGAACTTGGGGCTCATTATTACATATTAAATGCATATTTGTGTATATCTTGAGTACAGATTGATATTAGGTCTTTGAGTACAGATTGATATTAGGTTTTTGCTCAAGCATAGCTTACAGGATAGGTTTAACTTTATCAGACATGTGACAGTTAAATACAGGCTTGCAATGTACGAGTGTACCTTCATAAAAGCCTGCATGATGTCAACTCTTGTTGATTTTGTTGTTTGCGGCAGGTTATCTGCTTTTCAATATGTTTTGATCAATTTCAGTACTTATGTGCGTTATTGTTAACAAACCCAAGCCTGTTTTCAGTACTTTTAATTTTTCAGGCAGTGTGTATAGAATATTTTGAATGGTGTGCAAACCTGGACAGCCACCATCTTCCCTCCTCTGGATCTTTTTGTTTTTGGTTTTTGTGGTGTAGATGTAAACATCACATAAATACACAAACATATATTTATCCTGCTCTGCAGAAGGAGCTGTGTTAAACTAGTGCCTTTCAGACGTGCTTCTGACACACACACACACACACACGTGCGCGCGCACAGCCTGCAGTTATCCTGTCCTGATCTTTCTCACACACACACACACACACACAAGTGATGTTCGGCTGTATGAGAAATGAGCGTAAAGGGTCAAACAGCAGTTTGAATGTTGTTCCCATCTTGTTCCCTGTCCTGTGCGCAGCCTGTCCATAGTGTTGTGAAGTTTGCTGTCCTACCAGCACTGAGAGGTGATGCCCCCCCACCCCCTGGGTCCTGTTTATTTTCACCTTTGGTAGTGTCTCCTCCTTGGCAGTCACAAGTGAAACATACAGTGTTGTCTGCACATGAGATATATATGTACGTGTGTATATGTATATGCCCCCCCTTAATTTAGACAAGCAAAATAGAAAATATTTACACTTTTGTTGCTGGGTTTTGAGTGGGTTTTGGTTTTGTGGGTTTTATTTCCTTTGTTTTTATCCTTGACACAAATCCAATAATGCCATGCTCTCATGCTATCAGGGATCATACGATTACACTGACTCGGCCCTTGTTTGTAAAGGAAGCTTTACATCTACACACTGTGATCGCAAACGTCAGTCCCACCGTTTACCAGCTTGTCCCGACGTTTTTACCGAGCAAAACAATAAACAGTACCTTCACTGCAACGGGACAAAAAAAAAATCATACCATTGTGCAAGTGAGTTGCTTTAATGCACTTCATGCAGTTGGAGATCTGTCCAAAAATGTACCACCAAATCACTTATTTCACTTTTTTACTTGTAGGTCAAGATGTCATGAGGGATGTAGCACTGGGGACAGTTACAAAATCTAGTATTCATTCACACATTGTACAGTAGTAGGCATTGCATCCCATTTATAAATCATCTTTTTGTAATCTGTCTTCTGACAAGATCTACCAAAACCCAACTGGAGATGTAACTAAAATTTAGTTAATTGTGTTTGAGATGGGCAGTAGAGGAATTTCAAACTAAAAACCATCAAACTAAAATTTTACCCAACTTCATTTATACCAAACAATTTGGTCTGATTTAAGTTCTTGGCTTGATTTAAATTTGTTTTGATTTGAGCAGCGTTATTTTAGAGATTGTTGTACAGAAATTCAGGGTCTTTGTATTTGTCATGTGCTACACTGTATAACGATTCCTCTCCTGATGTTTGGGTTTGATTGCTTTAGAACTATTCACTTTTTTTGTTGCAGAATATATTTTTAGTAGAAGTTAAATCTCACTGCAAGTTATCAGATAATATACTTAGACTTCAGAGCACATGGACTTGATTTAATAAATCTGAACTGTTACTGTTTTAATATTTGTAGGTTTTGTGGCTTTCTAATTTGTTTGCTTATGATTTTTGATGCTACATTAGTTTGCCATGTAGCCATTGCACTGTGCAATATCCAGCGTATGAGGACTGGGTTTTTATGTGTAATGTGTCTCTTGCAGTTTTTGGTCATTATTTCTCTCTAGTTCTCAGTGATTTATATGTGACCAAAGCCTTATGTACTTTGTCACAAAAAGCGGGTTTTCCTGGTGATTATGTGGTGTCAAAGAAATGGTGTATTGTCGAAATTCACTTTGAATTAAACTATGTATTGCTGCAGGCATATGCTGTGTATCTGATTTATTCCGCAGTGTGGACCTTTTCCCCCTCGTTTGCCTGAAATTATGTATTATGTGATTTTACACATTTCTATAACGCCTACTGCGCAAATAAAAAAACGATCAAACAGCGCCATCGCATGGATTAAGTTTAAAGCAGTCGTCCCTCCTTATGACAGATTTTTTTTTGTTTCCGTTTATGTAATTGAACTGATTATTCAGGCCTCACTCCACTAGAGCATCTATTTCCCGCTTCAAATGAACATTGAGCGCCCTCTCATTACATTAGAAACTAATTCTTACATTTACAAGTGCACGTGCATGCGTAATGATTATAAATTAAATTATAAGATAAATTACATCAATAGTTATGTCATTAGTTTGCTCCGTATGAGCCAAAGGGAATGTGAGGTTACGTGATCATTGCCATGTTAACGCCACCCTGCGCGCTCTCTGTTTTAAAGGTGCCTTCTAAAAGTTGTTTACAATTCATCAGGGTTGCAAGCTTACGCTATGATTAAAAAAACGTGTTACCCGAATGGTACGCGTTTAACATTGACTTCATTTGTCATTTTCACTTAAACCCACCAGAGGTCGATATTCTGTATCGGTGGGTTTTTTGATACAGTACCTCATCACCAGTTCGCCTGCGTGCTCTTTTGCGCCTCAGATACGTGATATTTTTTGCTAACGAAATAACTCATTTTTTTTATTTCGGCGACGCTGATGTCGGTGCGCGAGATGGCTCTCCGTGTCCCGCCTTTGAGATCGGAACGTGCTTTTCGCATCCTGAAATGACAAGTACATTGACATTACATTTAACGCGCACGGTTTATTTCGCGGCCGTTTGATGGACCGGTTGGATGCGTGTTCCGCGGACTCGTAGCCATAAAGTTTCGATGCTGCCTGTTCGGCTGACATGCAGACAGTACAGCGAAGACGGCCTCAGCTTTAGAAACTGGAAAGGATAGATCAAATGTCTTTTGTGGTACTTTTAGGCCCAGTGCTGAGTATATCCAGTGTAGCCAGATGGCCTCAAGAAATGCATGTACCAATTTTTGCGTTTTAAGATCCGGATGGAATGGCAAGCCCGCTGTCCGAGCCTTGTCGGAATGGACAAGCCCGGCTATGGAGTGCCGCGTGCTTCCTCAGAGCTGTCGAAAACCCCTCGGCCTGAATGGAGTGTGGACCAGGTGTCTGATATCTGTGGGGATTACCCTGCTCATCCTAAAACCCGTATTCGCTATAGAGGGTGAGAAATAATTTCTTCATTTGCTTGACAACCTGTTTGAGTGTCTATTGTTTCCGGTAGCGGGTGTGATTTAGTCAGGTGGAAAGCGTTTTTGTTTGTAAACGTTTCTACATTTCTCGGTTGTCAAACATTTTTGGTGTCATTTCTCGGTTGTCAAACATTTATGTTTTGGTGGCAGTTTTAGGCTACTTCGTTCTCCTTTCTCATCCCGCTGAATTGTAAGGTTTCATCGAACGATTTCATCTGAAAGAGACTCACGTACCTATTTATGGCTGCCTTTAAAATCGCAATGCGCAACATCAACTGACCACTTGAATGCATTTAAGTTTTTCTTCTTTCTTTTAAATACTGTTTTCTGTAACAGAAACCGTGAAACACTTGGTGTATTTAATCTTCGTGGTGGGAAAGGACGCGCTTACGCTTTGTAAATGAAAGATACTGAATTTGCGTATTTTTCACCTCTCTTTACTTGAGGTTGGCGTTCAAACGCCCCATGAAAAAGCAGACCAACACCGTGCAGGCAAATCGAGCTAAAGGATGTGTGGGTATAGAGCATGTGCTGTTTGTTCGGGGTTTGAACTGGCGCAGTGCTCTGCGCGCAGATGTGTACGCAACTGTTCTGGTCTCTGCCTTTGTTTTCATCCCGTTTGTCGATGATTTGCGCCCGCCCGTCAGCGCGCCTCTTGGAGCAAACGCGTGATTAAGTGACCGAGAGGACATTTTCGATTTAGTCATTGCCTGTACTGTTTCCACGAAATGACGCTGGAGCTCTGGTGATGTCAGCCATTTACTTAATTCACACAGGAACCCAATACAAGCCTACTGTTATTTACAGACGTTGTTTATATCAAATACAACGACAATGATCGATGTCAAATGCATAAGACAACAAATTCTCATTTACAGTTGAGGCAGATAAAGTGTTTTAACTTTATTATCCCTATATTCATATATGCTTGGGAGCAGACTGGCATCATAAATATGCAGTAACTGTTTTCTTGCTCCAGCATACCTGATCAAACTCATCACGTGATTATCAAGCTTTTCATTAGCAGAGTCAGGTGCACTAGGCAAAGCTTGAAGCAAAGATCTGCACCTGAACTGAGATCTGTGAATAAACTCATTAACATGAACCAGTGAGGCTGGTGACACATACCATCCCAGTTCTAACTGCAGGTCGAATACATGTTTATTTGTAGAAATTGATAAATTTGTATGCTTTAGTGATTTTAAGTCGGTGTTCTTGACAGAACATAAAAAAATCTATATATTTGATCCTGTGCCTCAGGTGATGGCTGTAAAAATATATTTTGAATTAAAATTGTAGAAATGTTTTCATGATTTCATAATGACTTATTTACTCCAGCTTTTTCTAGTTGTACTAACAAGTTTATGTAAACAGCCTCACCTGTGTAGCCTCTATTGGAATAAAAGTGCCTTTTCTGATGATGGTATCAGGATGCTGTGGAATGGATAGACTGCGCTCTATCAGCTAAACTCTAGAGAGCCCAAGTTCACTTACATTCTTCTCTTCATCTTTATCCACACCAGTGTGTGTATGTGTTGTGTAGTGTAGTGTGTGTGTGTAGTGTAGTGTATGCCTTCCTGGAGACATGGCTGTTAGTTTTCTTCAATACCTCCATAGTGATGCTCCAGCAAGTGAACAGGAGCCTACTGTGCAGTGTTGCCATGGGAACTGATCTGCCTAACATATTTTTTTCCCCACTTCTAGTGAGGAGAGGAGTGAGTGTATTATCAGAATGACAATGATGAACTGTGTTTGATCCTCCCATCCCCAAAGTGCCTGAACATTCCTCAGAGTGCTTGGGCGGACTGGAGAATAAGTTTACCTCCCAGCCAAATATGCGTAGAATGGACGTGTGTTTTGCTTGATGTGTATGTAAGGACAGCCTGTTTTGTCACCTATCAACATGTTATATTCAGTGTGAGGCCAGACGCTGTGTTTCATACAGCCGTGATGAGTTGAAAGGATCCCAGAAATATCATTAGGAGTCTGTCAGATGCCTACCAAGGCTGCACGATATGGACAAAATATCATATTGTTATTATTATTCTATGTCCGATACTACCAAACACATTGTGAAACATGGTTACAAAATTACATTAAAAAAATAAACAAGAGAAGGGAAACTTTAACATTTTTGTTGTCAGTGCTTTGATTATAGTTGCAGTACTCTACAGCAAATGCTGAAACTGCCGAGCTTATGAAAATGGCAACTTTTACTCCAGTTTCTACTTTATTCCTTCATCTTCAACCGTTTATCCTGCAAGAAACAAAAGTATCAGGCCACATCTGCATTGTTTAGACATGTAACCTAATATGTCTGCAGTAGATAAAGCCAATAAACATCTAAAATGCAAAGACGCCCACCTCTGCAGATAAATATAGTGGAAAGTCTTCCAATATTATTTGTTTCCTGTATTTATAACAGTTTTAAGAGAATGCATTCATGTTCTCTGGTTCTGAGCGCCTTCCTATAGTCACTTTATATATATGATTTGCGCTACATCTATCGCTACATCTATCGCTACATCTATCGCTACATCTATCGCTACATCTATCCCATTCTTCGTTTTAAGATTGTGTAATCCATATTGTAACACTGTGGTGTTACTTATGCTTGCTTTAGTTTGCGCAGATTTGGAATACGTTGACAAGTACTTCACACGTCTTATACACTGTATATTTCTATGTATGTAACAAATTAACTTACGTTATTCTATTACTCAAAGTGACGCGACCGTAACAAATAGAGAAGTGTAACTCTTTCGCTCGCGCGAAAAGTCCCTTAGAGCAGGTATCAACCAATTAGATCCTGTGTTCTATAAAACCGTTACACGCATTTCACTTAACGGAGAGATACGATTACATGAGATGCCTGTCGTGAATCGTTATAATAATCGTATGTTTTATTTATATTGCGCCTTTCTGACACCTTAGTTCGCGGTGTCAAGCATATTACAAAAAAACTTAAGGAATATTTTGAGATTAGAACGTAGCGAATAATACTGAACGAGCAGCAACTTTAGACTAAGATATGAAATGTGAAACTGAACAGTCACAGGCATCGGGGTCTCAAACCCCAAACATGCCTCAAATCACCTCCAGAGTTTGGTGCGGTTTAAATAGTCGTATTAAAAGGACTCATGGGAACGTTTTACAAGACCATTTTATGTGGTTAAGGATCGGATTAATCTCATTTTGCTCAGAAGGCAAGGGTTATTCCATCGGTTATGTTTAAAAGAGAAACTCTTGTGACATCCCATCACATATAGCGTACCATTAAACCATTTCAGAAAGATATCGCTTTGATTTGCCTTGCTTTGGTAAAATATCTTATTCACTGCCTTTTCTCATTCCTTATATCCCTGAATAATCTGCTGACAGTACAGAACTATTGTTTTGTACAGGCTCTGTTGTTAACCTTGTAGCATTATGGATTAACAGCCTACCTCTCAAAATGATGGCGAGAGAGAGAGCAACTGACCCAGAATCCTGAAGTCGATTAACATAATGTTCCACCGCGCAGATTCTTATAAACTGGAACCTTCACTAGAGCAGAACTGGACTAGGAAATGACCTTCATTTTTAGAACAATTATTTCTCTTTCTAATTACTCTCGCTGAGGCGATGAACCGTTTGATTATGCGCTGATGTCAGATAGAGGCCGAGTGACCGTTTCACGGCTCACGTGCTCCGTGTCCCAACACCGCCGTGCTTCATTAGACGAATTGTCCGCGTGAAAGTTGATTACGTTGTTCCATGGAGCTCCGCTTGGATACGGACGTACCCTCGAGCGCTTTTTCTCTCTTCGCCAAACACGTTGTGCTCAGCCATGTCTGTCGTCACTACGAGCTCTCGAGCTAGTTTGTTCAGGTGTTAAAACGGCATTTCCCGGTCACTATATGTAATGTGTGCACCTCATAAACGGTAACTTTCAGAAAGTACGTTGTGGCCGTTTGACTGTTGATATAAGATCTAGTAGGCCTGCGTTTATCTGTACGCTTGTCATGGTCATTAGTGATGTTGGGATTACTCAGACACCCGCGGCACTCCTGACTGGAGCTAAGATTTAGCGGCACAAAGCTGCACAGCGTTTGCCGGTCCCGTGACTGTGGCGGTGAGTCAGTGCCGAGCGTACTGCTGTGGCAGCCTGGCTCGCGCAGAATGAGGAGTCTTTGAACATTTAATCAGATTTCTTCCCGTCTCCCTTTATATCGCCTGGTTTCTGGCGTTAGGACGAAGAGTCACGCCTCTGAGGATATTAACTCGACGTGCATTGCAGTCTGTTGGGTAATAGCGTTAAAACGATGCGTGGAACATTTTCTGCATATTTAATATAGGTCTCCGATTGTCAGAGTAATTACATCTTGAAGGGAATCAGTACAGGTCATGACCTTGAATTTATTCTAAGCATATTATGTTCTCTATTGATAGAAAATGCATATTACGACAATGAAAAGGGTTATAGACAATGTTGATGCAGTATTGCTATGGCTACCATTTCCATTGTTATATATATATTCCATTGTTATGTATATGTATATATATATATATATATATATACATATACATGTATATATATATATACACATTCTTTAGAGCTCACTGACCATTTGCTATATCAATCAAAAATGGCTTCATGGAACTTTTGCCTGTATTAGAACATCTGCATCAGAAGCCTGTAATTTTCTTACCAAGTCTGCTACCACAGACAAGAGCATCTGAGGATGTGTTGAAAAACATCTCTGAGAAAGGTTGTGTTCATTTAACCTATTGCCTAATACACAGGAGGGTGAGATGGCTGAGGATCTAAACGTTTCATCTGTCTTGCTGTTATCTGCATTGCAGACCAACATCTCTGTGTAAAAATGCTCCCATTCACACCCCCTGTTTCTGTGTCTGAGAAAACAAGGGCTAAATGATGAACTTTGATTAAATACATATTACGTATCAGGACAGTAAAGGTGCGCTTTATGGTCCTCGCTGAAGTGAGATGAACTGGGGTTGAGATGGGTGAGTTTGTCAGGTAAAGGTCAACAGATGATTCAAGCGAATGTTATTTTATTTTGTTATTGTTCAGTGCGTCGATATAAAACTATATTTATTTATCTTTTGAATGATTGCTGGTGTTAATGTTGTGTTTCTATTTTGATAGAGGTGTTCACTATTTACAATGTTTATTGTTGGGTTGCTGGTATGAATTCATAATGTGAACCTTGAAAGAGGCTTGTGTGTGTGTGTGTGTGTGTGTGTGTGTGTTTTTGTGTGTCCTCATTTTTGTGAAGCCCCACCACTGTCAATTTTTCATGACACCCAGGACCACAGGCTTGATTTGAACATGTAGGCAGTGCTTTGCCTTCTCCAGATTCTCCTCGGAAACTCTTCACATTTCTTGTATGAATTAGACATGTGGCTTCACAGCATTTCTGGTGCTTTCTGGAGCTTTTCTCTTTCCCTGCCGGTGCAATCACTTCTACAGTTAAATTAGTTGGTGATCTGTGATCGTGTTCACGTAATTGTCTTTGCGTTCTTTACATGAAATTCTGTTACTCTGTACTGTTTGTTTCTCTTCTGCTCAGTATCTTTCAAAAAAGGAAGTTCTCAGCTGTTTCTCAGCTGTTTGTTTTTGAATGCTCAAACCAAACTGCAACATTCATTAAGTAATAATAAAAAGACACCCCAAAACATTATTTAATAAGCTCCATTTATAAGTATCAACTGGGTCATAGTTTCCAATGCCCCCCAAAAATGAATAAAGGAATGGTGGTGTGATTGAAAAAAAGAACAGGTCTGGTAATCTTGGTCTCCAAGAAACAGTAGTTATGTGCACAGTGGTTCACGTGACTTCATCCGGACACAATCACTGTAATACTGAAGGCTCTAATTCCTCCCCCAAAACCCATGTTTTAAAGAGTCTCGATTGCCCTTCTTTTTCCTCAGGCATCAGTTTGGCTCCAAAATGAATGCCAGGCTGGATGAGGACGAGTGAGAGGAGGGCAGAGAGAGGAGGGCAGAGAGAGGCCCAGACATGAGGGGAAAGAACGCATTAGCGCACGGTTGCTGTTAACCTGGCTGCATTCACCTGCCTTCTTTCTTGCCCCTTGGGCTCCAGCAGAGCTGGTGGACAGGCAGTCCAGCTAAGAAACACTCCTAATATCTTCCTTTAATGTCAGGTGGAGTGATGAGTTGACGTGATGGTGGTGTAACGCAGAGTGAGAACAAACAGACCTCCCCCCCATGCCCAAGGAGACAGGTGCAGGAAAGGAACACTCTTGTGCCTCAGAGTGATGCAGCATTCTGCAGCGCTGGTGTGTTACAGTCCCAGCGGCCAACTGCTGGCCTGGGCTTCATTTTCATAACGAAGCCTTTCTAGACCATTCTCCATGCTCCGCTGGTCCAGCCATGATGTATTTTATATAGTTTTTCTGTCTGGGTCTTATTTCCAGGTGACTGGAGAGCCACTCTTCCTCCTGTGTACTGTTCTGGGGCATTTCTTCCTGTGTGGTTGGCTTGTCGGAGTCTGACCCTCTTATGTTCCTGTCCGCAGACGGACTCAGCTTGGACTCCGTGATCTACCCAGAACTGTGTCTTGGCTTCCTCACTCAGCGAGGTGTTAGTGCTGCTGGGTGGCACAACGCTGCCCAGTGATGTTGATCTGGGCCTCTACTGCGTCTCCTCAATATTTCATGGCATCATTTTGCTGAATGCAGCAACGTACATGATAGCTTGTTGTCACGGCCAAAGCAGGACACTTTTCCCACACAGGCGAAATTCTGCATAACAAATATTCTTGCATTCAAGCGCGGAACACAGTAATGCTTACCCAGATTATTCAGGGCTACTTTATCATGGTGAATGAGGAAACGCAGACACTTAGATATGTTTCTTAGCCCAGATTTCATGGACAAAGTTCTTCTTGAATAACTGATAGAATGACATGGTGTGCTGTACACAGAACTACAGTCATCACTGTAATGAGGCGAAATAGTGTTTTTCACCTTATTTCGGTGTGTTCGAATAAGCAGAGGCACCGGTCTCTAATCCCTAAACCCGTACCCAGTAACAAAAACATTCTCTTTTAACCTTTACCGTTTTAATTCTATGGTCAGTCCAGTCTGAGGTGGTGTTCTTATAGCCTGTTAAGGAGGTCTGTAGGCTTTCATTAGGACGTAGGCTGGAGATGGATGTGTCTCCAGCAGAGCCAGAGCAGTGGGCTGGTGAGGATGCAGAGCCAGTCAGCAGGTGATACGACGGCCTCAGACGCATCAGCTTCAGGCGAAACCTTTAATACAGATCAGCTCCTAAATCTGCTCAGCCTGCCGTCGCCCCGCCTCCCCCTCCCTCTGTGACTTATCCACTGCTTTATCTATACCCATGGAGGCGGTGTGTGTGTATGTGGGTGTGTGTGTGCTGTCACGCTGCTAATTATCTTGTTCACTATGTATACAGATATACTGAAGGCTGCGGGTTATTCTGAACTCTATGCTGATTTGAATCTCGTCCATGTTCTCTTGTAACAGCAGCAGATGACTGATTTTTTTTTACCCTGGAAACACAGTGGTAAGACTGAACTGTTGTGGTGTATAGATCTTCATATGCATCCAGTAAATCAAAAAATCCCAAAATATACTACAGCTATACAAGAATACTTGGAGAAAAAAGAAATCCTTTAATCAGAAGCCTCCTAATTACTATGGAGCCACTGTTTTTACTTAGTGTTTCTCACCTTGATTTCAGTGTCATGTTGAAATCATAAGCCTGTTATTGTTTTTTGTTTATTGTTGTTGATTTCGGCCTCCTGTAGGATGGGTAGTCAGCCAGCAACCTCCTCACCTGCCTCTGTGGCTCCAGCTCTCCAGCTGTCTCAGTAATCACAGCCTACCAAACTGTCTGTGACTTTGGCCACCATTTTTAACCCAAACAGTAACCTTTTCAGGCACCACATTTGTGCATATGTAAAATTTCGTGATACATCACTGTTTCTGGGTTCATTCACAGTTGTTCATTCACAGTTTTTTTTTCCTACCTTCTCAGCTTACCTGGCAGGGTGGATCTCAAACTCATGACAAGGTCTTTCTAGACCTGGAAGGCTGAGCTAAGCTAGATAAATATATGCAGAGGAAATGCTTCTGACAATCTACAACCACAAATATGACTGCTAACCATAATGGTATGGAAAACTAGTAACTAGTGACAGTTCTTCATAGACATGCTCCTAATTTGGAGTTGCTGAGCTGAGTTGGTGAAGGGTGCAGAGTTATAGAATTGCCCAGGATCCACGTTTGGTCAAAAAAGAGACCTTGGTCTGTGGATGTTGTATGCAGGCATCATAAGCTCATTGCAGTACCCATATACAGTATTATTGCAGTATCCATATACAGCAGATTCAGAAGGTATTCAGGCTTGTTGCACTTTACTGGGTTGTGGATTTAATTTTGATTGAATATAATTGCAATCTTTATCCCTCAGCCTGTTTTAATTACTAATGATCTACCCTTAATTTATTAACATGTTTTTAGACATTTTTGAAAATTAAAAATCAAAAACTGAAATCTCTTGCTCACAAAAGAGTAAAATTCAGACCCTTTATTCAGTACTTTGTAAAAGTGCCTTTGGGAGCAATTATAACTCCAGGTCTCTTTGGACCTCTTGCAACTCTGTAAGCTCAGCATGCCTGGGTTTTATAAGCTTAGAATCCCTGGGTTCTGTAAGCTCAGCATGCCTGGGTTCGGGCAGTTTACCCTATACTTCATGGCACATTCTCTCAAGCTCCATCAGCTGTGAGCTTTGGCTGGGCCAGTCGAGGACATTCATCGATTTGCCCAGAAGTCACTGCAGTGTTGTTTCGGCTGCGTGCTTCAGGTCATGCTGAAATGTGAACTGTTGCAAACTCCAAGCAGGATGTCTTATGCCTTTCACTGAACAGTGACTTCCATTTGGTCAGGACTGGTTGATGGAGTGCACCTCTGTACATCTTTTTAAGAATCACCGTTGGGATTCTTCTCAGTTCCCTCAACAAGGCCCTTCTTGCAAGGATGTCCAATTAGGAAGGTTCAAGGTTGTGCCATGCGCCATCCATTTTGAAACAACTGACAGACCAGTGTGGTCCTGGGGACACTCACGGCCTTAGACGTGGTTTTCTCTTGTCCTGACAGTGCAGTGTAAATTGTGTTGCACTTATAAACCCAGGTGTGTGGCTTCCCACACTCTGTTCAATCAGTTCAAATTCTACCAGAGAAAGTTCGTGATAATTAAAGCAAACAGGATGTAACGTACACCAATGTAATAATAAAATAATAATAATGAACACCATCAACAACAATAACAACAACAATAATAATGTGGCGTGTGAAAGCAAAAAGTCTGAATAAGAGAATTTGGGTTTTGATTTATAATTAATTAATTACAGATCGATGGGTAAATAATTCCATTCAGTTACTTCCATTTAAAATCAAATGCACCTCACAATAACTTGTGCACCAAGTAACAGCACTGATTCTGAAATCAGACCTTAGTAATTGGCAGAAAGCTCACCAGTCCTACCTGGTGCCTTTGTACCAAGTGACTCAGTCGACTACCAGTATGGGGTCCCTGTAGAAGATTCAGAATGATGCTTTGTTCTGAAACAGGGGCAGCAGCTTTTGGTTGGGTTAGGATCAATAGTTACACTGTGTCTGCTTAACCTGTTGCTTCAGGCTACAGTTTGTTAAGTCTACATCAGAAATCACATCATTTGTGTGTGTGTGTGTGTGTGTGTCATTATTATGAAGCACAGCTCTTCAGTGCAGGAGTGAGAGGCATGGCTGGAGAGGCATCTTGGACGCCATCCAGGTCTGTGTCAGAGTGTTTCATCTGTTTGGTGGCACATGGACCTGGTAATCTGCTTCTGCAGTTAATGTTTTTATACCGGCTGAAGCGTGAGATGTGCCATAGGTTTGTGACACTAAAGTAGATGGAAAAGCCTCAACCAAATGTGGTTTTTAATTAGAATTTTCCCATTTCAAATGAGCTGAGATCAAGGGAGCAATCAGACTCTAATTTTCACGTTTGATTAAAGCTTCGTGCACACGTCGAGTGGCAGGCACGTGTCACTCTCAGCCTGTTGGTGCTGCGCCAAGAATGACCAAAGCAGATGGGCACCTATGAATAGATTTTTGGGAGGTGAATCCATCCTGTTGGACTGGTGTGACTCCATGCCTGGGCTCCCATGCTTGGGCATCTCGTGGTCTTCACTGGTTTTGGCCCAGTACCCACTGTCAGCCAACACCACCTGTCTCCATGCTGCAAAAGCTCCATGCCTTTCCATCTCACTGACCCTTAGTCACGCTCAGGGAGGACAGAAGCTCGAACAGTACCACTCAGGTCATGGTTGATGAATAGAAAGCTCTCGTATGTGTGCGATTACACAGTCATTTCTGATTAGCGCCTTAGTACTTAAGTACCTGGCCAGAGATCTGTGCGTAGCACAGTACATGATACATGGAGCTTCTGTGCTTTGAGTCATCCAATCGAATCACTTTGCTGTGACTAGCAGCAGTGTTTGATTAGCTTTGTTCATTTGAATCATATGACTGCTCAAGGAACCGTTAAAGGGTTTGTAAATCTTCTCTTTTGCCAGTGCTGAGTGCCGATCAGTTGCTGGAAGAATGCGGGCACTAAGGCGTTGGAGGGACTGACCAACCTGTGTGTATAACCCGTGTGTGTGTGTGTGTGTGTGTGGACCCACCTCCATGTTTTGGCAGGGCTGGACCCCCTCTCTCAAGACCCCTGTCTTTCACTGTGTCTCTCTCAGAATACCCCATATGCTCGAACTGTCAGAACAGGTGGCTATCTGCTGGAGAATAGGCTTTCAGTGTGACCTGTCACTGAGACACTGACACAGACACACTCACACATGCACGGTTGATGCGGAAGTGTCCAACTAAAGGCATTTGATTTTATGTTAGCTTTTTTTTTCTTTTTACAGACACCCTCCTGTCTGGAGCACCAAGACATGTGAATTATTAAACTCTCTTAACTGAGTGAAAAGAGAAAAATCACAGCCGTTCTCACTGTCTCGACAGTGCATGAGTGCTGCAGAGGTGCTTGGAGATGATGAATTCTGTGATTAATAGACTTTTACTGCCCTTTATTTCACTCCTATCTTGGGGAGCATAACATTGACAGAGTCGTGGGCTACACACACTGTTGAGCATCCATCACCAGGTCTGCAGTTGGAGGTCTGAGACAGAAATGTACAGGAGCGTCTACCAAAGTGTGTCTCTCTCTCTCTCTCACTTCTTTTCTCTTTCACTCTCTCCTCCCTCTCTCCCTCTCTCTCTCTCTCTCCTCTCTTCCTCTCTCTGTCTTCCTCTGTCTATCTCTTTCTCTCCCTCTCCCTCTTTCCTTACTCCCTCTCTCTCTTTTACAATAAAGGTTACTTTAAAATAGTTGTAAACATTGTGTTTGTGAGAGTTGCTTACTTTTAAAGACATTGTTTCTGTATATTTTGAATGCAAGATTCTTTTCACCTCGACCTTAAAAAAACAAAAACAACAACAAAACCCCGAACACATGCGACTCTTTTCGGTCTTCATTTCCCCGCTCAGCTGGTGATGACTCATGAGCTTTGTGCGTTGTGTTTTTATGCTGGTCATATTTTAAACAGTGCGAGCTGTTCCTCTTGAGGTTCAGAGATTATGCACAGACACAGAAAAAAGTGTGTATCCAACACTCCTCATAAAAATGCACCACATCAGCGTTAGTTCATTTCTAACCACTGAAAGTTATTTCACCATATTTGCCCATAGATGGCTTGGATATGGATGGAAAATGTAACCACCAGTCCAGCTACATAACCTGCCGGGGCTGCATAACCATACGTGTGCATGCTGCTAACACCAGGCTGAATACTGACAAGGTTACAGATAACTCTGATATAGTAAACATGCAATAATGTAAAACACTGCACATCTAGGCATAATAAATATATTACTGAAAGTCAGTAAGGTGGTCGTGTATTGAGCGTTGTTTTACTACTCAGTCACACCAGAAAGGCCTTTAGTTATGAGCAAGGATGGTACAGGTTTTTATTTTTGTTTGTGTATCGCTTAATTCTTTTTTATGCATCCTATTTTATTAAAGCACTCCAGCATGACAGTGTTGAAGCGTTGCAAATAGCAGTTTTATGAAACATTTTTTTTTTTGCACATCAAAGGACTTCAGCATTTCAGGAAGAAAATGCTTGAATATGTTTATTTATTTGTTGTTGTTTTTTTAACCAAAATGTTTTTGGAGTTCTCTTTCAAATATTCTGTCATCAATAATAACTCCCCTTTTGAAATCTATAATAAGCTCTTTCATTGTTGAGACACTAAGTTGCTTTTAAGCTACCTAAAACCCATTTCTCCAAATCCTGTTCGCGTAAGAATTATTGCATGTTGCTTTTGTGTTTCTCCAGATGAGGGCAAGCTGAAGGAGGCAGGCGTGTCGGCTGCATCGTCTGCCCCACCCGGAGCTTCCAGTGTCTCGCCCTCCCTTCCGCTCCTGCATGAGGAGGGAGAGGCTGTCTTGCAGTCCCACTCCATACCAGCAGGGGCAGCGAGCAACAGAGAGCAGGCTGTGTACTCCTCAGTGCTGACCCTGAGGGCTGGCTCAGGCACACTGCCTGGGGATCTGGTGCAGTCTCTGCCCTCCCCGCCCGGCAACAGTGACAATCGCACCAATCACAAGACCCAGGAGGAGCTGCCTGCTGGAGGGCCAAAGGCTCCTACTCATTTGGCACAAACCAAGAGCATGTTGAGCACCAGACCAGGTACAGGGGCCTCTGGGTGAACACGAGCCAGAAACGTGAACACTGCTGACCATGTGCCGTGGAGGAGATTAAATGGTTCCTGTGCAGAAGTGCCACTGCCTTTGTCAGAGCCACCTCTCCTTCTAGTATTAGTCATTTTTACAGTTCTGTATGGTGACCATCTGTATTATCTTTGGTAAAATGAGGCTACAACTCTATCATGTCTTATTAAAGAAGTGTTTGAGTCATATTGCTTCATTATCATCCACCACGAGCTCATCTCATGCCTGACCCCAGCTAAAGAAGCAAACAGGAATTTGTAAATGTGTTTTTGATGTCATCAGATTTTTACCACGTGTTGGAAAAATCTAACATTTCTGGCCTTTGATGTTTGTACAAAATATTCATCATAACCATTCAAACCATTTAAACCCTGATTTAAACCATGATTTAAACCTTTTATAAGTGTTTTTTTTACATAACTTCAGTTTAATTCTTCTATTCAGATCCCAGCAGACCTTACAGACTGTCAGAAGGGGGCCTGATGTACTTTTGGGGTTGCCTTCTGTTCAGGAATTTCTGATTATGAATACCCTGATTATATAAAATTCAAGATTATTTAAAATATTAAGCATTATACAGATACAAAATGTTACTGTTTCTAAACTTGGCTTTTGTTGTCCATTATATTCATATGGTAAGAACAAAAATCTCTTATCCAAATAACAAAGACAAAAAAAATATTTAAAATTAATATGGAGAATACAATACATTTTGATGGTTGGAACTTTAAAAGCAGTAAATAAGAATTTTGTACTTGAAAACAACATTTCTTGTAGCATGTCACAGAAATGTTGTTCAGAAAAAATGTAAAATGTGACCTTTTGCATTTGTTCATAAGAATGTTGACTTCTTTCAGAAGCTGCACTTGGTGAGGTGGTGATGACTCCAGACCTTCCCACTGCTCCTGGTTCCTTCCTCAGAATCCTGGAGGAGACAGAACCTGCTCGCATCGATCACATGACCAGCCCAGTCTCCGCCTCCACCCTGGGCTCAAACAGCAGCACGTTTGTGGGGAAGGCTGAGAATGCCTCATCCACATCTCCGGCACGCACGAACCCTGACACTGTGACCAGCGACAGCCTCCAGCTCACCACAGTGACCATCACCACGGTCACACCCTTAACTGTGACTGCCATGACTGTGACTCCGCCCACTATTGGTCCCGTGATCACAGCGGTTGTTACAACGACAGCACCTCCCACAACATCCACTGAAACCACAACACTCGCAACGGAACCTCCCACGACGACAACCACCACTACTACCACGACGACTACCACGACAGCTGCACCAACAACAACAACAACGTTAGCAACTACGACCACCACAGCGACTCCTCAAAGCTCCACTGTAGCTACCTCTGGAAGCAGTACCACTGGGACAACCCCCCCTACCGAGAGCTCTCCTACAACCTGCAATGTCACGGAGAAGCTCTGGGTCCGAACCGGTGAGAACAGTGAGCTATCTCAATCATTAGTCTCAGATTTCAAGAGATCATATTGCTTGAACCCAAGGTTGATACTGTAGTAGAATTTCAGGATGGGGAAAGGTGTTAAACATACAAATCAATCATTTTGTTCCAAGGAATCAAGTATTTATAGACATGTGACAAGGCAAAAGTCCTGCTCTTTGTGTGCTACCAAATTTATTCTCAGTAAGACTGTACTTAACCTAGAGGCCATCACAGTTCAAATTAATTACTGGCAGACAGGCTGGGTAAAGTTAGCTGGGCAAAGTAGATGGGTATGGTTAGCTGGATACGGTAGATGGGTAAGGTAGCTGGGCGTTTCACAGCAGTACAGCTAGCAAATGAAGACTGGACCTAGCACACCTTAAACAGCTCATGTTTACGTGCAGAAAGGCACATAAAACCAATGATGTCACTGAAATGAGAATTAGAGAGCATTAAAAATAAAAAAAAAGACAGAATGATGGGTCCTCGGATGCCTCAAATGTAGATGTTCACAAATTTCATGCAGGATTTTTTCCACATGGTTACTTATGATGCAGTGGTAGCTGGTGTTTTGATTCATTTTTAATTATGAGTTATTTCACAACTGCAGTAGATGTTCTTCTGTTTCTTCTTCTGTTTTATTTATAAAACATTTTGTAGAAATATTGAAGTAACCTGCCTTGAAATGGTCCTACAATGAAGTGCAGCATGCAATCTACATTATTGATCAATCTACATTATTGATCTACATTATTGATCAATCTACATTATTGACTGCTCATGTTGGCAGCCGTTGTCTTAAAATATTAGGTTTATGACTCACGCATGGGATTAAATGAAAATTATTGTAAATTTCAATGTTAAACCTTTTTCTGTATCTTCTGTAAAGCTCAGTGGTTAGGAACAAAGTTCTTGTGAGAACAAATGTGGGTGTAATTGGAGAACCCCCTATATTTTGTAGATTAACAGTCATCAGAGCTTCTACTTTAGTAAAATAAAGGTTCCTCTTAATCCTACTCCTAATCCTAATTATAATCTTAATTCTAAAATCTTAATCTTCCTGGTTCAATATTGTGTATTAACCTCTTCAAGGCAGAGTGGGAGATGATTCCACTTTTGTTCTGAAACTGCATGTAAATTGTGTTCTGTAGATGGACTGGCCATTTTGTCTTGAGTACTGTGATTTTCAAAGCACTTGACAAAATAACAGCATCTCATCTCACTCTGCGTATGTGTTGGTATCACCCAGTTTTAGCCATCCAGATGAAGCGGAATCATCTAGAAAGTGGTCTGAAACAGAACTTGTCTAAAGGCCTGTCGTTTGCCCTACAGAGAGCCTTTAATGACTCCAGCGTCCGAGTGGAGGTGGGTCCAACCTTGACCTGAATGTTCTTTACTGTTACTGAATGATCCTACTGTTTTACTCCAGCAGCCTGCAGTTCACCACTGGTCACAAAATGTACATGAATAGTTTTTTTGCTGCTGGAAACAGTGTTATCTTCAGTTATGAACAAATTTACACTGATTTGGTGTCAGAATTGATGCTTTTCAGATATTTCAAAAAGTGTTCTCTAATGCATATTAAAAATTTAATTTTATCAGCTATTGCATCCTGGTAATTGAAATTTCACAGTGGAAAAATGGTGTAGATTTGTAGGTGGCAGTGTGAAAAGTGTTTCTATCATGCACACAACCTTCTTCACACGTGTGCACAAGTACAGAACATTTTCCTCTGAGTGTAAACGTGTGGAAGCAGGGCTTGCTCCAAGCCAGCCCAATGAAGCCACTACCCTTTTTCACACAATGTCCCGGTTGACAGAGATGATGAACCACAGACTGTATATATGTCTGTATATATGTCTTTATGATGAATGTAGCTGGACTGTGTTGTGACATGCTGTTGCCAAGGTCTAAATGAGCAGTTGTTTTCAAGCTATCGGCCAACGGTGAGGAGTGCAGCACTGAGTTAAACAGATAAATGGCTTGTTAATTGTGAATGAGTCTGACACAGTGGAGACGGTTATTATTACCATTTGAAGAGAGTGTCGATGCCTGTTCTACCCACCACATGAGTGAGTCAAACTGAGAATTAGTGCTGTCTGCTCTCTGAGAGAGCAGCTCTTCACTGTGTGTCTATTTGTCTATCTCTCACCCACTCTCTCTTCCTATCTCTCTCTGTCTGTTCACTCTCTCTCTTCCTCTCTCTCTGTCTGTTCACTCTCTCTCTTCCTCTCTGTCTGTTCACTCTCTCTCTTCCTCTTTTTCTCTATTTCTTTCGCTACCTATATCTCTCTCTCTCTCTATTCCTCTCTCACTTTCTCTCTTTTTCTCTTCCTCTCTCTTCCTTTCTCTGTTTCTTTCGCTACCTATCTCTCTGTCTCTCTCTCTCACTCTCTCTCTTCCTCTCTCTCACTCTTTTTCTCTTTCTGTCTCTTCTATGTCTCTCTCTGCCTATGGTATGATTCAACAAACTAAAACTCTTATAACGGTAACAGAACAGTACGTTTGGGACCATAAATGCTGAAATTAGAAACTCTGTTGCCTTGTATTTTAAAGACAATACACATGTAAATACACATGTAAATACACATGTAAATACACATGTAAATACACATGCATTCTGACCTATAGATGCTGTCTTGTGGAGTGAACAAGTCTTTTGTCACAGTTACAAATATTATTACCTCTTGCATAACCTCATACAAGAATCAAGCTTGTTGTCATTTGTAGTGAGTTGATCCTGCTCACCCTTTCAGTGTTAAACAGAAACACACTAGCTAGACACGTCAGCTCACACTACACACACAGTACACACCAGCTCACACTACACACACAGTACACACCAGCTCACACTACACACACAGTACACACCAGCTCACAGTAC
The DNA here is from genome assembly GCA_028565775.1 of Sternarchorhynchus goeldii. NCBI lineage: Eukaryota > Metazoa > Chordata > Actinopteri > Gymnotiformes > Apteronotidae > Sternarchorhynchus > Sternarchorhynchus goeldii. Next base: position 1,783,186 of record JAOXYF010000010.1, read on the forward strand.
ACACACAGTACACACCAGCTCACAGTACACACACAGTACACACCAGCACACACTACACACACAGTACACACCAGCTCACAGTACACACACAGTACACACCAGCACACAGTACACACACAGTACATACCAGCTCACAGTACACACACAGTACACACACAGTACACACACAGTAATGATGTGACATCAAGTCAATATACAATATATACAATATACAATATATACAATATACTCTGAGTCAGAAAATTCAAGATGGCAACTGTAACTAAAGTGGTTCAGTAATACTGTAGAACAATAAAATAGAAAAAAAAATAGAGCTTAATACTCTAAAACCAGCTTCAATAGGATATAATATATACATATATATATA
>JAOXYF010000010.1:1812816-1832551 GCA_028565775.1 Sternarchorhynchus goeldii
CTCTCTCTCTCTCTCTCTCTCTCTCTCTCTCTCTCTCTCTCTCTCTCTCTCTCTCTCTCTCTCTCTCTCTCTCTGCAAGTGAAAATGGTCTTTCACAAACAGCCTGGGAGGGTGGACGTTTCGTGTCCCCTAACATCTTCCCAGCAGTTAATACCAGGTTACATGAGTCACGGATATCTGAGCAGACCAAAGTGGTTGTGGAAGGGCCGTTAATATATCATCGCTCGTTACTCTCCATCCACTTCAGAGTCTTAACAGCTCAGCAAGAACTAACAGTGAAGCTTTCATCAAACAGCAGACGTAACGGTTTGTATTTGTTATGGCACAGATCTATTAGTTAACTAGGGTCTCCTATTTTCCTGTCAGTGGGTGTTATTGGTCTGAGGAGATGTAGCCATACGGCATAAATGTAGCGTTGTTTTGTTTGTTTTTCTGTTTTGTGTTTTTGGATTGGTTAGGTTTGTGGCATGAATCGTCATGTAAGCACTTTCTACAGCGAGAATGAAATATTTTAATGAATTCTGAGAGACCATAAGGATAATTGGCAATGAATTGCAGTTTATTTCTTAAACATTTCCTCCACCGTAAATGTCACCATGACTCAGCACTGTTGTTGCTCAACGCTGACATTCTTGCAAACATTCTTCTGCCTCCTCCATTCCGTTGTTTGTTTGGTTTTTTGGACTTTGCTGGTCCAAGTCGTTTCCCAGACCGAATGTCCAGTGGGCCTCGTCTGCGGCAGGGGTAACGTGGGTGGATGTAAACACCTAACGGCTGGTCAGACACTGCTGCCTCAGCTGTGAGTGTGTGTTGGCCTGAGAGCCTGGATGTAATAAGGGATATTTAATCGCCTCTCTCAGTAATTAATGGGCAATCACCGATAGGCAAACAAATGGGAATTACAGTACTGCAGCGCTCAGCGATAGAGTCAAGTGGTGGGTCTGCTCCTGCCCTGACAACTTTGCTTTCCTTGAGAAAACAAAAGTAGAAGTTGGCTCAGTTAAACAGGGATGGAATGGCACCGAAACAACGATAAGAAGAAAAACTTAGTTGGCTTGCGTTCGTCTAGACGAACGTGGCGAGGCTGAGGAGCCTCGGGGTGTGACGTCGCTGGGGGAAAACTGGAAACGAAGGTGTCGTGCTGGAAAGAGAAAGCTGTGTGAAATAAAGCTCCTCCGTGTCCTCTTTGTTTCGCTGGTCTCAGAAACTCGTTAGATGTTATGTCGTCTTCTCATTCACTATCGTTTGAGACGTTTATGGTAGACTACACACCTTTCGGAAATTATCTTGTCTTTTGGGAAACCTGTAATTTATTGAGTCTGTACGTCATTAACATTAGAGGTGTCCAGCCCCTCACAAACTGCAGGAACTGGGGACAAATTCATTTCACCTGTCAGAATTAAAGCTCAGGCATTTTTAATGCTGGAAACGGATCAAAGCTATATGAAAGCAGGGCTCATCTAACCCCCACAGCAGTGCGGAGCGGTTTGTTGAAGAGCAAGTGCTTCTCTCGTGCGCAGAATAATTCCCCAGGAGACAAACCCCAGCATTGGATTCTGCAGGCATATGCAAATGTATGGAAATAACCAGAAGCTGAATTGGATTTAAAATGCATATGCAGATCACATGATAGTAGCCTATGCCAGCTACATCAAGAGAACTTAATAAATCCAAACTATTTTAATATCCAAGCTTTATCTTTTAAGAATGGAGGTTCTTTTCAACGCTCAGCTTCCTATTGCGTGGTTCTAATTAAATTTTGAGGTATCCAAGATAATATTTTTAGAGATGCTGAAATAAGACCTATATCCTAAAAAGATGGTAAACTTGCCTGCTGTGTAACGTGCCAGAAATACGCACATGGATGTGTGCTGACATTTCCACTTACAGTCCAGAGGGGGCACTAAGCTTCTTACGACTGTCAAGACAACATTCAGGCAGAGCAAAAGAAGCCATGTGTCAGTCATGAACAGCCCTCACAAAAGCAGTAGCCCACAGCACCTCCTCCAACCCTCCAAAGTTTCCCATTGACCAGTTAAGACATATTTTAAACCAGTAGATCAACTGCAAGAGATGGAAAGAGTTGATTATGAGGATTTACCCCTTCAAGGGAAAAGCTTGGATTCCTCATGTCTGAGCGCTTTTCCGTTCCAGTTGGTAAGACACACTGTTATTTTTGTGAACTGTTAATGTGTCACCCAGCTGCAGTCAAACCTGACCATGCGAGTGCAATTTATACCGACCATAGCTAAAGGGGCAAAGCTGCCACCCAGCTCAAACACTGTCACTGTCAGGCAAGACACCAGCCGTGTAGCCAGGGATGCTGGGTTTGTCGTCTGACTTTGTCATCTTGTACAACTGTTACATTATGACGATAAATCCGAAAGAGAACAGGTGCAGTCAAACAGACATGATTTGATGTTTGTTCATTTATTTTTTAAAAAACAAACTGCACATGCGACTGTAAACTCCCTTTGTGGTGAAGGTCTTCTGCATCAGAGCAGAACGATCTTCTTGTTGAGATGTGGCTATGAAAGCCTTGCACGGGCGTACAGTGCATCTCCTCTGTTATCTCAAGCAGATCTCAGCCGAAGGACCATCTGAGAGGGGAATGTGCACGATAAGCCGCATTGCAGACACAATTCATTCGGTCTAAATAAGGTATTTGGAGTCCCTCAGAGGAGCCGTTATCAAATTCTTATCTGCTAATAAGAAAGCGGCACTGTAATTACAGTTTAATGTAGCTGGCAGAGCTAAGACTGATTAAATTATAATGAGAGAGAGAGGAAGAAATGAAGGCTGTTTGGAAGAGAGGCAGGAGTGAGAGGGTGAGAGTGAGAGAGTGAGAGAGTGAGAGGGTGAGAGGATGAGAGAGTGAGAGGGTGAGAGGATGAGAGAGTGAGAGGGTGAGAGAGTGAGAAAGGTGAAAGAGGGAGAGATGTACTCTGGAGAAAGTAGAAGGAATCTGGTATTTCAACTGACAGCAATGCATTTGCAGTCCTTCTCTGAGATCACATGGATTCTTATTTGAATTCAGTGAGATTCCCATCTTTGATTTCTCTCTAAAGGGGATTTTTAGTGCTTGATTCTGAATCATGTTTGTGGCTCCTGAGGGTCTGATGGGTTTAATCTTTAGAACAGGATTCATTTGCAAACTTGTTTAATATTGTCCGTTTATTCAGATAAAGATTTTACCACCCTGCTGTCACAGTACAAAGCTCATACAACCCAGTGGATCTTCCACTCTGGCACTGTTTGCAGGGAATCCCATGTAGTGATGTGTATTAGTTTTTTTAAGGGCCAAAATATCTTCACATTCAACCACCCCCTCCAGGAACCACAGAATAAACCCTTTTCTTTTTCATAAAGTTATTCCAGCTTCTGGCCTGTTCTACATACCTTAAAGGTAGACTATTGCATTACATTCTTATGCACAAATTGAAATTGTTCCGCTGATTTATGCAAGCATAAGCGATTGGCTGTGCCTGTGTCTGATGCAAATGAGGAGGGCAAGGGGGTGCCTTGTTGCCACGGCGTTAAAAGTCTAAAAGTACTGCAGCATCAGCAGTGTAGCAGCTGGAAACAGAGCCTCCATCCTTATTTCTCCACACAATGTACACTATCCTCACAGCCAATCACTTCCATTACAGATATGCACCTATAGAATGTGCTTAGTCAACAGTAATGGGAGGCATTGGGGAAGCTGGAAGGCCCGTGATGTTCTATGTGCCCCTATACATGCAGGGAAGTGTGTGTTTCTCCTGTGGGGTCTTACACTGATGGCTGTTCTAGTGGGAGAAAGTTTGTTGTTTTTCCCTGCTGGGTAGTAGCTCTTAGCTGTCAGGTTTTTAAAGGTTAAAGATGCTGAAGTGTAAAACGCCTTTATCGGGTATGTGAACAAGTATGGAATGGTGTAAAATACAGCTGCACAGGGCTATCAAATGTATCAGCAATGAATCATGTTTACTTTCACAGTTACATCACAGCTGGGTTAACCCTTTATGTACAGAGTGTAATTGTGAGCTGAATTCAGTGTGTAATAGACTCAGACCCAGCTCATCTGTAAGCCTGCCTACTGCAACTCGTCACTTGCTTTTCTTCCCCTAAGGGCCATCAGGCTGTTACAGCTGATCCAGAATGCAGAGGCACAACTAGTCTACAACCTTCCAAAGTTCACACGTCACTCCGTTGCTGTGTTCCCTTCACTGACTTCTTGTAGCTTTCCGCATCAAATGTAAAACGAACGAAATGGAATGAACTTCCACTGACTGTCCAGACAGCAGAATCTTCAAACACAGACTAAAGACTCGTCTATTTGTAGAGCATCTCAGTGACTATTGATGCTACGCTTCAGTCTGTCAGTGCTGAGTAACTTCAGTTCGAGAACCTATTTTTTGTTCTGTAATACTGTATTCATCATTGTTTAATAGAACATTGTTTAATACCAGGACCAGCACGATGCTTGTATTTTAGCAGTGATCTAGTTCAAATGTCTACAGAACTCAAACCTACTAACTGGCTAGGATGCATTCTGTGAGTCAACCACGAAGCTCTCTTTGTAAGCTGCTCTGGATAAGAGCTTCTGCTAAATGCCTCAAATGTAAATGTCTAAACTTTCTCAAAAAACAGTTCTACTCTGTGAATCTGTGTATGTTGTGTTGTTTATCTGACAGGTTTGAACAGAATAATGTTGTCCATATCTGTTTCCGGGGGTTCTTTCAAGATTTAATGCAACTTAAAAATGCGTCTTTTAACTTTTGTTTATAGATCTGTTTGAAGGCTCACAATTTCCAGGCACCCAATAGGTGGCGCTGTGCATCATGTGATTATAGCTGGAGCTTCTGTGCTGCTGGGGGTGTTGACTGTTCTTGGAGAAGTAGATTTAACACTTTTTGGGGACATTTATTTAAAGACACACTGCTAACTGTGGAGCTGTTTCTGAGTGTAGAATCGTCTTTATTGTGCATTCATCACACGAGATGCTGAGCTTTCAGCTGTCGCTGTTTGCCAAAGCTATTTTATACTCATTTTCTAGCAAACTTCATCAACGATTGACAGGGCAATCACTCGTTTACCCTTTTTTTCGCTTGTGGGTTGATTGTATCTCTGCTTTGAACATAATTCTTTGTGCAATCATTCTGTCTGCCCTAACCGTTGTCTTTTAAATCTTTATTTGACAAAAGGCACAAGTTAGATAAAATAAAACAGGTTTTCTGTTAATTCAATGGATGGTGTCTGTAGAGTCAGTGGTGGGGAGGTTTATAACCAAGAAAGCATCCTGCCTGTGGCACTGGATGGGCTGTTCAGCCACTGACTTTCTCCTTCTCCCTCTCCTGCTCTTCCTGTCTGTCTCTATATCTTCTTCCTGCTTTTTTTCTCTTTCTCTCTCTCTCTCTTTTGTCTCTCTTGCTCCATCTGCCTTTCTTTGTCTGCCCCCTCCACTCTCTTTTCTGGGGAAACAATGGACAAACATGTGGTCCTGCGGATGCCTACACACTTTGTCTCTCCATCTGTCACTCTGTTTTTCTTCCTCTCTGTCTGTCGACTGCGACTATGGGATGCTCACGAGTGTGTGTGTGTGTGTGTACGTGTGTATGTGTGTCTTGGTCTCCTCCGTTGGACTTGGGGTCTTGCTGGCTGTCAGGTTTGTTGTGTCTAGCTCTCAAAAACCCATAATCCTCAGCTCAAATATACCAAGCCATCAAATACCCAGATTGCTCTGCTCAAATACAACAAGCCCTCTTAAATATAAATATACCAGACCCTCAAACATCCAGAACACTTAGCTCAAATAAAACAAGAACTGATATACCAAGAAAGCTTATCTTCACCACACGCTCTTAAATATAAATATACTGAACCCTCGAACTCCCAGCTCAAATATACCAATCCCTCAAAAACCTCAAGAACTCAGCTCAAATGTACCAAACACACAGAAACCTCAGTTTAAAATGCACAGACTCCTTTAAAACCTAAAACATTTCCAGACATTGTGCATGTGTCAGTTATTGTGCATGTGTCAGTTTTTGGTAATTGCACTGAGGTCCTCAAGTATGTTTGTTTTGGACACTGATTGAACTGGACTTTCCTCCTTTCCTCCTTTCCACTTGCTAGCCATTTTCTACTACAAAAATCTAACGAAGTGTTTTCAACATTACACTTTAGTTAGAAGCCTAAGTGCATGAGGCTATCAAACTCAGCAATTCGTTTTCATCTGCGCCTGTGGAGTTTAGAAATGCCTGCTCCGTTCTGCTCGCCAGTGGATCCGGGTTTATCCATCACAGTGTCTGTCTACCACACTCCAGTGATCCTCACACACATCACACAGTCTCCTGATACCAAGCCCAGACCAACTCACCATTTTCACATCACTTGAAGTACCTTCCATTATTTTGTGCTCTTTTTGTGTTTCGTTTAACTGTCAACATGTCAGTCTTGAACAATTTATTTCTATTCTACATTGTTTTCCTAGTGGCTATTTCCCAGTCGCCGTTTCAGTTTTATTTCTTTTCTTTCTTTATTCTCATTCCCAGCTATGCCCCTCCCACACCCCACACCTTACCCCCTACACCCCACACCCTACACCTTACCCCCTACACCCTGCACCCTACATCCTACTCACACACACCACACACATCCCCAAAGTCACTGGGTCCCTGGGACAAACGCTCCATTTCTTCTCAGACCCCATTATTGCTTCATATCCTCTGCATGATTCTGTGTCCCTTCCTCTTACATACATGGCCTGTGAAACTGGAACTAGAATCACATTATTGGCCAGATATGAAGAAAGAGCTTACAGAACATACAGGTGAAGCTCATACTTGTGCAGGTATAGGCTGTACATCTGTGGCCAGTGGCCAAGGACCACCCCCCATCCACCTACCCTACACCCCCCCCCCCCACACACACACACGATACACACCAACCATACTGTCTTTCAAACATGGCATGAGGCTTCTCCTTCCCTGCTGCAAGTACGGTAATAAGTTGAGTGCTGAGGTTAATTCTCCGCGTGAACGCAGCTCCACCAGAGCACATGGTAAAGCCATGACACAGGAGGAAACATCTCACCACATAACGAGGGATTTCATGTGGTGCAAGTCAGGCTTAAGAGCACAAGAAAAACAAACGACCCACTCCAGCTGTGCCTCCAAAGAGAACAAGCAACTGTAATGGTGAGGAGAGCTAGGGGCAGATAGCAGGCCATACAAGTGAGTTCCTCAAGGGAAATAAAACTTATCACATCACAGTGCCATAAACTGTGTTCACACACACACACACACACACACACTGTTTCTTCTTTTTTATTTCTTTGTACTGTTTTTCTGTCCTGTCCTTTAGTTCTCTTTTATTCTCCTTCCTTGTCTCTCTCGTTCTCCCCCCTTTTTTTCAAGCTTTCATAAAACTTTAGACACAATGTAAAACCTTAGACACAAATTTAGATAAATTAACCTGCCCCAGTACGTACAACCCTGTAATGACAAACACGTCAGCAGAGTTGGAGACATGGAGAGAGTGGAGCTTTGCCTGGAGGTTTTAGCCAAGTTTAGATTGTCTATTGAACGCTCTCATTCATGACCTGAAAAGGAGAATCCAGTCCAAATCAGTCTGCACCTTTCTCTCTCTGTATTGGTAAGATACAGTACATACCAGATAAGGACCAACATAGGACGTCATTGAATATTTGCCCGTTTAAATCTTACTCAGTGACCTCGATGCCTAATCTAGGTCATGTATCTTATTTAATTTTCACTACTCATTTGTTCAACTGCTATACCTTAAAACAGAACTTGTGTTAGGTGTCATAATAATGGCAGATTTGGGTGATTAAAGGCTATGTTTAGTGTTTAGTGTTGGGTGATTAAAGGCTATGTTCAGTGTTTAGTGTTGGGTGATTAAAGGCTATGTTCAGTGTTTAGTGTTGGGTGATTAAAGGCTATGTTCAGTGTTAGCCCTTGTTGATTTGTTGGTGGGTATCTATTATTTTCATGTTTGTCTGAAGTCAGTTTTTGCACTTGTCTTAATGCTAAACACTAGGAGATGGGTCAGAAGAGCTGGTCCTGGATCCGTGCAAAACCTCCAGCCAGGCCGAGAGGCTTCAGGCTTGTATTAGTGTGTCACCGACACTTCATCTTCAGAGAGTGAGAGACTGCCAGCTGGCTCAGGGAAAACTGACCAATATCAAAGGTGACAGTGGTACAAGAGTGTCCTGCATAAGGACATATTTACAAATAGATCAGCAACACCCACTGGCTTTTGAAAGGCAATGGTAATCATGTGGACTGATGTTTTCGAGAAAATTGGTTTGCATGCTGGAAATTATCACAGCTTTCCCAGTTGACAAACAGGAAGTTAACCAGTAAGCAAGAGCACGTTTGTGTGTTTATGTTTGCACTACTTTCTGGGAAGGAGATGTAAATAAACCCACAATTTTATTGTGTTATGTTGTTTGGCTTGGCACAGGAAGAGAGGCCACGTGTGATAACCCAGATGTTTATGGAATCTCTGAGATTAAAGCATCTACATCGTCAGGCGGAACTGCTCCGTTGCACACATCCTACCAACCACAGCTCAAACCATCCACATCGTGAAGCTTTTCATTTACGCTTGGAAAACACTGGGACTTTTACATTTAAAACCTGTTTAATGATGGTTTTAAGATCTGCATTTATTGGTTTCGTGGTTTCAATGACTCATCAGCCAATGTGTGTCTCCAAAGCACAAGTTGTTAATGTTTATTTGTTTGTTTATCTTTGCAGTCTATTCATACCAGCTCAAAATTTGGGCAGCATGGGTGATGGGAGAATTTTGGGATATTTTATTCACCTTACCTACCTTACATCAACGTGTAACTGGACGCTCTATGTTTTCATCAACCTACCAAGAGTTTTAGAATCATGCTCTCATCTTCTTAAGCCTCCACAAATCCAACTCTTACCTTTCACTTTTGATAGACTATAAATTTAAAGAACAGAATGAATGAAAAACATCAAATGAATCTCTTTATATCTGTATTTTCAGAAATGAGAGAAAAGGGCATATTCAATCAATGCACACATGACTTCAGTATTTGTCTCTTTAGAGAGTCTTTATTCCATCGGCGTGGCACAGTGTGTGTTAGTCATTCTCTAGTCCGCCATCACTGGTTGACCATGGGAAAGCTGTTCTCAACCCTTAAGTGGCGCTGAGTAGAAATGCAGCAACACTTCTGTGACTGATGAACGTCCAACCGTGTGAACGTCCAACCATGAGGGTTGAGTTGGGGGGCACTGCGATCATCGCCCAAATGAGATGTTCTGCCACCTTTTGGTCACTGATGATAAAAGCAGAGCTGGTGTCAGTGGGGAAAGGGCAATTATTCACACTGTGCAGAAGGTCTGGAGATTTATTTTTCCAGTTTAGTTATATGACAGTTTTACTCATGCAAAGTCATCTCCCCCAACGATGTGTCTACGCAGTGTTTTACTGTGATTGCACCATTTGGAAGCCACACTGTAAGCATACACTGATATGTTAGTGTTAAATACTGTGTAGAGAAGAGTCCTCAACACAAACAGCCAATCAGGGCCCGGTAAAGAGCCTAGCAACACTGTGCTTGAAAACAAATGGGCCAACACTTTGTAAACATACACTAATAAAATGACAGTTTTTAAATGAAACCAGCATAGAAGAGTTGCAATCCATTGCTTGTCATTTTGCTGTTTAAGGAGGTATTGCAATGTTATGGAACTGCTGGGCACATTTGTGTCTTAAAACTGCAGACCAGGCTATTTAAAACATCACCCATCATTTACTTTTCTTTTTATTTCTCAATAGTTCTGGCATAACTGATCTTGGACAGAGACCACACATAAAAACACATTGTTTTTCTGTGATGACATTTCTTTTCCCAGTACTCCAGTAGGGGTTTAGGCTCTTCCATCAACAGAGGCCATCCAGAACTCCAGTCCAAAGCACTCAAGGTCCCCACCTCCCCTCCTCTAGTCACCCAATCGCGTCCATCTCCCCTCCTCCAGACACCCAATCACATCCATCTCCCCTCCCCCAGTCACCCAATCACATCCATCTCCTGCCAGTAACAAAAAGGTGCTTTGCCCTTTTGAAACCATTTCCCCCTTTTGTAGCTCTTCTCATAGGTTCCTTTCCTTTATACTTATGACAAACTGATTAAGCTAAACCACTGAACTTAGTCTAAGTCTAGTATTCAAAACATTACATCATGGATTTATTTTATTAGAGAATCCTTTCAGTAACTCTGATAGACTTGTCTGGGAATTTGGAATCTTTCTAACACCCCCCTGACCCTTGCACATGCAGCAACCACCAGTGTTGATGACCAGTGTGGTTGTATTTTAAAAATCTGCAATTGCTTCAGTCACACAGGAGAGGATAATTATGATAATCAAGTGTACATGTTTACACACAAGGAGTTTAGCTTATACTATAAACAACTATAACAGATGCTGCGGTGAAAGAAATTTACTGTAAACTCTCAAAAGTGCATGTCTGATTTATGTCACATTTCTTTCAGGGTTGTGTTTTATGGATGGTTTGCATGCTTCGATGTCAGAGCCCGTTTGCAGTCTCACGTCTCCTTCTCTCTCTCTCTCTCTCTCTCTCTCCCTCTCTCTCTTTGAGTCATGCGGTTGTTCGAGCTTGATGTGTAACTCAGCATAACTACACAAATTTGCAGCCCAAGATGGCACTGCAATTCACTAAGGTAATTAGTTAATGTGCCCAGGGCATTACACCCTAATAGAAGAAAATTACCATTATTTCCTGGCAATCTCACTGTAATTTGACCAAAATATATGGAACAGCTGTATGTTCTGTTCTTGTTACAGCTGTGAATGGCTGGTGAATATCACATGACCTGTGTCTCCAGGGCTAGCTATAGTGGCCTTAGACAAAACAAGCTTTTATAATAGTTGGGCCACTATGCATTAAAATCCCTGTCCTCTGAGAGCTATTGCGGTATATTTAGTCTGCCGGCATTATGAAATGCACTGTCATATATAAGTAGCCTGGGAGTCGTTCTGGACTCGTGACGGGTGGGTGGTTAAGTCAGCATGTGCATCCTATAAAACGAGTCAGTAAGGACTGTCCCCGATGGATTATCAGTTTCTTGGCCAGATAGTCTTCTAACCTGTGTGAGCCTCTCCTTTGCTGAGGTTTCACCATCAGCATGGATGTGTGGTAGTTCTGGTGAAGCCTGCCAGGCGCTGAGACCCCCTCCCTCCTGACAGGGAGAGTCACGCCCCCTCGTACAACCTTGCTGCATGCGACCGTCGTCTCTGCTAAATCAGAGAAAAATGCAGTCTGCACCTCATACTGAGAGCATGAATCTCCAGAGCACGAATATCCTGAGCAAGGTGGATACTGAGTGCGGTTTCCCGCTCCGCTAATGGATCTGTGGCAGTGGGACTGGTCTCTGTCAGCTAGACACGGCCATGAACCTCCAGGAGGGCCATTACCCAGAACCCCACTGGGCTCCTCCTGTTCAACTCAAACCAAAGTCGGCCAGATCCAGAGGGCATGAGGGTTAAACTGGGGCTACTGCACTTGTAACCTTTTGCTTATTAATGAAAAAAGCAGGGTTAGCAAAAGTAGAGATGAGCCATTATTCAGGCTATGCTGGTCTAGAGATTTTTGGAGAGTTTAGTTTTATGGTGCCTTTTACTCATACAAAAACATTATCCCCAGTGTGAGTGTGTCATTCACAAGCTACACTGTAAGCATGTGGTTAGGATGGGGGATGCATTGCTTACAGGTGTTGCATGAATATTTATAGCAGTTTTCATACACAGTTATGTGGTACTTGCTTGAAAACATGACTAACTTGCAATTCTGCTGTTTCTGCTACCTGCTGATTAACAATTAGAGACATTTGAACATTTTTAACACGATAACCATTCATTTAAGCTGCTGTATGTTTTCATATGTCTAATGAAGCACTTGTCCTGTTTAAATAGAGTTTCTCTCAGATTCTAAAACTTCTGTTCACTTCAATCCTGTATCAGTTACACTGACATACACAGTTACACTACATTTAGTTTAATCTCTTGCTCTTCCCAACCAAATCTCTGCACAACCCTGCTTAGCCGAGCTTTCCACCCGTAGTGTACTGCCCGTACACTGACGAAGGTCTTCTCTCTGTTCCTATATTCAGACTGGTCTCTGCAGAGGACAAATACTTCTGGGTTTCATGAACCCAGAACTATGTAACACATTACCACAATCTCTCCATATGTCTGTAGCTGTTTGAATAAGAAGGGAGTAATAATACTATGAGTATTATGTTTATTAATTTGTTATTATTAAAGAATAAACAACAATAGGTCCTCTGGTCCCTTCCATGATCAGTTATATACTCGTTGTCCCAAAGATATCTGTCCTCATTTATTGTATGTGTGTGTTCTCACACACGTCCATGAACTGCCCTGTTAATCGTGTGACTGATTCCCCAGGCTGAGGCAGGTATTCATCAGTCAGTAATTAACAGTAACCCTAACCCTAACTTGAACAAGCATCGCTTCGCTCCACGTCAGTTTGAAGTCCATCTGAAAGAATGTGGAAAATCTCTCGCCTCTAATCCAGAATGTTTCTTTATCCAACAACAAAAAGCTCGTTTGAGTGTGAAGGCCACAAATCTTCAATAACTTTCAAAGACACTCTCTCAAAAATGCAAACATTGCATAGACAATTAAAGCTTATTTAAAATGTCATGGAAAACTCAACATTTTTTTCTGATTGGCTCGACTTTCATCTGAACGACACAACAGCTCAGTAATGATAATACACGTCTGTTTCTTTTGTTTTAGGTGTAGAAGGAGAACAGATATGCAAACAGACCACACTGATGGATCAGATCAATACCAATCAATCCCAAACTGTAGAAATGCATGATTGTGAGTTATTTTCTGTGAGGTGTAATTTTCTTTTTGCTCGGGCTGAGCGATGTGCCTGGTGGCTGTCTGGCCTGTGCTGGAAGTCCAGCTGTAGGGGACGAACCCAGACAAATTAGCTGTGATCAACACGCTGATCGATCATGAAATGCTTCATCAGTTATTATTTAATCTGACATTCTCTTGTGCTTATACACATACACACAGTCCGCAAATATTCAGAATGACTAATCTATTATTGGTGAAACAAAACCACGTTTTCTTGTGCGATCTCTGCAGTGCTGCTAATCTCTTAGTAAAGGTATCCTTACATTTAATAACATTTCTGACTTTTCTGTGTGTAAAGACTGGTCTCATAAAACATCCACAGTTTTGTTCTATTTTGTAGCAGGGTTTCCTTCTGAGGACACTGTTATTGCCAATAACACCATTTCAAATAAAACGCCAAGCTGTAAGAGAAATGTCTGCTGTCTTGACTGAGATGATAAGACCTACAGTTATAATTATACACAGGATAAGATGTCAGATATCTTGCGCCTCACATACAGCCCAACACACTAATTTCACAATATACTCCACAACCTCGCAAGCTGAGGAGTCACCTGGTAGGTATCTCCCTCCATCAGTATTTCAGCAAATTAAACCCATGGGACCTCCAGAAGACTCAGCAGAGAGGTCTGGTGTTCCAGCCCTACTCCTGTCCAGGCTTTTAAACTAAACCGCATACAAAAACATTTTTAGACTGAACCCACGCTGGCCTCCCTGCCCTGGTGACTAAGGCTGTATTAATTCACGCTCAGTGTTGCCACTTTCTCATGTGCTTTATGCACTACACCTGTGTTTACCCACTGCGCTACCTCCCCACACAGCCAATCACTTCCTAACCTGTAAAATCCATGCTAGCCTCCCCAGTGACTGAGGCCATACCGGGCCCTACTGGCACCATTAATGTGTACCCAGTTCCACATGGATTTTGCCTGCTATACCACCCAGCATTCCCATATGCAGGTCAGTTATAGTTGCCCTGGATACCAAGGCCACACCCAGCTGGCATGATTCTCCTCTACTAGCGTCGCACTCTCCCTGGCTACCTGACTCGCTTTCATCTTTCTGTTTCTGCCTCGTTCGTTCGCCTGTTTCTCCATTGTCTCTAAGTGGTTTGGGTATTTAGTCTGTTTGTTTATGTCCTGTTACCGGTCTGCTTGTTATCATCCCTGCCGTTTCAAGCTCTGGGTTGTATTTCATGTGTATAAGCCTGTTTCAGCCAGTCTGTTGATTTCTGTTAGTTATGGATTTTGATGATCATTTCTAGATCATTCTAAAGATTCTGATTTGCCCTTAATATATCTTGCTCTTCTCATAGTTTGTGTCCGTCTCAAATTCACTCCACTCTATCCCAACCTCACTGACAGTCTTAATGCCTGGCCAGAGCCACAGACTCCATCTGGAACTCCCACACCAGACATGACAATTACATGGCAGCTCACCTGCCCAGTCCCCAACACACCTGAAACACAGACCACCTCAGCCAGTCTATCCTTCTAATACATTTCCCCAGTGTTCTCTTCATCCACAGCCAGGAGTAGATCATTCCTTCATAGCTACCCTTAGCATACAGCCTCTAAAGCCAAACACCCAAGCAAGGATGTGGTAGATGTGGTAGACTTTATAAATGCCTGCCACCCACATTCTTTCACCTCAGCCACCAGATCTGTGTAATCAGGCTTCTTCTTCCTTTCAGATGTTGCATCCACTACATCCTCAAATGGAATTGTTAAATCTGTAAACTGCTTACTTTCTGAGCACAGCACCGTGTTTGGCCTCAGTGTAGTTAAGTCAGTACACTGTAGGACCTGGGTTTTTTTTACGTACATCTGCTACCAGTTTCCAATCTCGTGCTTCAACCCCTCAACAAATATTTCTAGCCTGTGCTTGCTCTCCAGTACACTGACGCATCACACACAAACCTGGGCAATTACTGGGCAAAAGGTGAATCTCAATGCACTTATTATCAAATAAACACGATAATGAGCTAAGCATCTGGACAGCAAACTCTAGAGATCTTTACTGCATACTCTTCAGAGAACTCTATGGAGAACTCGATATTCATTCGATACTGAAGGCAGATCTTTATCAAAATTCTTAAGGATGTCATCACCGAGGTTTATTTTGTCAGATTATATTCAGTTTTTCCTCTCTGAATCCGCCTGTTTGTTTGTTTGTCTTTTTGTCTGTTTTTGGACTAACAGCTTTTGATAGGTGGAGGAATGAATATGCATCACTGCTAACAGGTGATGATGGCATTTTAATTCAGGGAATCCATGGATTTTTGGCGGGTTCACACTGGTTGAACTATTCCTGTTTCAGATCATTTATGTAGTCAGATTGAAGTTAATCCAGGGGTTTTAGCAGACCTGCAGACATCCTGAATTAAGAGCAGCAGTACAAGAGCCACATGCCAGCTGATCCACATTCATGATAAGATTACCGTTTACCCATTAACATACAAGCAGAGCAGCTGTGCATCTGGATGAAGGAAAGCAAAACAAAGGGGGAGGGGCTTAGCGGTTCATTTAGAGCATTACAGTAAGTCATAGGAGGAGATAAAAGTTCCCACCTACCAAGAGTTTTAATCTTGCTTTAAATTGGATTCTGCAGGGAGAAGGATCAGAGGGCTTCGCAGTGAAACCTCTAATCGCTCCGAGGCTATTTGTTGTATTTCTGCCATTATTCTGTCGGCAGCGTGGAACACTTCAGAACTCAGGGAAGAGGGCTACAGCGCTCTGAGCATCTCAGAGGTGCAGTTCAATAAACTTTCATTTCATGTTTCATTTTGTCAGCAGCCAAGGGCTGCAGTGGAGACCGACTCGACGCCCACGCTGAAACGATTCTACACACGTGGAAGAGCCTTTTAATAAGTGACTGAATCTTCTGACTTGTAATATAACATCATGTAAAAAATATATAGACCTGTATATCATAATATATATCCAAATGGTAGCCTTATCAGAACATATTTACTATGAAGGTACTAGTTGTTCTTTATACTAAATAATTACATGAGTGAATTTAAGTAAGAAACTCCAGAAATACCAGCCAAATTTGAGTGATAATTCTAAATGCTGTTTTTACAAGGAATGTAAATAAATGTGAATTAAGTGATCTAACCATGGTCCAACAAAAATATGCTGAACTCCTCTGCTAAAAAAACAATAGAATTTTCTTCCCCACATTTGTAAGCAACTCTTGCTTTTAGTCATACTGGCGATGATAAATATTTTCAAAATGAAGCCGTAAGCCATAACGTAACAATGGAACATTTCTAGAACCATCCACCGTTGTTTTGACAACGGCAGTGACCTACAACTAAAGTCCCTTCACTGAAATGTTAAACAGCTTTCAGATGAAAAGAGTCCCAAGCCCCGTTTATCTATCAGCATTAGCTTGAAGCTAACAAACAACACAACAGAGGTGTGACAAAGGTCATGTGGTGTGGCCAGTACTGTGGCAGAAATGACTCATGAAGTATAACAGCCTTCAGGGCCTAATAAGATTCAGTGGGCATTGTTTTTGGATTTCGAGGGAGAGAGTGAAAGAGTGAGAGAGAGAGAGATGTGTGTGTGTGTGTGTGTGTGTGTGTAGTGGACCAGCAGCAGTACCAGTAGTTTGGATAAATACAGTGTACATATGAGGCAATGCCATTTTGATTTATTTGCAGGGAGGAGCTTTCTGAATGGTCATTATTCATCCAGGGCTTGATGTTGATCTTGATTTTGGGTTTTTTTTTTGGGGGGGGGGCAAATGTAGTAAGTATTAAGAGTAACAGGTAAAGGTAAAATAGGCTTAAAATCTACCAAAACCCCAAAATCACTTCATGTGTCATGGAGAACATTTTGGAAAACCCTAACCCTAGCTGTAAAGAAGAGTAAAAAATAGGGCCAGATTACAGACACATGTAGAAGGACATTTAGCAGGACCATTATTAACTTCATAAAACCATGCCCTAAGAAATTAAAGAACCACACAAAAGTAAAATTTATTGCAATTCTGCTTTTGAGAAACCACAAAGACAAAGGTGGAACCCTGAGTGATAGAAAAAGGAAAATGGCTTGAGTTGCTAAACATGCTGGTAGATTCATAATGTTGGAGTGATTAGGCCCAAATTATAGCCCTGTGACAAAAATACTAGTGCATCATATAGTGCATCATCTCAGGAAAGAAGTCAAATGCTTTTCCATGTTCTTCCCTTGTTACCAGGTCCTCATGCCTCTGAAGTTTAAATCTCTTTATGAAACCTCTGGACAATAGAGTGACGAGGAGGTTGTCACATTCCCCTCATCCCTCAAAGGACTGGAATCTTTTTTACTAGAAAAATTCCACAGTATGGCATGAAGGACAGTAACGTCTTATACGACAAGCATTTATGGAAGTACTGAAGCCTTTCTGAAGTGTCTTTACTCCATATTGTATATTTTAATATTATTATTAGGTATATTTGAGTTCTCAAGACCTGTTTAATTGTGAACTGCTTGTTTTAATGAATTTATTTCTGATAGTGAGTTTCACTTCAACAGTCTTGCAGGTTTTCTTGATGTGAAGATATGCAGGTTTGTTTTGAGGAACTGGGCTTGTGTACGAGGTCTAGGACAGAAGTCTTGCTGCCTGTGTTTCTGCAGTCAGGCCAGCTTTATGCGTGGAGGGCCTCTGTGGTACGCAGAACAAACAGGGCACAGGTATATTCAACTTATGGCTTTAGTTTTTGCTTACCTCTGCATCCTCACATTTATATCACATCACATCACTTTATACTTACAGCATTTTGCAGATACCTTTGTGCAGAGTAGCTTATAGCTGTGGTTTGTAGTCGCTATCAAAATTCTATCCTCATGTGAGCAGATCCTGAAGATATGTTCAGTTATCTTCAGTGGAATGTGGTAAGCAGGAATCACACATGAGATTTACATAAAGCTGAGAGAGGAAAAAGAAGTCTGTCAATCGGTCCTGGAGGTAGAAGGAAGATCAAATGTTTTTAGGTCTTATTATGGCAAACGACTTTTATTGGGACTTTAGTGATCAATGGGGACCTTCAGGAGACAATAGCATTCCTGCACTCACAGTGACTTATCTAAAATCATTATGTGTGTGGAGGTTCGGAGAGGTTATCAGTCAACTGGCAGAAAGAAAACCTTTTTTTAATCATTGTGCTGGATAACATTTTGAATTCGGTGCGTGGGGCATTTTCTTGAAATATTGAGTTTTTTTGTGTTTGTAGATCATAACCTCATATCAACTTAAACTCTGTTAAAGCTACAAAGTGTAAAGTATCTTTTGATTCAAAGTGATGCACGCTTGCACTTTAAGGAAACTCCAAACAAAACAAATTTGAAATACCAAAATGTCTGACTAAGCATGTACACACTTTTTTTTTAACCTGTACAATCTACAACAATTGTTACTTGAATGATTCAGTGTGTATGCTGGGCTCACTGTCTGAATGCCTTTAATATCTGAATGCAAAATGTTAGCGCAAAAGCTGAAGCTGATTCTAGACTCAAAGTGGCGTTTACACAATATAAGGCCCGTGCATGGCAAGGGTACATAGCACTTGTTATGCAAATGTAACATAATGTGAATGCAAAGTTGATTTGAGAGGCTGTACGCATGAGCCTCTCAGAAGACTAACTCGAGTTAATGCAGATTTATGCGGAACACGAGAGTCTGTTCCGCCACTGAAGAAATTATGATGTCATAATGCTCGCACCCAGAACTGTGACATCAGAAGGAGCGAAGCAGTAATTGCTCAGAATGAACATAAATTCCTTTGAGTAATATTGGAACCCACTGCTCTTTTCTAGACACTTTTCATCCTTTCTGACACAAATCACCTTGTGCCTAATTGAAACTGACCCCGTGGTTCTTCAGAGAAGAATATTTTGTAGACAAATTAAGCTGCCTCCTTCTGTACCAGATAGGACTGCTCTACACTTAGGGTTAAAAAACAGAAAATAGAAACAAATAACTAAGATATGAAATAATGTTGGGGTTAGTAATGCTGGCACATTTGAACCAAGTGCTCCTTTAAAGGCATGTGGGATAGAAATATCTGCAGTTTCTTCTCCTCTGCATTCTGGCTTTTTCCATATCCCAGAGGAAATTCTCCTCTGGAAATGTACAAATACATGAACCGTAAGGAGCAGATTTGTAAAATAAACAAAACCATTTTTTCTTTCCCATTTTGGCTAATATGAAAGCATGAGAGAGTCCCTTTGTTATGGATCGAATGTCGCAGGGGACAAAAGTCTGGAAGTTAACTTTTTATGGGTAAAAGATTAGATGGCAAAGGACCACTGGTTACAAAATTTGAGGAACTAAATGTGTCAGGAGGGACTAGAACCCATAAAATATTTATCAAACACATCCGAGCTCAGGTCATGGAACATGATACACTAACGATCTGCCATGCTGATGGCCTGGATAAAAGCCATCTAACACTTATTAGCTACTTCTTTGCTGGTTTTATAACTTCTCCATTATTATGCAGTATTGCTGTTGTTCTGAGAACGTAGGAGGTTTTTCAATTAGTGGTTTGGCAATGAAAGTTGCAAATAATAATGTACTATTCCATTTAAATAATAATGTAACATTTCATTTAATTGATCTGTTATTGCAATGGACTTTGACACGAAGTAAAGAGACTGAACGATAACAACTTACCTAGTTTAGTGTGTGTGTGTGTGTGTGTGTGTGTGTGTGTGTGTGTGTGTGTGTGTGTGTGTGTGTGTGTGTGTGTGTCATCCATGCATACCCTTTCCTTCCATATTCTTTTC